>JARFXV010001128.1:662500-1228330 GCA_031761425.1 Cosmopolites sordidus
ATATCATAATCGATCTTATACCGAAGCGCATGGTTTGCACGAGATTACACTCACTATATCGTTCCTTAGTTCTTCTATAGACTCTATTACATCCATCAGGATTCCACAATTGTATTTGTGTCTCATCGGAGAAAAGAGCTTTTCTCCATTCACGTTCATCCCAATCAGCATGGTCTCGTGTAAATTGTAACCGGGGCGTTTTGTGATGTGGGAAAAGCTGAGGGACTTTGGCAGGATGTTTTGTATTTAAACCAATTTATTTTAGTTTTTTCTTACTGTTTTTACACTAACATTAACTTGTCTTGAATTCAGCAGTTAATTGTTTAGATGTGGAAATGTAAATGTACGATTTTGCAATAACTAAAGTTATGATAGCACGAGAGACTATCGACTGATGTATTCCCAGCATTTGTGCGATATGTTCTTGCCTGCGACCCTCTTTAGCTAAAGTAACAATTTTAACAGCTAATTCATTTAAATGTATCATTACAAAATGAAAATACAGAGCCGATACAAAATAATGCACTAACAATGTCACTCTAATAATTTAAAATAAAAGAGCAAAGTTATAAATCGCTAAAGTACACTGTGAGAAGTCGGCTTAATTGTATAGTAAACATAATTCTTTTATGAAATGCGATGTAAACATTTTTAGATATCCAGACAAGGGTTAAACAAGTGATATCCGGACAATTACTACTACTGCTACTACTATGAAAAAATAAAGTTATTTTTAAACATATGTTCGCTTTATACTAGTTTTTGCGCCTTTTATAATTCTTAAAAAAAAATTCAGCGATTTTCTAAAATACATAAATTTATCGACGGATATTAAATATATTAAAAAATTTTAATAATTGATACAAGGATTTGTACGCATGGTAGAGGACTTGCATGAAGAATAAGTGTTCCAAAAACAAGGCTCTTGCAGTGAGTAATCGACGATTAAGTATTAGAGACATTGTAGCTATTATTGGAATATCATTTGGATCAATTCACTGAATTTTCTGAAATGTGTCGTTGTGTTGAAGTTGTTTAGGAGATGCTTTCTTTGGACGATGACATTCTTAAATGTATAATTACTGCTGATGGGACATGAATCTGTGCTTATAACTTAGAAACAATTCAAGAATCAAGCGAGTATTGTGCTGAAGATGAACCAAAACCGAAAAAATTATGTCGAGGTCAGTCAAAAATTAGAGTTTTTTTCGATTTCAATGGTATTGTTGACAAAAAGTTCCTTACAACTGGTCAAAGAATTTGTTGGGCGCAATAGATTTACTCACACATTAGGGCACAATGTACATATGTATAACAAATACAAAAATGTAAATACAAAGAATAATAATATTCGAGAATCCCAACTGTTTCTGAACCATTATTCAAACACGAATTGCACACACAATTTGGAATATGCGATAATTGAAAAATAAATAATCAGCATCAGCGTTTTTTATGTACCGTCTCTTCATTTTCAACCTCTTGCTGTTTCTGAATTAAACCTTTTGTGACGTTATATCAGTTCAAAAGGTATTTCAAATTAGATTAGATTTTTAGCTATTTCTGGTGTTCCAGTACAAGTTTATGTAACAAGTGTTTCAGAAATATCTTCTTACTTCTTTTAGAGTATTTCCATAATATATTATTTGGGAATATGTACCATGAACATATGCCATGTTCAGCGGCGGTTCGTGGGAGCCAAACCAAAAATTTTACATTTCTTAGTATCATACACACACTTTGCTGTTTTGTTGTGTAGAAATACTAGTGTAACTGTCAGACATTAAATTTTCAACAAGGTACCTAGAAAATATTTTTTTTTTCTAAACTCACCATAGGACCATGACCATTAAATCTATTTATAGTTGAAGTCCATCCTCCCAAATGTCTGAGTAACAAAGTGGTCGATGACTTGATCATTAAAATTTGAAATTGACTTCACAAGTTTATTTTTTCAATAGATAGCATTGCTAATGCGCAAAGCCATTATTGGCCCATTGTGTTTCTTAAAAATGTTTTGATATGTACGAGGATACAGAAACATCTTTCGTTTTCCATAGTCGTCATAGGAACGGTACACAAACCAGTCAGCAATTCCACACATTCACTAAATGTTGATGATAAATTGTTTTGGATAAACATTTGTAACAGCATCACAGCCCCACTGTGTTTTATAAAATTATCCCGTGCGTACATTACCGAGAGTTATTTTTTTTAATTTTAAGTAATTTACGTGTGCAAACAGGTTACACACAATTTTAATGTCTCCATATGGAAAGACGGCTCGATATTCACCAAATTTTTCAGTTTCAATCGAAACTAAAACGTTTATGAACCTGTAGGGTTAAGGTATTACAGATTTCCTTGCATATTCTGACATTCGGATTGAGGTCCTTGTTAGTAAATTTCCGTTTCTTTCTGCGAGTCTCTATGATCGTTGAAGATTCTTCACCAGTTAAATTACCAAATACTTGATTAATTTGTATTTCTATATTGTCTCTAATATTTTGAATGGCTGGTGAAAAAGGTACCAAATTCTTTTTAACTTTAAGTGCATCTAGTTGCCTGCTTTGCAGTTGATCAAAAATAATGTAGCAGTGAGGGATTATTTTATTGAAGAAAAACAACGAACATTTAAAATTATCGTTCACCAAATGAACTTGATTAATAAAATGTCTATCCGACTCGACGTCCATAAGTTCTTCAAGGCATGTTTACAATTCTTCTTTGTAAATGTAAACAGTATTCACACATTTAGAAGTTCCATCTGGTAGGGGCCGCACGGGGTAGACGCTTCTTCACAACGCTGTCCAGAACAGTTGCCTTTTGGATGATCTAGAAAAGAAAGCGGGAAAGGCAGACAGATTTTCAAAAAAACACCTTTATACCTTTTTCTATTTTACAACATCTTTCAATTATTAGATTTAATTGGTGACCATAGCAGTAAATAGACTGTGCATACTTAAAAATATTTTTAATTTTGGCTTGTATGCCTCCCACTGTACCTCTCATCACGGAAGCACCATCATAACTTTGAGCAATGAGTTTCTTAGGTTCTTTGTCTATTCCTAACTCGCTTAGCACCGTCAGAATTTTGTCTGCAATTCCATCTGCTGTGTGATTTTTTGGTATTAAAAAGCTCCAGAACCTGTCGTAAATTTCGCCATTTGTAACATATCTGATTATAAAAACCATCTGTATTTGAATAGATGTATCGGTTGTTTCATCGGCTTGTATGGCAATATATTTTGCTGTGTGAATTTCGTTTTTTAATAAATCGCGACAAACATGCAACACTGAATAAAGTAATTCATTCTCAATTTGTTTGGAGATGCCTAGAAATAATTTATTTTTAGAGTCTTTTAAACGAGCTTCTAAAATACTGTCTATTTCGGCCATAAAATTTACTAGCCCTCTGAAAATGCCAGGATTTTCTGAAGTGTAGGTTTCATCATGCCCACGTGGGCCAAATGCCCCACAGAATATTATACCATCAATTAACTTAGACAATATGTAAATATTGCTATCAACAGTTTTATTGTACTTTTTAACATAGTCCAGATGTGCACTACTGGGTTGAAAACGTATGTCTGTCTTCCCCAATATACTAATATCTAGCTCATTTTCTCAAATGTCTTTGTGAAATAGAATGCAATTTTACCTTTGCATCCAAATGTTTCAAATTATTAACACCGTGTTTAATCCAATCATGATCAAGATTGCCCGCACTCATTGGTTTTCCGACTTGGGCCAAAATGCACGGAAAATAATAACATTTATTTGTTGTCTCGCATCCACATAACCACGAATACATCTCATACACAGTTTTATTGAATGTGCGTTTGTATGTTTGTTTTTGAGTAATATTAACTTGCTCGATTTGCAGAAACGGTGTCGACGGTTCAAGATTTTTGATAACAATTCAGTCTCAAATGTTATTGTGACATTATTTCCATTCATATATTGCACTGAATTTATCTTCACTATTGTAATCCTTTAAAACATTTACTTTGCAACCACTCGAAAAGTCAAAAAGCGCAATGGAGAAAAAAACCTGATTATTGAGAATGGGACAGCGTCCAAGGTATGACGATATAAATGTATTTAATCTCCGGGTTACTAGGCAAGAGATGCATTGCTGTCTTTGTTTTTCGCACACGACAGTAAAGAAAACAGTAGCGGTCCAAACTTGTCTGTACCCAAAGCACGTGTTCTTTAATCGGTGCGCTTCGGCAACCCACAACCTATTTTGTTACCCCGAATGACATTATGGATGTTAGACTATAGAAGTCGGAAGAAGCGTGATCATAGACAGAACAGAGAATAAATTAATATAAAATCTGAAATTGTTTTTTCCACTTAGTTTTCTAATTTTTAGGTAGGGCACGTGTCCACGTGCCCTTATCGACCAATCGTCATTCATGTTCAACATAGCACAAAATATAATCATGGGTCAACGTTTTCTAACTATACTAAATGAGTCACACATTTTATCAGCAGTATCTTCAGCACCTTTTGTTTGTTTATAACATGTTATGATGGACAGTTTCATTTTGTCACCTCTTTCTGGACCTATTTCTTAATCTATGTGTATCTCCTATCATACTAAAGTTCTGTGATTTTCATTGAAATCAAATAAGCTTGTGCTTAAAATTTGGATAAATAAATAAATAAATACTTTGTGTTTTATTTATAGTCGCTTTTCTTTTTGATCGTAGTAATACTACATATTAATTTGTCATGATCAGTATTAACGACGGTTAGCTATACATAGTCCTATATATCTGTTCAGAGGCAATTACATATGAAAAGATAAACCTAATTTTACCATTTAATACTCCCGTATATAGGTTTCGTTAACACTAATAGCCTACCATTAAAATTAGGTAATCCATTCTCTACTTAGGAGCCACGTTATCCGCGATGTCTAAGGCGTCAGCCTGACGATACAGCAGTTAACGTGGAGTAGGTTCGATTCCCGTACTAGGTATGGACTTTTTCTAAATGCTTGTGAATGTTTCTAGGTAAAAGTGTAAAACCTGACAAGGAATCACGCCAGTTTGAAGCTGGGTAAGCCCGGAAACCAACGGTTGGTAACCCGAGGGGAGTTTTTTTTTCGGTAGCCGATGACGGTTGTTAGGAACCCAAGTTAAGTTGTACGTCCAGTTGCTCAATAGCCTTCTCGTTACTGATACGCCTCTAACCCTAAAACTTTACTTTACATTCATAATTATTGAATATGAAACATAAGTACTCATCAGCTTCTATAAAACCTAGTGAAAATTTCTTGTAGACTTAATTTTCTTTATTGGCAGCTATATATTCATGTAAGTTTAAGTAATACTGTTCCAGTAATTACATATATAAGCTATTTAGAAAGCCCTCATTACAAATAAATAAATAACTGAGCTGTTGGGCGCTCAGTTCCTTTACAATAAACAGGGACCCAACGGTCAACTCAAAAACATGGGCAAAGAAAGAAACAAAGAAGAAATCTTTCAAATTTTTAATATATTTATTTCACCAAAAACATTTATATAGTATAAGTTAAAAGACTTCTGTACATGATACAACATTCACTTAGGGCAAACAGGCTCATAAAACGAGTCTTCAAAGGTTTGTCTCAGGCTGTCAATCAGCTTGGTGATACTACTTGCCGCACTAAACTCGTCCTTTTCGTTCTTCATCATGGTGCGCTGCCTTTCACGTAGCAGCAACTTTCTTTGATGATCAGAGAATACTTTCACCATTGCATTATTCGACAACTGCGCCATTTCTTTTGATAGAAAACTTGACTTTTTAACAGCCTGTTGTAGGTTTGGTCCCTCCATGTAATCGGGAACAGCCAGATTATTTTGGAACTTGTTTAAATCTATTTAAGGAAAAGTGGACTACATTACTTATTATTTCGTTATATCTAAAGTCAAGTGGCAACGAAAGTAAAGAGATTATTCTCATTCATAAAAATGCCATTATACAATACCATTAGAAAAAAAGGAATAAAACAATTTTTTAGTTTGTTATCTTTATGTTATGTTATGTTATTGATAAATAACTTATAGTGATAGATAACAAAGTAAAAAATTGTTTTATTCCATTTTTAAAAAATGAATTATCACAAAGTACGGCGGACAAATCAATCAATAATACCATTAGACGTTAAAAATATTGAGTTTTTGTTAGAGAGTACTCTCTCAGTATAATGTTTCAAATATGTTGATTAAAATTTATATATCGAGACCACAAGGCTTATAACCAGATTATTACATATACATAATTTTGAACCTTATACAGTCAAAGCTCCTTATTGGCGGGGGATACATTCCGTTAATGCCTCGAATATACAAACCGTGAATACGGAATGGTAATTTGTAGGGGATTATATGGGACATGCTCAAAGGTTACAAAATAAAGAAACATATATAATAAAAAGGAGTGGCAACTGCGCGTCAATTAATAGATGGTAGTAAGTTAAAATAACATCTACGATTAAACCTAATATTAGGTATTGTAATGTTTTTTAACTGCAATTAAGTTTCATTTAATATTAAGTGGAAGACGAATTTATATGGTAAATGAAAAATTACCGCAAAAGTGAACGAATAAGGTAAATCTCAAACAATAGAATAACAGAGGATATAGTACCTGTGCGATCGACACAGAGGCGAACCACAATATTCCCATCCGAGGTGTTGCCGGGCTGAGCTAAATTTCCGAAAAGCAAGGACTGAGAGGGGTGAAGTGTCTCCGAACCGTCGAGGTGGACTAACCTGTTACACAATCTTGCATAATATACTACATACATACATACTGCAATATGGAGAGTGATTATTCTACGAATGATAGTAACAAGAGAAGAAGGGCATGTGCTAAAGAAGGGGAAGAACCATTCAGGAAAAATACAAAAACATTTGGAACGCCTACTAAAACAACGAAGAAAAGCTGGATAAGATTTTAAAACTGATGCAGGATATAAAACTGGAAATGCGAGATATGAAAAATGATATTAAAGAAATTGGAGCGGAACAAAACAATTTTAGGGAAGAAATGAGACTGCTTAAGGCAGAAAACGAAATATTAAAAACAATTATAAAAAGTAAAAGAAGAAAATGAGAAGGTAAGAAAATAAATTAATGAACTTAGAAGGAACTTAGAAAGAATGAACTTACTTAGGTAATATAGAGTGGCTAGAAAATTAAAAGAGGAAAAAAATTAGTACTGACAGGGCTAAAATAGAATCATCAAACACAGAGTATCTAATGGAGGAAATGATCTGATTTAATCTAATCTGATTCAAGTAAGAGAGATCTGATTTAAGTAAGAGAGAACGAGATATGGCAAAACAAATACGAGAAAGAGCGAGAGCCGAAAAGCGGAGGGGTAAGGAAGTGAAGAGAGGAGTCAGGAGGTTAATGATCGACGGTGAAGAGTGGAGATGGAACAAAGTAATTGAAGGGTTAAAAAAATAAAAAAACTGACAGAACCTGATAGAAAGAAAAGAAAAATAAAACTAACGGGCCAGGCAATCGAAAAGGACAAGAATGTAAACAGCAATGTGCAGGATAAATCAAAAGGAAGCATAAATAAAAGACAAATAAATAAAAGACCAAGTAGAATTCAACAAGAATAAGAGAATAACAAGTATATTATTGCTACGTGGAATGTCAGGGGAACTTACACCGCAGGGAGTCGCAAGGAGTTGGCGAAGGAAATAAACTAGTATAAAGTTGACATTGTAGGACTTTAAGAAACCAAACAATTGGGATCAGAAATTATGGAAATAGATAATATGATGTTTGTTAAAAGTGGTGGGAAAGACAGAATGTTAGGAAGAGGCTTTCTAGTACAAAAAAAAGTTAAGAAATGGTGGTTTCACATAGAATATATTTCCTAAGACTGAAAGGATACAAGCGGAATCTGAGCATTGTCAACATACATGCGCCGACAGGGGAAAAAGGAGACGAGGAAAAAGAAACTTTTTATGAAAGCCTGGAGAGCGAAATTGAAAGGCTGCTGAAGCATGATGTGAAAGTGTGTCTGGGAGACTGTAATGCAAAGATAGGGAAAGAGGAAATTTATAGAACAAAAGTTGGAAGGCACAGCAAACAGGATTTATCAAATGATAACGGACAAAGATTAATTGGATTCGCAGCAGAGAGAGATATGGTAATAAGAAGTACCCAGTTACAACGGAAGGATATATGCAAAGGAACCTGGAAGTCTCCTAGCGGGAAGGTAATCAACTAAATTCATCATGTCCAAATAGAGAGAAGGTATGTGAACTCAATTTCAAATGTTAGGGGTATGAGAGGAGCCAATGCCGATTCTGACCACTTCCTGGTATGGATCACACGCAGGAATGAATTAGAAAAAATCAAAAACAGCACGCATAAGATGAAAATGATAAAACAGTTATAATATAGAAAGGTTAAAATATTTAATAATTAGCAACAAATACAGATAAGAAATTAACCAAAGATTACACGCAATGAATGATCCGACAAAAATAGATGAGAAATGGAACCAAGTAAAACATGGAAATAGTAAATTAATGTAAATAGCAAAGTAATGGAAATATCAAATCAGTTAGTCATACCGAAGGAAAGAGAAAGAACGAGCACGAAAGACTGGTAAGATGAAGAATGCGAAAATTAACAGAAAGAAAAAAAAAAGGTTAGGCTCCTTTTGGTGCTTAATAATAACGAGAAAAATAACCAAAAGAAGGAAATGCAGAAGGAAAAAGCGACAATATAACGAAGCAAAACTAAAAGATATTGAGAAAACGTTCCAGAATAGAGAAGTAAAATCGTTTTACCAGGGTGTGAAAAAAATAGAAAAGGATCACCATGGCAGAAATAACTATTTTAAAGCAGAAGAAGGAATATTGATAGCTGACTAAAATGATATATTACATGGATGGAAGGACCACTTTGATAAATTGTTGAATTATGGAGGGACTGAAGAACAAGAGGAACAGTATTCATGCGACGAAGATGGAAAAGTGATAGATGAACCAACAGAAGAAGAGATAAGGGGCATTATAAAAAAATTTAAAAATAATAAAAGCCCCGGCGAGGATGGCAATACGGCTGAGATGATAAGGGAGGATAACAATTACAGAAGATCATCAGCGAAATAATAAAATTGATATGGACAAAAGAGAAGATACCGGCTGAATGATCAAAAGCCTTAATCTGCCCAATGTACAAAAAAGGTGATATATCGTTATATGAAATGTTATATGAAACATGCTACAGAGTACTGGGTCAGATAATAAGAAGATTAAATATATATGTAGAAAGTCATATGTGGGTACCAGGCAGGGTTCAGAAACAACAGATCTACGGCAGACCAAATATTTACCCTAAAAGAGATCCAAGTAACTTGCTATGAATATAAAATTGAGCTGCATATCCTCTTTACAGACTTTAAATAAGTTTATGACAGAATAATTAGGGAAAAAATGTATCAGAGAATGAACCAACTAGAAATACCCAAAACAACTCATTAGTTTGACAAAGATGGACTTAGAGAAAAGAAGAGATAGGGTAGTATAGAATAGTGATGTATCGCAAAAATTCGAGGTGAGAAGAGGTCTTAGGCAGGGAGACCCTCTGTCAACGACTCTCTTCGATCTAATACTGGAGGTGATATTAAGGAATAGCAAGCTGACAACTGATGGCACAATATACAACAATAAACACTAATGCTTGGCCTCCACAGATCATCTGACTATACTGGCAAGACCAACCAAAAAGGAGCTAAAGAGAACCAAAAGTTTAATAGAAAATGAAGGGAATCAAAGAAGTCAAAATATATGGTGATGGAACAAATTCAAGATTTATCGGCAAAAAAGGGAAACATGACCATGGCAGCCAGTGATGGAAGAGAATATACTTTCGAAAGAAAGAGTTAAGAAATTCTGCTACCTAGGGGTTACAATCGAAGAGGGCGGACATAAAGAAGAAGAAATACAGGCCAGGATAGTAAAAGGTAATCGAAAATATGGAAGCCTGAAGGCACTGATGAAGTCTAACTATGTGCCCAGAAGAATAAAACAAAGAATCTATACAACAGTAATAAGACCCACAGCAACTTAGGCCAGTGAAACTTGGACGCTAAACCGAACAGAGGAAGAGAAACTGAAAAGATGGGAAAGGAAAATGTTACGAGCTATATATGGAGGAAAGAGAACTTAGGAGGAATGGAGGAGAAGAATGAATAATGAGCTGGAAGAACTGTACAAAAATTCAAACATAATAACATTTGCGAAAGCGCAGAGAGTGAGATGGATTGGACACGTGGAGAGAATTTGCTGAGGGAGAATGACAAATCTAGTGTTACGCAGAAGATCAATAGGTAGGAAGAGGAAGGACAGGTCAAGAAAAAGATGGATGGGTCAAGTGCAGGAAGATTTGGATACGATAAGGATGGGAGAATAGCAGGATATAGCCAACAATAGAGAGGATTGGAGAGGGAAAGTCCAAACTGTGCTGCAGAGGACCTGGTGAAGGATGGGAACCACATATACAATGTCATAATTAGTGATATGTCAAATACGATATTGTGAACATTACGCCCTAGGCCTTCAGGGCCTGTAGAGCTTTTAAATAAAAATATAATAAAAACAAATTAAAGAGAGATTTTTTACACTATTAATAGTTATCCTCTTATACTTTTAAAAAGTCTCTCCAATCGGATTTCGGATTGGTATTCGGCTGGGGCGTTAACAATTTGCATTTTAAAGCCAAGACTTCTTTTCATACATAGATCAATTTTTATGAAGAAATTACAAGGCTCATTTGTCATTCGTATACCTTCATTCAGGTTTTTAAAGTTTAATGTCACCTTTTTACTGCTTGCTGAGATTTCCTCTTCAATGGAATGAGGATTAAGCATTTCTTTTAAGTCAAATTTGTCACTCAAATTATCATCTTGCGTTTCAAACAGTTCTTAAATGTCCTTGATTCTATCTATTCGAAACCATCTCGTCCTATGACGTTCACAACTTGAGCAATGTTTTCAGTTAATGTTTGAATTTGTGCGGATTCTTCATCATTACCGACAATTAAATCAAACCACAGTTTTTTCCAGCATGATTTCAATGTGTATGGCTTCAGCTCTTACAATGATTTTTTTATGTTAACAATGTACTTTGTTATGTCAAAATCTTTCCAGCATTACATAACATTCATATCAGCATTACATTCCAGTATGATTTTGAAGGTTTGTCTAACGTAATAGAGCTTAAAGGCCTGGATTATTCCTTTGTATGAGGCAAGAATATTACCTTTATATTTGGATGCATAGCTTCAAGCTCACATGGGTGACCTATAGTATTGCCCAAAACTAAAACTGCCTTGAAATCTAAATTTTTTTTTTTTAAATAAATTTTAAATTCAGTAACAAAACAATTATTGTTATGTTCAAACAAGACTTTCTTGTTTGAACGCCAAATCAGTGGTAGGTAGTCCTTGTTTTGATTATTCAAAGCACGAGGATTTAGCGATCTGTAAGGCATTAGAACAGATCAGTAATGTAACTCTTTCTTTTGCTGCCTTAAAACCAGGGGCGGACTTTTCACTTTTGAATATAAAAGTTTTTTTAGCGTTCTGTTCCAAAACAAGGCAATTCCGTCTGCATTAAACACTTGTTCCGGTTTGTATCCACCATCAGCAATTAACTTTGAAAAATCTTTTGTAGAAGCTGTAGAATTTCTTATCTTGTCTTTTGATTTCTCGATGGATCGTACAGTTGATTTCTAGACATTAAAAAAATGTGATGTGGATGCAAACGACTGGTCAAGGCGTAAACGGTCAAGCACTTCTATTTTTACTTATCTATTTTACGCCAATACGACTTTTTTCCTTGTAGGAACAAATTTTTCATTGCTTTTGCTCGACATTATAAATTGCCAGAAATCTGATCCAGATTGGTTAAGAAACGAAATTATAAGGGAAGAATTAAAAATGGAATCTATACTAAAATCAATTCAGATAAAATTGAAATGGTTTGGATATCTCGCAAGAATGGATAGCAAGGAAAAGAAAAAAAATGGCAAACGAAAGTGACAAAGAAAGAAAATCTCATTTTTACCTTTGTTTTGGTCTTCCAAAGAAAGTTCACTATTTGCTACTGGTTTTTCTTGCTCATTAAGTGCAGTGTTGACTTCAAGAGGCTCACTGGACATACAATCACTCTGGTCACGAACTATTTGTGATAGTTTATGACAAACATCTTCGACAGCGTCAATTTGTCGTCTAATAGAACGCAACTTAATACCCTTATTGAATTCCAAATTTTTTAGTATTTTTTCCGTTATTGAATGGTCATCGGGATAAGTTGAATCTGGAACAGTAAGTAATAACAGTTACACTCCGTTACAAAGTTAACACAAGAACTTTATGATGAATGTTGCACACACACCAAATCCCATTGAAGTCAATCGACGTGCGTTTCGGTAACTAAGAGATGATTAAAATTGTCCAGTTTTAATCATCCCCAGATGATGTTGACTTGGTTAGCGAAATGTTCTTTGAGTAACTTCTTTATTTAAATCCAACAGTTCCAAAATGAAAATTATAAAAAGACGTTTACATACTTTTTTAAAATTTTAGGAAAAGAAAAGACTAAAAACTAAAAAAAGGTTTAACAGGGATAAAAAATTATATAATAAAAATTTATCGAAATTAGGGTAGATATGTTATGAAACTATATACAATAAAGCTCACTTATAACGTATACGCTTATTACGTATCTACGAATATAACGTAACGAATATAACGTAGCGAAGTCCCGGCAGTTATTATGTATATGTAGGTATATACATATTTTCATTTTTTTTAACGAACTTCTTATATAACGTACCGATTATTAAGGTACCCTCCGATACGTTGTAATCGAGTTTTACTGTATGTGATAAGTAAATAGTAGACGCAAGGATTTTTGAATTATAGAAAAAAGTGTTGATCACTAAAAAATCTCTACGTGAAACATATAAGCCTCATGTAAATCATGTGGCAAGTGTAACGCTTCCATTTTTATTATTTAAAACTTTTAAAAGAAACAAAGCAAATTTTTTTTTATGTTTATTTCGTTTTTAAATTTGGTATTAATTAATTTATAATATAATCAATGAAATGTGAGCCTCATTTTCCATAACTTTGTCAACATATTCAGCGTATAGATGTTATCCTTGGATTGCTGTATGGTTTGGTGCTTATTTATCTTGATTTTTCAACTATCCCCATACTAAATAATCTATTAGTTCATTATTAATTTTGCATAAAAATTATCAAATTTATGGAAGTGGTGCATGATGGCATTACAGTATTCTAATGGCTTAATATTTTCTTTAGACAACAGGTTTTAACAATTTAGATCTTATAAGGGAATATGTGCAAGTCATTTGCCAAAATTCGGTGTAGTAAACTATATGGAGAAATTCCCTATTGTGCACCATATCGTCTGATCGACGTTTCTAGAGTCTTCTTCACACTTTGCCTGCAATATTTTCAGCGCATTGCACGGTTCTTGGGCCACTAAAGTAGGACCTATTCCCAACTTTTCGGAATTTTTGAAATTGCTTAAAAAAAGTGATAAATTGTCATCTTATGAGGCGCAGGAATATTTTCATTTAAATTCACGTTGAGTTGCAATAATTGAATTGTTCTTTCAATGTAAATTAAAACAGTTTCCTTTAGCATGTATTTGTCAATATTCTTTTAGCATATATTTGTCCATACTAAAACTTCTACGGCTGTACTACACAGTCGCCACACCTAAAAGGTCACAAATAACACAAAAAAATGGCGCCAAGTCAAAATTGTAGCGTGACACTTTCCCCACTTGATATTTGCAATTGAGGATTCTGTATAAGGAATATTGAACCGTTATAATGAACACTACCCTACGTCCCATATGTCATTTGTTTCAAAATAATTTTTACCCTATGACTTCTATATTTTTTTGCTGAAATAACAACTTTGTAAATTTCGTTTTCAATTTTGAATATGATAAAATGCATTTGAATGAACAAATCCGTAGTTTGCCTCTGATAAAGAACCAAAATATACCCTTTACACTATTATCTTATTAATAAAACTTACGTTCTTTATCAAACCTGTCTAGAATAGAGTTAAACTGTCCTTCATTTGGAGAAGATTTTTCCTCCAACTGACTATTATTGGAAATGTTTTGATCTGTTGAGTTTTGACTTCCATTTTGTGCATCAATATTTGCAATATTGTCTAGATGAATTTCAATTTCTTTCAGGGTATCTTCAATTTTGGGGAATTCCGGAAAAAGTTCATCCATTTCCTTGATTCTTTCACGCATCTTTACATTATCCATAGAATATTTCGATGCTAGAAAATATATCAAATAATGTTCCATTGGAAATCTAATATTCACATATTTTTGACCTATAGTATATGCAAATAAAGGTTTAGTTAACAAGCCAATATTTTATTCTAGCCAAATATTATTTTAACATATATAACTTTTCATGTAGACTAGAATAAAACTAAACCATTATAATAACTAGTGGGCAAATCAATTTATAATCCTTTGACATGATACAGCTTCCAATTTAAATCCAATATACACAATATCGTAAGATAAACTTGAAAGTCGAAATAAACGTAAATCAATATTTTAAATAAAGAACGAAAGGATATTCCTAATTATAGAAGAAATAGTGCAGGTATGTTATTATTATTTTATTTTTAAAGCACAAATGAATGTATATATTATTTTTAACGCTACTCTTATATTGACTAAAAATAAAGAACCGTTGTCCGATGGGAAAACAGTTTTATATTATTAACAAATTAGAATCTAAGGACGTTGATTCAGTTAAATATATCGGGTTGCCGGAAATATATATATAAGGATTTTTCATTACTTGCTGTTTTAACTTTAGTTAATACGTTTGTTCTAGCAAAGATTTCAAACGGTTTCAAATCGTCCGGAGTTTGCGCAGGTGAATGTATGCGAATGTTTCGGTCATCTGCACAAAGTCCGGACGGTTTGGAACCATTTGAAACTGTTTGAAATCTTTGCTAGAACAAACTTAATAAATTGTGTTGGGTTAGTAATGTTTAGTTATATATTATTAATTATTGTGATATTTAAAATGTTGTGTTCAGATATGGTTTGATTTGCCTTCTGTCACTTAAGTTAATTGAAAATATCCGTCGATAAATTGCAGAAAAAACTGCATAGACTACGAGGATTGATATTTATATATCCGGAATTGGCATCAACGGTATTCCTACGGATCATCTGACATGTACTTCGTAATGTTTGACATTGTTGACTGTACACGTACTCAGAACGTTTAGTATTTAGTGACTTAAAAATTTGGAAATCAAAAAATTAACTTATTTAATAATTAACTCTTGAGAATTTTCATGGCCGTCGTTCGCTTACAGCCTAATTTAAAGAAGGTCGTTCAAAATCGGTTGTAGTGCCAGAAAACATCGATACTGTGCATGAACTGATAAAGCCAGATCGTCATATGACATTCCTTGAGATTTAGGCATCCCTGGGCATTAGTATGATAAGCAGACACAAGATTTGACATGAATATTCAGCCGCGAAAACGATTTGTGCGCGTTGGATTCCGCATAATTTGACAATCGCTTAAAAAAGACCGATTGGTGCAAAAAACACTGAAAGGATACAATCGTGGTACCTCAAAAGCCGTGTATAACATCTACACAGGTGATGAATCTTCGACCTATGCGTATGAGTCCGAAAGTAAAAAGCAGTCGCCTGTAAGGGTTTTTCAAAATGAGCCAAATCGAACAAAAGTTGTTCGCGCAAGAAGCAAGTCGAAGCAAATGGTAGCCTGTTTTTTTTTAAATAAATGGGCATGGGGCTACAATACTACTAGAAAATCATAGTACGGTTAATTCTGAATAGTAGGCACAACCATTTGTTTGCCAGAAATCTTTGAAGACATTTGAAAAAACAACCAGCGACACAGGATCATTTCTCACTATGACAATGCGAGCTCTCACACATTGGGTCAAACAGCTCAATATTTGAGATGTCAAAATATCGAATTGATGGGTCATCCACCAACCAGTCCTAATTTGGCACCCAATGATTTCTTTTTTTTCCGATCCGAGAAGAATAAATTACGTAGTCAACGATTTTCTACGCCAGAAGAAGCGGCAGAAGAAGCGACAAAATGCCTGTTTTGGAGATACCTCAATCCGAATGGAAAAAGTGCTAAGAAAATTGATTCAAACGTATGCAAAAGTGTATTGATTATCGTGGAGAATATTTTGAAAAACAATAAAACCATTTTTAATGATAAATATTCGTTTTTATTTATTATTCCGGATACAAAAATAACAACCCTTTTTGCGGCATAAATCAAGGATACATTTTGATGGATACAGACTAGGTATGTAATCATCGGGGTAGACTTGTCGGGGACCGGGATATAACACTTTTTTTTTAATAACAAGACAAAGTAAACTGCATATGTAAATGTAGTTAAAGGTTGGGTAGGTAATTTAAGTTAATAAATATATAAATATTTATAATAATCATAATAAATATATATAAAGATAAATAAATAAATATATATAAAGATAAACGATTACATACATAAACAAGGACAAAAATAGATAAACGGATAATTGAATGATTTATTAAAACATACACATTGACATATTGAAAAAACTTATAAACGCGAATATTAAGTAAATTAATAAGATAAGAAAATTAAGATTACGGAAACAGCGAATGAATATAGACTTACTGGTACAATTGCAAGACCTACAAGTAGATATGACTACCACAACTAGACTAGAAAAAGTTGATTACAACATACCCCATTTTTTTAACGGCAATTACATAATAAACCAAATAAATATTTACATAAACTATATTGCATTTCAATTCTTCTATTGGAACCTTTGGTGTGAAACACTAAATTTGAAGAGATTTGCCACTAAGCACCAAATCACTTTTTTTTAACACTCGACGCATTAGATTAAATCATCTCCTGATGATGCTAACATGGTTAGCAAAACGTGCGTCGAGCAGTTAAAAAAAGTGATTTGGTGTTTAGTGGTAAGTCTCTTCAAATTTATATTGCATTTTTCTTTTTATATAAAAAGGAACTACGAACTTTCCTGACAACCCGATGACGGATTAACCTCAATTAAAAATGAATGAAACATATTCTTGACTATTTGGTGAAGGATAAGGGGGCTTTTATAAAATTAAGACTGCATCGGATTGTAGGCAATAATATTAGCCTGGATTTTTTTATTAGTTCCCACAGAATTTATGATGAATATATTACTTCAACATCAATAACCAAACTAAAAATAACCAAGCTACAGCCATCAATAACCAAACTATAAAGGATCATTCCACTGCAGTCTAACAACTCCAACATTATTATCTTTCGCTAATGCATCTTTTTTAACCCAAGAAAGTTAACTATATTTAATAGTACATAAAATATAACCAATCATACGTTAATTCGACGTTGATAACGTTAATTTGTGCCCATACTATGAATTGTGTATATAATATATTTGTGTAAGTGGTAATGTATCATTATAAATGTCATTGTGTTATGAATAAATGAAAAAAATCATGACTGATTTGTATTTTTATTAGAAAAAACTTCAAATAACAAAAATAGATATTTCTTTCCTTACAAAACTAAAAATTATTGAGATCTCTTCTTCAGACTTCACAAATAAGATTTTTGCACTTGTAGCACATTGACTTTGTCATCCTTCTAATTTTTGATGGGACAAAAGGCACAATATTTTCTTTTCTTTGGCTCAGGCACATCTTCACGTTGTGTAAGAGGTTCAGCGTGTTATTAGGAAAAATATCACTTATTTTGTCCTTTAGGTTCATCGGCAAAGTAAGCATTTTCTGTCTTGTCAACATCCAGGGAATCATCAAGCTATTGCTGAGTTTTTTCATGAAATCATGACGGCCTAGCTGTTTTTCTTGTTTAGATATAATATGCCACTTTGAAGTACTATAGGTATATGTTTAGGAAAGTAGTACACTTACCTGAGCTCCACGGGTGTCTCCTGCAAACTCTGTGCGTAGACTGACTTGATAGGAACGGCAAAAGCAGTGGCACCATATTTAAGCTAAGTATATCGATATTTTAAAATCGATTACGCCGATTTGACGTAGGTTATCTATACAGGGTTGTCTGTTAGAATCTGTTGACTTTTAACCATATATCCTATTTCTGATCACGATATTGTGCATAAATCGCTTATTTTAATTTAGTTTCTCTAATTAATCTAGTTTAGAGGCAATACTATTTAGAATATTTGCTCTATAACGAGCTTCGAAATGACTTTTCGATAAAGTTTCGAAATCGAAAAGCATCACCTGAAAGTTGCTGGAATACAAACTCATGTTGTGTGCTTTCCTTATTTACCCTACTGGAGTTGGAATTTTTTCTGAAAAACGGTCAACAAATAACATTATGTATGTCATTATAAAGCGTTTGAGAGAGAATGCTTGTTTGGGAAAAAACCTGATATGTGGAAGAACTATTCTTGGATTTTACACGACGAAAAACTCTACCAATGTTCTATTAAGATTCGCAATTTGCCAAATATACTAGCGATTGAAAGATTTTTGCGAGCTTCTTGTTCAACCGTGAGAATTTTAGGCACCATTTTGGCAAACACTTTTTGAATGTTAAAATTCTTATGTAAAATTTGCCGTACACATTCTTTGTCAATTCCTACAGTTTTAGCAATCGCCTGAATACTTAACCGACGATCAGATCGAACAAGATTACCGATTTTTTCGATAGTGTCATCAGTTTTTCAGGTAAAAGGGCGACGCATCAGGGCGTGGATTATCTTCTTCGGCTATCTTGAAAACGCTTAAACCACTCAAAAACGCGTGCACGCAATAAACATTCATTGCCATACGCTTATCTCAATAAATTATAAGTTTCAGTAGCGGTCTTTCCAAATTTCAAGTGAAATTTCGTTACTCTATTGTTACTCTTAATGTTTTTCCAGCGAAACAAAAAAACACCATTCTAATGCGAATGAATGCTACGTTTTACGGATTTGTTTACAGAAGCGAGAGGTAGTGCATTCGAAAGAGAACACTTCACGCTAAGCAGCTGTTGGTCGCTGGCGTTTGGCGCATGCGTACTTCTTCTGTAGCAACGTCAGTCTAGTTATTTAATAGCCACACCTTAACAGGTTTTATTCACCTCTGCTTCCGTTTTAAAATATTTCCCATTTAAACAATTTTGAAGGGAACGGAATATATTGAATAGACCGAGAGTGCCATATCCGGTGAGTTAGCTGGATGGGGCAAAACATCCCAACTGAAGCTCAACAATTTTTGTCAGATCCTGAATGAAACGTGTAGTCGTGTATTGTCATGATAAAATACGACGCCTTTCCTCTTTGCTAATTTTAGCCGTTTTTCTTCAATTGCTTCCTTCAGCCGACTTAATTGTGAACAGAAGAAGTCGATGTAGATGGTTTGGGTGCGAGAAAAAAGCTCAAAGTGTATGGGTCTCTTCCAATCTCACCAAATGCAAAGCATAGTTTTCTTCGAATGAAGGCCGTCTTTCGCCGTAGTTAAAACCGCTGATCCTAGCAAAGGCCAAGTTTTTTTTCATTACACGTTATTCTATACAATTGCTGTGCACAGATTCTACACAATCTGCTGTGTCACGGACTGCGGTGCTTTGATCTTCGATTTTGATGGCCTATATTTCTTTAGCATCATTCGAGGAGGTCAGTTTCAAAAAAGGTCAAATTGCCAATATTTAATTTATTTTTAATTTATGGCCCGAAGCGTAGTGAGTGAATTTTCAGCTATTATGGATATCTGTCGGCTATTTTGTCTTTAACCGATCAAACCACTTGTCATTTCAACAAAATTCTGTCCATACCTCACAACCTCACCTCCAACCTCACAAATCTTGTTTATTTTTGTACCGCGTTTTTACCCTTTTTGAAATAAAAAAGCATAATGCGACCTAAAGTGTATCTAACGAATACGAGAGTTGCTATTTATGTATATGGAATAATAAATAAAAACAAATATTTATCTATGAAAATTGTTTTATTGTTTTTCAAAATGTTCTCCGCGATGATCGATACACTTTTGCATACATTTGAACCAATTTTCATAGCACTTTTTCCATTCCGATTGAGGTATCCCCAAAACATTCATTTTGAACGCATCAACTGCTTCTTGTGGCTTCTAAAAACTTGACCACGTAGTTTATTCTGCACGAACGGGAACAAAATGAAATCATCGGGTGCCAAATCAGGATTGTACGGCCTATAACCCATCAATTCGATGTTTTGATCGGTCAAATATTGAGTTGTTATGTCCGATGTGTGAGAGCTCGCGTTGTCATTGTGAAGAAGGATCCTGCGTCGTTGGTTGTTTTTTCTTATTTCTTCAAATATTTCTATCAAACAAATAGTTGTGTACCATTCCACTGTAGCCGCATATCCATTTATTCTAAAAAAGCAGGTAATCATTTGCTTCGAAGAGCATCTTGCGCGAACCACTTTTTCTGGATTTGGTTCACTTTGAAAGACCCATACAGTCGACTGCTGTTTAATTTCGGGCTTATAAATCGCATAAATCCAAGATTCGTCACCTGTGTAGATATTATACACGGTTTTTAACAAATCACGATTGTATTTTTTGATTATTTCTTTTTTTGAGCGATTGTTAAATGATGCGGAATTCAACGCACATTAATCTTTTTCACGGCTAAAGGTTTATGTAAAATCTTATGTATGGCTATTATCTTACATTATATATCTTATGTATGGCTATATGTTATGTATGGCTATATCTTATGTATGGCTATTATACGAATGCCCAGGGATGCCTCAATCCCACGGTATGTCACATGACGATCTTGCTTTATCAGATCGCGCATAGTATCTATGTTTTCTGGCACAACAACCGATTTTGGACGACTTTCTTCAATTCGCCCGTGAGCCACGATTGAATTTCCTAAACCAGTGATATCCAGTGGTTTTAGATGGTGCTTTATCGCCAAAAGTCGAAGTGAGTTGATCGATGTACTGTTGTTGAAATAATCCACGTCGAAATTCGTAGTAAATCATCGCATGAAAATGCTCACGAGTTAATTCCATTTTTTGATTGAGATGAAATTTTCAGGTTACTAAAGAACACAAATAGCGCCCGTATGACAAGATGTTCTGAGCACGTATACAGTTAACAATGTCAAACGTTACGATGTATTAGTCAGATGGTACCTAGCAACACCATTGTTGCCAATTCCGGATACATAAATAGCCAAGCGTCGTTCATTGTAATCACCACATGAATTAATGATATAGAAATACACATAACTGATCTACTGATACTGATTTACAAGTGTTAAAAGAACAACTAATTGAAAATATCTACAAACTTTCCGGGCAACCTAACATTTGAATTATTAAACCAATATTTTATATGTTATTGGACAATACTCAGTCTATATTTGGCACAATGTAAATTGTAAACTGCTTTAAGTGAATGAAGCCATACATTTATAAAACACAAAATCCTTTAATATTTCTCTTTATATTTGGTAATGTTTTACATGCATTAAAAAGAATTCGTTTAAATATTTATGACCTTTTGATCTAAACCACTTAGTACACTTATCAAAATGAATTATTGAGCTTTCAAACGTTAACTACCATAATTAGCCATTTCGTAAACGTTTCGTGACCATCTTGACACAGACAAAACTATTCGATTTACGTAACAGCCAGACTGTTCCATTTAAATTAACTTACCTTCTTTTGAGCTGTTACCGCTGGCTTCCTTTTCGGCGGGCTTTAGCTCGGCTTCGTGTGGATATTTTTCATTCTCATAAAGCACCTCCACGTTACCGATTTGTGTGAAGCAGTCGTTCACGCTTCTATAGGGAGCTTTGTCCTGAATTAAATATTTCTTTTGTAAATGTTTCAGTTTATCATTGAGGGTAGACAACGCTGACGAAATTTTATCCTTGGTTGGTCTCTTTTTTGGTCTCGGGGTTGCATGTTTAGGGATCGTTTTCGATATTTTTTCTTTTTTCGATCTGGTTGATTTTAGAAGGTGCGGCAGTTTGGCTGAGGTGGCCTTTTCCGGAGTTTGTTCCTTAGGTTTTGTAGGGTTTTCAGTTAGCACTTCCCTGCTGACTTTCGCTATTGATTTTTTTGGTCGAATTTTATTTTTACATTGAACTATTGCTCTGTCAGCTCCATAATTAAACTGAAAGAAAAACTTCCATCAAAAATATTCATTACTGACAAACAATCTGAAAACCATTAGATTTGCATTATTTATTATTAAAAAAGTAGTACCGAATTCAAAAAAGTATAGGGATTTTTAATATTTGTCAATTTTGGCAAATATCAACAATTTATTTTTGCAGCAGTGGCGCCGTGATCGTCAGACTCAAGCGGTGTCTGTTTTTAACACCTTCCGAGTATTCAGTGCATTACTGATTATCGCAGTGGGATTCAGTCCAGTTATTTTTAATAAAATTTGATCTTCCGAACCTGCCAGCTGAATTTGCCATAATTCAACAAAACGCACCAGTCCGCAGAAAAAGATGTTATTTGTGCAAGAACACTAATACCGCGCATTGTTTTTGTAAAATTTGCAAAAAGTTTTTGTGTTTAAAACATGTAGAATAGCTTTGTATCGCCCTGTATGTGTTACTTTGCCAGAACCTGCCACAGGAATTTTTTGAAAATTGCGACGGTGAAGATGCATTTATCTGATTCGAACACAGAGCATGAAAGAGAAAGTGATTTCGAGAAATTACCTCCACTGCCAAAAAGTCCACGGATTCCCAATTTTTTGCAAATGATGGTACGGTCTTGAAAAAGCATTGCTTTCCTCAAAACGTAAAAACTCGCAAATCTAATACAATCTACACTTACCAGAAGTAAAACAGAGTGAGAACGATGCGAAGAAAATACATGAATGCTGGTGTCATGTATTGTTTCTGTTTTGAGTATTTTTGTTTTGTCGAAATCAAATATAAAATGATTTTGTGACTTCAAGTGCGCCGTCAGGACGGTGTAGTTTTTTATCGCATTTATAGCCATTTAGGAAGTTTTTTAAGTGTTGACTTGTTTGACCTGCATTTTGAACATAATTATCGAGAATATCAATGAAAAAATTTGAACAAGTTAAAGGAAATTATGCAAGAGGGTGTTTAGCGATAAACACTGATTTGTCATACGTTCCCAAAAAATATAAAACTGTCATCCTAGATTATAATGATAAAATATATCAGTCAACTGGAGATAAAAGTTAGCCAGAAATAATGTACTTTTATAATGCCGTTAAGAGAGGAGTAGATATTATCACTGAATCGATGAACTTTTTGCGACCTACAATAAGTATAATAGTAATAAAAGATTGGCAGTTCAACTCACTTCAGGCGTAGGTCATTTAAGGAGAACATTGAACCATCAATTCGAGGAAGATGTCTAGAAGTGGTTAGAAATTCGGCTGAATTCGGGTGGTGAGAGAGTCGGCCATAATTCAACAAAACGCACCAGTCCGCAGAAAAAGATGTTATTTGTGCAAGAACACTAATACCACGCATTGTTTTTGTAAAATTTGCAAAAAGTTTTTGTGTTTAAAACATATAGAATAGCGTTGTATCGCCCTATATGTGTTACTTTGCCAGAAAATTGTTTGTATTATTGTTTATGTTGTTGTTTTCTGGAAATTTGTTTTGTTGCGTTTTTTCAATTTAATGACAATACATTTTTACTTGTCATATTTCTTGTAGTTTCCAACATATTTGTAATTTTATGTATTTTTGGTCTTAAAATGATTTGACACCTTCAACAACATGGTACACATGTATAGACAAGGTAAATCTTTTTCTTATTCTCTATAGCGTGAGATCCCATCAAGGATATTTGCCTTCCCCTAGGGCATCGTTTCTCAACTTGGGTTTGGCGACCCCTAGGGGGGTCGCATTCAGAAATATGGGGCTCACAATGTGTTCAAAAAATAAAAAAAATTATATATAAATAAGACCGGTATGCGAAACATCCTTTTATTAAAGTATTTTTAATTTTATAACAAGTGGTTTAAAAATTTAATATTAGCATATTAGCACCCATAACAACATAATAAAATAAACTTAAAGTAATAGATAAAGTTGTTTCAAATAAAAATTTAATGTGACGGTTGATTTTGTTTTTCAAAGTGTTTCTATGCGTGGAACATCATTGCAAATACACATAAGCAAATTATTTGACAGTGATAATAGACAATTTCTATATTTAGTTTTTAAATCCAACATAGACGAGAAGCTTTTTTCGCATAAGTAAGGAGTAAAGAAGGGGATCAATGTATTCAAAGCTTCCATATTCACATCGTCGTGTAAACCAAAACTTTTGTTGAAAGATCGACCAACAAAACCAAAAGTTTTGTTGGTCGATATTTCAATAATGGCTGCATCAACATATTCATCAAACGGATTGAGAACCCATCTTTTCAACAAATTATCGTTGCTATACGGAAAATATTCCAGTAACTGAATTATTCATTCGCGTAAATGCGTTTTCATGCTCTCCAAGGCGCGATCAATAACAGAATTTTCTAAATCTATATTTTTGGTAATATAATCCGATGTTAAAGTAAATGCATCAAAATTTCGTTTTTCAAGGCGTATAAACCAAATATCAAGGTTTTTGATGAAAACATTGACTTTGTCTGTCATTAGTAAAACGTTTTTGCTACTGTCTTGTAATAGTAAATAGGCCAACAGCACTAAATTTCTCCATCTTCTAAAAATTCTGAAAATGAGCTATTCTTATCTGTAAAAAAAGATTTTCAATTGATCTCGCAATTTAAAAAGCCTCGTTAGAACTTTTTCTCGCGACAACCACCTGACTTCAGTATGAAAAAGCAGCGAGTCGTATTTGGCACCTATTTCTTTGCAAAACGTGGAAAGCAATCTAGTCAGTAATGGTCGGCTTAAAAATAAAATTAACAATTTTTACAACTTCTGGCAGAACATCTTGCAAATTATCTGGCATCTTTTTTGTAGCAAGCGCATTTCTGTAAAGAAAGCAGTGTTAACCCTTTCAATTATTTGATCGTGAGCAACATTGGCTGTCTCATTAATACGTTTCGATATTGCGTCATTTGAAAGTGGTATAGTTTTCAACTTTTTTGCTTCTTCCGAACTTATTATGACAATGATCACATCAATGACAGCGTGTAAAATGAGATTCTTCCGCAATCGTTAGGGCTTAAACTCCCTGGTCACTTCTTAATGCTACTAAATCGGATGTTTGAACTACTGCAGTCTCAATACAGTTTGATTTGTTTATACCAATTTGTCGATTTTTCAAGACAAGTAATTTTCGCTCGAAAAATTCTAATGGTTTGTTTTGTAAAGACGGGTGTTTTGTTTCCAGATGCCGGACTAATGTTGCTTTCCGCGGGCAGAACTTAACAAACAACACATTGCGGCTTGTCATTCAAGGCAATAAATCCATATTTTAAATACGTTTCATTATACAATCTGGTCTTTTTCTTTACTGTTTCACTAGATGTATACAATGCATTTCGTTTTGTTACAAATTTGTTCATTTTATTTAATATTATTAATTTATTTTATTACCACACTGTTATTAATTTAATTAACAATGAGAGAGAGAAGAAATCATAGTATTTCACACTGGATGATAGAAGAAATCGTAGTACTTGTTTTCGTAAAAACCTAATTAACAATGAAACTCTTCGTCTCGTTCCTTTGTTTTTATTACCAAAGCGCATAGCTTTGTACGAACCTGCCTACGCGAATTGTTAAGTGCGTGCAAGTGTAGGGCACAGGTTCGAACTGGTAAAAGTAATATTACAAGAAGCTACACAAGTTTTTTAGTTCGGTATTTGTGGGTGTATGCGGTATCTCGGTATAAGTGTAATGGCTCATTCATACATACATCCGGCATTTAATACAAAAACAAATAGATGATTCTTTTTTTCACGATTCGTAAGCGTGTGAATATGCTCATAGGATCAATTCTTCTCTTGGAACCTTCGGTGTGAAACACTAAACTCAAAGAGATTTACCACTAAACACCAAATGACTTTTTCTAAATCCATTCACTAATTCATCAGGAGATGATTTAATCTATGATTAAATCACCTCCTGATGATGCTAACATAGTTAACGAAATGTGGCACGGGACAAAATAATCTGGGCCAGGCATTAATTAAGGAATTTAGTTACCTAATAAAACTATTTATTTGTTCGTCTATATTTTTTAGTATTATTCAACATGACTAGTTTGGTAAAAAAACAAAAAGTGCAAATGTAATAGAGAATTTCAAATTTGGTAGACTGAGAAATATAGCATGATTAGTAAAGGTGATAAAGTGGTGTGTGTTTGACTGGCCCGGCGTTTTATGTTATGGAACAGTGGTATGTAGGACATCGTCTGTAAAACGGCATTATGAAACAAATCACAAATATCTTTGTCAAAAAGCGAACCAGAGCAAAAGGAATTTATTGCATATGCAATTAAATAGATAAATAAACAGTCAACATCTATGGTTAATTATGTTAGCAAGGATTGTCATGCAGGTGCTGGAAGTTTCTGGTCTGCAAACATCATTGCTCGGCATGGTAAACTTTTTAACGAGGTTAGCATGTGCCCGTTCATTTTTTGATGATTTTGAAAATAAAGATAAGATAATTCAGCGCATCAGAGATCTAGAAACACAATAAAAGATAGAATCCTAAAAATGACGGAAAATGTAGAAGAACAATAAAAAATGACATCAAGTCATTCTCTAGATTCTCCTTACAAATCTAAAACGCAGTGCCAACTGAAAACCTAGTAATTTCTTCTAATGCTAACCCGCATTGGACCAGCGTGCCCCCCCCCCCTTCTGCTAAGGGTGCCCGGGTGCTAAGAATCACTGGGTTAGATCAGGTTGCCATTGGACTTTGGACATTGCAACTCTCAATATTCGGACAATGAAAACGGATGAACGACTGCAAGAACTGTTGATCGAGCTTGACAACATACATTGGGATGTTGTTGGGCTTTGTGAAACACGAAGAAAATGCGAAGAGCTAATGAAACTGAAAACAACTAGTCACGTACTCTACACTCGGGGTACGGAGAATGGGCGATATGGTGGAATTGGATACCTCATTAACCAAAAGTTGAAGGATAGTGTCGTAAATGCAGGTACAAAATCTTGATGGGTGATTTTAATGCTAGAATTGGAAAAGCAAGAACTAGTGAAACTGCAATTGGCCCATATGGAAATGGCGAGCGGGACAATAGAGGTCACAGATTGGTTGATTTTGCTGAAGGACAAGAATTGTACATTATGAACTCGTTCTATAAGAAAAAAACAGCAGAAAATGGACATGGAAAAGTCCATCTGGTCTCACAAGTGAAATTGACTACATCATGTCAAATTATAAAACAATATTTTGTAATTGTACTGTCCTTAACCGTTTTAATGTTGGAAGTGATCATAGAATAGTACGAGCAAAGGTTAAGATAAACTGTCGAAGAGAACGTACACGAATGGTAAGATCGAAGAAGGGCAAAGTGATTTCTGAGAAGCTGCTGCAGAGGGGCAACGATTTTGAGATTGCTTTGTCGAACCGCTTTGCTGTGTTGCAAGACCCAGAAGAGATGGATATAACAGATCAGTATGAAAAAATCATCGAAAATGTGGTTGAAACGGCTGCTGCAATAACACCAGCAGAAAAAAGTTTCAAACAGTCAAAAATCTTCAATGAGACCATCGATTTAATGCAGAAATTGAGGACAATGAAGAATGCAGACAGTCCCTTTGACAGGGTCGAATACGTTGAGCTATGCAAAACTATAAGAAAACATATTCGAGAGGAAACGCGTCGGTTCAACATGCAGCTAGTGCAAAAAACACTAGAAGAAAACAAAGGAATAAACAAAGCCAAACATAAGCTGATAAATAAAAGGACACAAATGTTTACCTTAATGCATGAGGATGGCACAGTGTGTAGGGAGCGTACGGAAATGTTAGAGGTTATCAGAAGATTTTATTCAAAGTTATATGAAAATCAGAACCAGTTAAAGACAGCAATGCCCACGGAAGAGCAAATCCCAGATATCCTGTTGGAAGAAGTGACAAATGCCATAGAAGCGATGAAGAATGGAAAAACTCCAGGTAAGGACAATTTAATGGTTGAAATGTTGAAGGCTGGTGGTCGAACTCCATAAAATACTGGAAAATTGTACTTAAAATGCCTCAAAGATCAAAAAATACCCAGTTTGCGGAAAAATGCTGAAGTGATTCTTCTTCATAAGAAAGGAGCACAGGAAGATTTAAAAAACTACCACCCAATAAACCTCCTATCAGTTATGTACAAAGTTTTCACCAAGATAATATTTAAAAGAATATTAAGAACACTGAATGACGCACAACCAAGAGAGCAGGCAGGATTCAGAAGTGGATTCAGTACAATGGACCATATCCAGGTTGTCCAACAGACCATAGAAAGGCACAATGAATACACCATGCCACTGTTCTTGGCTTTTATTGACTATGAAAAGGCATTTGATTCAGTATCAATGCAGGCCATAATGGATACATTGCTTAACCAAGGGATAGATAGAGCCTATGTGAACCTACTGAGATCCATGTATGAGGAAGCTACAGCTACAGCTACAGTTCACATGGATGACTGAAGTTAAAATCAACGTAGAACGTGGTGTACAGCAGGGTGACTCAGTATTGCCTGTACTTAACTCAGCCCGCCTTGAAGAGGTATTTCGTAATCTGGATTGGGAACAGCAAGGAATAAAAATAAATGGTGAATATCTAAACCATCTTAGATTCGCGGATGGTATCGTTCTCCTTTCACAAAACCCAGATGAACTACAAGAACAATATGAGAGCTGCAAAGGGCGGGAGAACCATTTGGTTTGAAAATAAACCTAAAAAAGAGTCAGGTTATGTTTAACAAGTTTGCTGTCAACAGAAGAATTTCTATTTTAGGAAGTGATTTAGAGGATGTGGACCACTACATATATCTTGGGCAAAGGATTTCAATGGAGGGTGATACCGCCCGGGAGGATGAACGGCGGGTTAAATGTGGCTGGCAGGCATTTGGCCGGCTGAATATAGTATTTAAGAGCAAACTCCAAATTTGTCTGAAGAGAAAGGTTTTTAATCCGTGCGTGCTGCCTGTTTTGAGATATGGAAGTGAAACATCGATACTCACATCACAGTCAGTTCAGAAGCTTCGGGTTGCACAGAGGGGAATGGAAAGGTGTATGCTTGGCATTACAAAGCGGGACAGAAGGACCTGCATATGGTATACAAACGAAGGTATGTGACATCATTGGAAAGGTGAAAGAATTGAAATGGAAGTGGGCAGGTCATATAGCGAGACGATGCGACAACAGATGGACCAAAGCAATTCTGGAATGGATACCGCTAGATCATAAACGCCCGCGAAAAAGGCCGAAAACATGATGGACGGATGACATCATCAAGTATATTGGACCCGAATGGCAGAGGAAAGCTCAGGACCGTGCGAATTGGAAGCATGCTGGGGAGGCCACACTATATCCCGAAAAACTGTGGTAATATTTCTTTGTGTGCGCACACTTTTTTAAAATCGCATAATTTGTGATAATTCAATTTTTTCAAGAGAGAGAGAGTGAGATATCTTTCAGAGGTTCCATTTTTCATCTCGTTTCTTGTAGATTGGAAATTTTTAGAACTACGTTGCATATTGGGACCATGATGCCCAATATTGAAATGTCGTCGCAACCGATGATTAATTTCCACTTGTGAAATAATTATACTGCCTACTATTCAATCGCTTCCTTTCCCCTGCCTAATTATTCTGTAATCTAATCTAATCTAATCTCCTAATCTAATCTCCTAATCTAATCTTCTAACCTAATCTACTAATCTAATCTAAACCCCTAATCTAATCTTCTAATCTAATCTTCTAATCTAATCCCCTAATCTAATCTTCTAATCTAATCCTCCTAATCTAATCTAATCTCCTAGTCTAATCTTCTAATCTAATCCCATAATCTAATCTAACCTTCTAATCTAATCAGGTAAACTAATCTTCTAATCCTAATGGAATCCCTAATCTAATCTAATCTAATCTGAATCTAATCTAATCTGGTCTTCCAAACTAATCCCCTAATCTAATCTAACCTTCTAATCTATTCATGTAATTAATCTCCTAATCTAATCTAATCTAATCTGAATCTAATCTAATCTGATCTTCCAAACTAATCCCATAATCTAATCTAACCTTCTAATCTATACATGTAATCAATCTTCTAATCTAATCTAATCCCCTAATCTAATCTTCTAATCTAATCCCCTAATCTAATCTAATCTTCTAATCTAATCACGCAATCTTATAACCTAATGATGTAATCTATCTCCTAATCTAATCTTCTAACCTACTAATCTAACCTTATAATCTAATCCCCTAATCTAATCTCCTAATCTATTCCCCTAACCTAATCTGATCTCCTAATCTAATCCCCTAATCTAATCTAATCTAATCCCCTAAGCCAATATAATCTAATCCCCTAATCCAATCTTCTATCTTAATCTAGTTCTCTAATCTAACCCCTAATCTAATCTTCTAAATTATTTTGCAAAAAACTATCACCATTAACTCTATTTTAAAAAAAATATGGCCCTAGGCGGCGATCTCTGATAATACCAGCCCATTACATTAATAGACCACACATGCAGATGATTTAAAGGGATAATGAATTTTGGATTTTCACTGCTGTAGTGGAAGTCATAGGATAGTGGGAGTTATGTCGGTTGACGTATCCATTGTTGTGGAAACTTGCCTCATCCTTGAATAAAACACATTTGAAAAAATTAGGTTCTCTATTTTTTTTATTGCCCAGTTCAAGTCTTCAGTTAAAATTCAAGCCTTTGATCAAAAGCATTTATTTATATTTCCTAGTTATTCTGGTTGCTGTGATTTTTTTCCTGCCTGCATGAAATATTCGAATTTTTAATTACAGCTTGAAGAACTAAATATTCGTTTTCTTCACTCATAGCTCTTTTCTGCCTTTTTTTCGTAATCGACACATCCAGTTCTTTCAAATTGCTTTTTCAGTCTATTCTAATCTATTCATGTAATTAATCTCCTAATCTAATCTAATCTAATCTGAATCTAATCTAATCTGATCTTCCAAACTAATCCCATAATCTAATCTAACCTTCTAATCTATACATGTAATCAATCTTCTAATCTAATCTAATCTTCCAACATAATCTCCTAATCTGATCTTCTAACCTAATCTAATCCCCTAAACTAATCTTCTAATCTAATCCCCTAATCTAATCTAACCTTCTAATCTAATCACGTAATCTTATAACCTAATGATGTAATCTATCTCCTAATCTAATCTTCTAACCTACTAATCTAACCTTATAATCTAATCCCCTAATCTAATCTTCTAATCTATTCCCCTAACCTAATCTGATCTCCTAATCTAATCCCCTAATCTAATCTAATCTAATGCCCTAAGCCAATCTAATCTAATCCCCTAATCCAATCTTCTATCTTAATCTAGTCCTCTAATCTAACCCCTAATCTAATCTTCTAAATTATTTTGCAAAAAACTATCACCATTAACTCTATTTTAAAAAAAATATGGCCCTAGGCGGCGATCTCTGATAATACCAGCCCATTACATTAATAGACCACACATGCAGATGATTTAAAGGGATAATGAATTTTGGATTTTCACTGCTGTAGTGGAAGTCATAGGATAGTGGGAGTTATGTCGGTTGACGTATCCATTGTTGTGGAAACTTGCCTCATCCTTGAATAAAACACATTTGAAAAAATTAGGTTCTCTATTTTTTTTATTGCCCAGTTCAAGTCTTCAGTTAAAATTCAAGCCTTTGATCAAAAGCATTTATTTATATTTCTATATATATTATTTATATAGATTCCCTTATCTAATTCCCCTTATCTAATCCCCTAATCTAATCTTCTAATCTAATCTTCTTATCTAATCTTCTAATCTAATCTTCTAATCTAATCTTCTAATCTAATCTTCTAATCTAATCTTCTAATCTAATCTTCTAATCTAATCTTCTAATCTAATCTTCTAATCTAATCTTCTAATCTAATCTTCTAATCTAATCTTCTAATCTAATCTCCTAATCTAGTTCTCTATCTAGTAGTAATATTCCTAAGACAAAATACTTCTATTCTTCTTAAACATTTTTTTACGTTTCATTTCGTTATCAGTTTTCAATATTTTGTTTTTAATGGAATTCATCTTAGACGTTTTAGTAATAACGTTCTAAAATTCAATTCAAATAGCAAATATTGTTGCAGTATAGCTTTTAAACAATTTTTATATGATACAGAAAAAAAAGTGTACTTCTTTCATAATTACATATTTTTATGATCTATTATTTTGACTATCGAAAGGAAATGTGAATATCCAATTACAACTTAAAACACGCAGATGGCCTAGACGCCCTAGACAATTATGGCGTAGAAACAAATGAACCAAACGGTCAATTATTTCGACTTTGTGAACTGTCAAATTGTGTAGTATGATGTTTATTAGAAGAGAAAGTTGAATAAAGATGATTTTTTTTAGAAAGGGATTGATTAACATGATCTATGGTTTGGGCGCAAGTGATCCTAATGCATTAGCGTTTAGACGACTGAAAAAGCAATTTGAAAGAACTGGATGTGTCGATTACGAAAAAAAGGCAGAAAAGAGCTATGAGTGAAGAAAACGAATATTTAGTTCTTCAAGCTGTAATTAAAAATTCGAATATTTCATGCAGGCAGGAAAAAAATCACAGCAACCAGAATAACTAGGAAATATAAATAAATGTTTTTGATCAAAGGCTTGAATTTTAACGAAGACTTCAAAATAGAGGTAATGGTGATAGTTTTCTCAATGTTTTGCAAAATAATTTTGAAGAGTGGATTGAAGAATTGCCATTAACTCTAGCGAGACGAATGTGGTTACAGCTAGATGGCGCCTCTCCATATTTTAGTAGGCAGGTGAGACAATATTTCGACACGAATTATGAAAATAAATATACTGGTAGGAGAGGTCCTGTACCGTGGCCAGCCAAATCGCAGGAATTAACAACATTAGATTTTTTTCTTATTGGGTTTTGTTAAAGAATAATATTATCAAATGCCACCTACCGCAATAGAGGACATGTAAATTAGTATAAGAAATGTGTTTATGAACGCAATGCGCATTACAATCACTAGGTCTTTAGAACATAGGTTTAGAGTTTGTATTGCACAAAAAGGTAGATAGATTAAATATTTAATTAAATGATTGTAGTGTCACTTCAGTAGTGACTCTAAATATTTATGACGTTTTGTTTACTATAATATCAAGTTTTGTTACTCTAAAATAATTGCTTTCTAATCAAATATTAAAACATATGATGAACTAAATTCTTAATATATCATAACTTATCAAGAGTTTATTTATTAGTTTAATAATAACATAAAGCCTAAGGTGAATTCTATTAAAAACAAAATATTAAAAACAAGAATGTAAAATGTCAGAAATGATGACATATAGGTATATGATTTGTTTAACAAGAATGGATGTATTTTGTCTTGGAAATAGTGTAAAGTAAAAAAATATTAGATATTATATATGAAAAAATCGAGTTATGATGTTTTGATTTTTTTTCATTTATCCCAATTGTATAACGCAGACAATTTTTTTGCATTAAAAGTTAAGCCATAGTTTCACTAATATTCCGACCAAAAAAGGCAATCCTACATCAAAAAATTAATTAATCAATTAATAGGGTGTTCGATAAAAAAACAAAATAATACCCCGCCACGGTTTTGTTAGACACCCTGTATAAATTAAATTAATTTTTGATTATGCGGAAAACTTTTTTTCTATCTCCAGCTATTATCAAGATATCAACCGATATAGCACTATTAGGACACCCTATATATATATATATATATATATATATATATATATATATATATATATATATATATATATATATATATATATATATATATATATATATATATATATATATATATATATATATATATATATATATATATATATATATATATATATATATATATATATATATATATATATATATATATATATATATATATATATATATATATAATTAACAAAACGTAAACCGATCAAAACCCTCTCTCAACCCCTCAATGATATTAATGAATACATCTAACTGATATTTTATAGTAGATGGTTTAAAGTAAACTTATTGACGTTAAACACGTTAAATAGGTTTTAAAGTATAAATAGCTGACTAGTTTTAAGTTAGGTTTATTTATAAACCTATTTATATATTCTGCACTTAATTCATTTGCACTTTTTTGAAGAATTTTATACTCTAGGACTCCCGTTCCCGTTTCGCTTCCACTATTTGTATCATAAACTCGTATCGTAAATTTAGATAGTAGAAATAGACTTTTAAAATGACCTTTAAATTCAAAGACAAATCGGAGACAAATTCGGAATACAAATCGAGAAGGTACACCGGTTTGGACTCTCCGGAAATCCGTAAAATTTCTTAAGGAAGTCACTTCGTCCCTTATCATCAAGTGCCACACACAGTCGCTATGAACATTTTTCGCCAGATTAACCAAGTCGCTCGAAAAGTTCTCGGTCTATCACAGTGATTACACAAATATGACCAAGTGACTATGATATCAAATATGATTCATTAGATGACCTGCTACGAAGTGTCAGAATTGTTCAAGTTCGAGCTGTTATAAGTACATTATATTATATTCCATTAGGTCCCCTTGACCTTCGATTGTATTGTGTATTAATTCGTAATAAAGTTGACTGCTGAATTTAAGCGTAGTTGTACATTCATTGAAGGTGAACGGTCGGCATGGGCAAAATTCGCTACGATCAAGAAAATATCACAATATCGTATTAATGAATCATGACTGAAGGTATACGCACGAACTTGCCTACTTTCTAAACATCTCAATAGCTCATTTCCCGCCGTTCTATACCAAATAGCTTGACGCATTTACTAAACAGGCATACCCTTGAAACAGTCACAATGTTGACAGTTGTGAACAGTCTCCAATGTTGAACAATCCCACCGAAGAGCCGCGATTATCGAAAGTATTCGGGCTCTGCGACAGAAATCATTCGGTTCTTCGGGTATTGTGTATGAAGTCGTTGCGAAGTATAATGAGCCCGAGAAGTCCAACGAAGGTTTTACAATACCGACAAGAAAAATTCACTCGAAGTGGCGCGTTATCAGTACGCCCGACATCCTTCAACGGATTCTCCGGAGATCCGAATCCTCAAAAATCAGTTTTGAGGATCCACCACAGTCGATCCGAAATTTGTCATCGGTTGTCGGTGTGAGTGAAAAAATTAGGAGTCGATCATCGAGGAGATCCTGCGCTACAAGTAAAGCTACACAATTAAGGTGAAATAGATGCTTTGGAAAGCATAGCTGCCAAAATAAAGCAAGTTGAACGGTGCAACCTGCTTTTGTGTTCCTTGTTGTGTAGGAAATAATGCTGCCGGACGCCTCAGGTTTTTTTCAGATGAATAATTTTTTATTGTCGATGCGAAAATCAATCGAAGGAATGATCGCTGGCTAGCACATGACCCGAAATATGCTCCTATTGTTTCCAGAACAAAATTTCTGGCGAATGTTCACATGATAAGTGTTGTATACAGTGAGGGTAATGTGATGCCAATACATTGGTTTAACAAAAGGAAAATATCACAAAAGAAGTTTATTTGCGTGTTCTGACAAATGTAGTGAAGCCGGGGATGGAAACTGGAAAGCCGAATGTTTTCCAGCAGGACGGTGCGTCCGCCTATACAAGTAATTTGGTTTAAAATTGGTAGTCGAATGTGTATATGTTCAAGTCCAAAGACTTGATAAGAATTGTGGCCTCCTAACAGCCCAGATTTAAATGCTTTGAACTTCCATGTATGGTGCGTGGTTAAAAGGGTCACCAACAAGTCCAGACATCCAAACGTAGCATTATTGAGAGCCGCTATTGAAGCGTCATTCGCCGATATGGACCGTGAGGCGTTAAAACGAGCTTGCGAGCACTCCAGACCGAGAATGGAGGCGGTCAATCAAGCAGGGGGAAGATATATTGAGTAAACGTATTCTTTATGACAAAAAATTTAATAAAAAAAATTGTAAACGTTTTCGTTTTTAAGATAAAAATTATATTTGAAAAAAAATGTTTAATTTGTCCGGATTTGCCGCCGCACCCGCATTTATTTAAGCGAGAATACATCAAAACTGTAATTTTTCCGTGCACAAGTATTCGGGGAAAGTTAAAATTCAGCTTTATATACATGAAGCTAAACAACATTATATACTAACCGGTAATTCCAAAGTTATTGTTTCTATAAAATTTGGTTCTTTTCTGGCTCTTGGATACTTGTACTGCATCTGAGACATTGTAGTGGCTAAAGTAATTGATTCGATGTCGTCTCCTTCTTTCCGGTAAACCTTTTTAAATTCTTGGAAATTTTTTTGGCGTTGTATGGAATCCCTTGTCGGTTTTACAACAATACTTTGATTGGTTTCTTCTTTGAAGCGAATTTTCTTCACCTTTACCATACCTTGCAATACACTACTTTGAGATATCGCATTTTTACGGTTCATGTTCTACAAAACAAACTTATTTTAGAGCGTTTATAATGAAATTATTGGTGTTGTCATTGTGACACTAGAAATTTTTCATACGTTTTCAACTGTCAATATTCGATATCTAACTATAGCTTTTTGTTACAGAGATCAAGCTGAATCCCGTATCAACCTATGACAGTCATTCGGAAATAGTTGGAGGTAATGTCAATCAATATAATACATCAATAGCAAAAAGGGTTTCAAAATGTAGTTCGAAATTTGTCGATATAACACTTGAAATGATGTTACATTTTTAAAATGTAGATTCAGCAAATGCCAAAAACCCTTTTTCAGGTACATTATGTTTGAAATTGTTTCCCTGATGAACAGTGCATTTATTTTTCAATATAAATGTAAAGGCGAACGATAAGATACTTATTAACTTGAATAGAGATATGCCTCAATTCCCACCTAAGAACGCGTGATATATATATATATATATATATATATATATATATATATATATATATATATATATATATATATATATATATATATATATATATATATATATATATATATATATATATATATATATATATATATATATATATATATATATATATATATATATATATATATATAGCTTTATTTAAAAAATAGCCAGCCTCATTATATCTTTTAGCAATGAATATTAACTCTAGACAAAAAATACGTCATTTACATATCGAGGGGGAAGTTTAAAACTAATGTCTGTTATATTTTAATTTTACCGTTTTACCTCCAGCCACCTGTACTTAAATTTTTTTAAATGGCAACATGTAATATATCATTCTAAAGGTCTTGAAAATCCTAATTCAACTGCGTTTACAAAACTGACCTCACAAATCCTCACAAATTTAACAATTCCATCCTAAGAACGCGTGATCTCTATAAAAGATATTATATATATATATATATATATATATATATATATATATATATATATATATATATATATATATATATATATATATATAAATATTTTGAAATATGTTGAACAACTACTAAACTCTTCTGAGCCCTTAAAAAGATTATCAGCACTAAATCCTAAACAAACAAACCCCGATTCATTACCACCGAATGAAGATGAAATAATTAGACAAATCAAGCGACTTAAAAATAACAAAGCTTCTGGTGAAGATGGAATTACTGCTGAACTTTTGAAATCCACTGATCCACGTGCAATCAAGGAAATAACCAAAATTCTATAAGAAATTTGGCGAACCGAACAGATTCCGGAAGATTGGAAAGATGCTCTAATTCATCCACTACATAAGAAAGGACATATAACAGATGCAAATATCTACAGAGGAATATCTTTTCTGCCAGTTTATTACAAGATTCTATTTCAATATCTACTAGACAGAGCACACGGACAGTTAGAGCCAAAAATTGGTGAATATCAAGCAGGTTTTCTTGCTTGATATTTTAGGAATCTTTATTCCAAATTTTGAAAGAACGAGGACTAGATCTGAAAACGTTGGTAATTATTAAAGCAACACTAACTAACACAAGGTCAAAAGTTAAATTCATGGGTGACATCTTAGAGCACTTCGAAATTAAAACTGGAGTGAGACAAGGGGATGGACTCCCGCCTCTCTTATTTAACTGTGTTCTAGAAAAAGTAATACAGGAGTGGCGTAAAAAAAGTCGGCCCTGAATATTGTCCAGCCCCTTAAACTGGGGAAAACCAACATTAAAATTGATTATCTTGCATTTGCTGATTATCTAGCAATTTTGACTCAAGATATATTAAAGGTACAAAAACATATTGCAATCCTAAAAGAAACAGCAGGCAAGGTAGGACTCCAAATTTCGTTTGAAAAGACACAATACATGACCTGCAACAGACTAAAAACACCATTTCTAAAAACATAATATGGCAACATCAGACGAGTCTCTCAATTCAAATATTAGAGTGAAATAATTATGGAAAACGGGTTGGAACAAGCGGCCAATAAGGGTAGATGTCAAAAAATGGAAACTGCATTGAGACTTACGCAAAATATTTACAACAAAAAATGCATATCTAAAAATATAAAACTGAGACATTTCAACACAGTTATTAAGCCAGGATCTCTATAAGTGGCAGAAACGCTCATTTTGAATAGAAAGAGAGGCATCGAGGAGATTGAAAAGAAGGAAAGAAAAATCATAAGAAAAATCTTAGGCCCCAAACAAAGAAATAGCACACCATACCGACTTCGAGAAAACCAAGAAATCAAACAATACACAAATATACATAGTGGTATGAGAAAAAGAAGACTTACATTTTACGGACACATAAAACGGATGAATCCGAGTAGGTTAACTAGACAAATAGTCGATTTTTATGAAAATAGAAATAGAGCTAAAGTAGAAATAATTAAATCGATTGCTGTAATTAAAGAGGACCTCAGATCAGCAAAAAACAGAGTGAAATTCAGGTTAGAGGCTGTTTCAGACACAAGATTAACATTTGGGAAGTTGGCCAGAGAGAAAAATGTAGGAAGACCGAAAAAACTTGGTCTAACGAAAGGAAAAAAGCTCATAGCGAAATAATGAAATCAGTATGGGCGCAAAGGAAGGCTAACAACAACAAACGCCTCTAAGTGTACTTCGCGTGGTCCACCAGGACCCATACGTGAATAATAATAATAATAATAATTATTTTATATATATATATATATATATATATATATATATATATATATATATATATATATATATATATATATATATATATATATATATATATATAACCAGTGATTTTATTTCTAAACTAGCCAGCCTCATTATTTCTTTTAGCAATGAAAATTAGCTCTAGGCAAAAAACACGCCAATTTAGATATCGAGGGAAGTTTAAAACTAATATTCGTTAAATTTTATATTTTACCTACTTACCTCCAACCACCTGTTCCTAAAAATTTTAAATAGCAACTTGTAATATACCATTCCAAAAGTCTTGAAAATCCTAATTAAACTGCGTTTACAAAATTGAAGTCGGTTGATTCGTTTTCATAATAGAGAGAAACATAATAGTATATAACTATAGAAGGCTGCAAATAACATTTTAGGCGTGACTGAATTTTTTTAAACACAAAAATAAATTAATGAAATAAATGTACTTTTAAAAATATGATATAAAAATTTACTTTAATCAAAATATCCACCACTGTTGGTGGATATTTTGGCTAAACAATAGTATAATGTGTTTTGAAAACGTTTGGAAAAATGTTATTATTAATTAACCTGCATGTATGCGTAATTCAATTTCTTAGATCCTGAATATCCTGCGGTGGAGTTTTGTATACAACTGTCTTTGGATAACCCCAAAATTCAGTGGCGTTATATCTGGAGATCTCGCCGGCCATTCCACAGCGCCGCTTCTGCCTATCCATTTGTTAGGAAACCTTTGATCCAATCATTGTTGAACATATAATGTGTAGTGTGGTGCGTCGTTATGTTGAAAGTATTAATATTGTTTATGCAAAAGTGGGTTTTCTTCTTCATCGATTAACTTTAAGTACAATTCACCGATGAAAATTTCTTCAATAAAAATCGGACCTACTATTACTCAGAATTCCGCTTAAACCTTAATCTTTTGGGGGAACTGCATGATGACTCTCTCGAAACACATGTGGATTGTTATTTTCCTAATATCTACAGTTATGTTTATTTACAAATCCATTAAGGAAAAATGTTGTTTCATCGCCGAAATAAATATTCTTTATTAAATTTGGATCATTTTGGATTCTCCCAGTCATTATTTCACAAAACAGAATCCTTCTGTCATAATCATCTTCATGTACTAAATTTGTAAGGAAAAAATTTGTTTTGTTTTAAAATTTTGTTTATTGAATCAATACAAACCTTTGTTAACTTAGCAACTTTTGGAATTGAAGTGGTTGGATCAACAGCGAAATGGCCTAAAATTTCAATATATGTGGGTTCATTAAAAACTTTTATTCACTTTGTGACACCAGGATCCAGTCTCTTAAATTTTTTTATCAAGTTTTGTTACGTATTGATCCTATAAGATCCGTATCGGGATCCATATTGATCCCTATGTTCTATATTATACGTATCAGCACCATAAATAAAATTAATTCCGTTCTTCTCTTGAAAACTATACACCGTTAAATTCAATCACTGTCACTGCAGCTAACACCACTTGACGATAAACAGTTGAAAATCGGCACTTCTGATAAAAAATGTTTTTAAGATGCAATGGGGAATAAAGTGTGTATTAAAACATAAATGAGCAACGACTTATATTACTTTTTATATTGGGAAAAGAAAATTGGTGTGCGAAAAAAAATTAAAACAAACATTATAACCACAATATTATGATACCGTTAAATATTTTTTAAAATTTATTTTCCCTCTATTACAAGAACGGATCAACCGATTTCAGTTCTGTAACGGAAGTTGGGCTCCAGTGGTGGCTAATACCGATCACGATAGATATATACCTAATATTTAGATACTTATCCGCGGACAGCAGCCTGCAGGTAGCCGACGCTTTGTTCGGACCAAAGGTACGGCAGGGGTACAGCGATCGGCGTTATATCACTATTGCTGGCGGTGTACGGCAGGCGGTTTGTTGCTGCGGCAGCCTTGGTGGTGTAGCTGTTACAATGAGCTTAGAGTGGCAGAAGCAGAAGCAGGAGCTGACGCAGACGCAAACGTCGAGGTAGAAATAGAAATAGATATAGGCGTCGACTTAGAAGCAGAATAGACTCTGTACAATGTACAAAAATAAAACTTACCGTTGTAGTAGGTACTAATGAAGAAGGACGCACGCCACGCTGCTAGTCGCCGACAGACAGATCACAAAATGACCGATTAATTGTCAGAGGCAGCGTTAGTCGCACCGAGACAAATGGCAATGTTGAAGAAGCGATTTTGGGATAGGGATGGCGGAATCTGCACAATGGACGGCGTGTTTTCTGAAATGGATAAGAGGGGTCGCTGCCCATGTGGATATAATCAGAAAATAATCAGAAAATGAGTAAGGTCCGCCGGAGATTGGGAATCGACAAATACGAAGGATAACATTTGTAACGGGGGTGAAAACCCAAACGTTACATGGCTCTCTGCAACTATTGGTTATTCTTAACTGGAAATTAAACTTTTGACACGATTTTGGACATCCGGTAGATGTCGATTGGGGCATTGTTTCTGAGTATCTTCCACAATTTTATAGACTCACAAGAAGTTACAAATAATAATTATTTAAAATTATTAAAAATAAAAATTATAAATAAATACCATCTTGTATTTCATTTCCTCTCATCGCATTTTCTAACGACATGCTATGTAAAGGGTCTTTAAAATTGAGTGATTTTTAAAATTCTTGAATAAGACACAGAATTGCTACTTTATTATCTTCCACCGAATCAGTTTCTTAAAATTTTTGAATAATTCAATTAATAGTGCTTTCAGATGGATGATTTTGCAAACCGTAAATGTCACGTAATGTTCTAAAAACATTTTTCACTTAACGCCCACATTACACTTCTGAAATGAGACTAGACTTGTGTCAAACACTAGACTGTGTTTTCAAGAATTAAATTCAAGGATTCAAAAACCGGTCAATTTTAAAGACCCTTATATATTTAGTGCCTTATGTGGTGTTTGGATAGCAGGTAATAAGATTTTTGCTAATTCATTTTTATTTTTAGCGTAATCACCTTACAATTCAATACATTTAGGCCATCAACGTTCTAGCTTTTCAGAAAATAAGCGGTTATTTCAACTATGACTTCAGCATTTAAATTCATACCTTGTCTAGTGGGCCAGTCGTTCAGGTTTGAGAAGAGGACGTTATGGCAAGGAACGAAAATCCGTTGAATACAGTGCTCAAGAAAGATTTCACGTAGGTCAGGAAGATTTGCATTTGACATTTGATGCAAGCGCATTATCGTGATGAAAGAGCACTTTCGTTTTGGTTAGACGTGTAAATTTAACCTGAATAGCACCCTCCAATTGGTCCAATACTAAAGTGTAATACTTCCCGCTAATAATCGCATCTTTTAGCAGAAAGTCTACGAGTACCCCACCACGAAAAATCACAGAAACCATTGAAATTACTTTTCGTGTGGATGGAACCATTTTTGCTTTCTTTGGTCCGCTTTTACCTATTCCCACTCACTGTTCGGATGACTGCTTCTGCTCTGGAGTATCAACCTAAACACTTTTGAGAAGTATTCCTAGGAATCATGTTATTATTGTTGTATTATTGTTAACAAACATGTTAGTAGACATGTATAAATGTGTAGGAAACAGTCTATCGAGATGATTACAGTGTCAGGAAACTCGCGTACTTTCAATCGACAATTATTTAATATGATATTATGGATTTTTGTGGAGATCTTATCATTCTTAGGGATTCTTGGACATCGCGAGCTTTCATCATCTTCTATAGATGTACAGCCACGTTTAAATTTAGCGCACCTTTTTGCCGTCAAAAATGAAGGAGAAGCACCATTTAAAACGGAATCTAACTCATTTTATATATGTTGGAAAAAAACTTTATTAAAGCTCAAAACAGATGGCTATGATATTGACAAGTATCATAGTCATTTGTTTACATGTGCGCCATCTCTGTGTCAGGCTAAGAACTTTCGGATCGACTTTGAATCGTAATTTAAATCAAATGATTCGCCTAATATTCGACCGAATTTTCAAACCTATTTATAAATTATCATTTAATTTTATTTTTCGGGGTCTCATTTTTATATAGGCATTAAAACCTTGTTTTTAACTTCACTTATTTGATCCGTGTAACAGTTTGTTCTAAAAATGATTCATGATATTGACGAGATAATGGAATATGCAAATTTTTATACGATATTTTCTGCCATCCTCGCTTAATTCGTATGGTAGAAAGAAAGGAAATAATAAGGAATAGTTATTTTCTTTAGATATTTGCCAGTAGGATAGTGGGATAGTAGTATACTTGTTTTAAGTTTGTATTTTAGTATTAATCTAGTACGTTTTTTATAGGTGTTGCAGAGCCCGCTAGAGGACCCAGATCTAAGGAAATGGCCATCTCTTCGAACTCGCCAACTACATTACCTAAACATTTTTCACTTTACCTTGTAATTAATTTTCTACTAATGCTTACAACTACCAGTTGACTATAATGCTTTGTGAAATATGATCCATATCAAGAGCTCACGCATTAAGAGTAGTACATATCTTAATTCCTTCTTAACAATTATAATTACGTATTTTGAGTTAGTTGATTGTTTTTCTAAAATCATTTTTTATTAATATGATATAACACATCAGTTAATAAGTCTGACAAATAAAACACACTTTTATTGCAAATTTCGACTTTATTCGCCAATATATTCTCCTTGAAGAGCAATACAATCATTCCAATGCTTTTCGGACATTTCTATACCTTTTTTTATAGAACGATCTTTCTTTGCTTTTAAAATATGTTTCAGTTTCGGCAATTATCTCTTTGTTGGAGTAAAATTTTTTACAGTGAGAATTTTTTGAGGTCTGAAAACAGGAACTAGTTGCTAGCCAGATCTGGAGAATACGGTGGATGATAAAGCAATTCGAAGTGCAATTCATTGCAATTTAGCTATTGTTGCCAACGTTTTGTGACACGGTGCATTGTTTTGGTGAAACATCACTTTTTGTGTTCATTTAGAACCTTTTTGCTCTCGTCTCTCGTCCTCAAAATCTCGCCCTTCAAACGCACCAATAACGCTATGTAATATTCGTTATTGTTAGTTTTACCTTTCTCGAGATAATACAGAGGCCATAACGTTTCCTGCCGATGGTTGTATTTTTGGTCGCTTTCACCGGCTACTGCTAATGCCAGCTAACTGCCAATTTAACTCCGAGGTATAGTGGTGGATCCATATTTCAAATCTATGATATGATCCATGTTGATCATATATTATCACATACTTCATTAAAAATAATTTTTGTTTAGCTTAAACAGCCCCAAACATTGATCAGAATAATCAATAGGCGTTGTTGTTTTTGGACCGCTGTACCCATGTTGATAACTATTTACGCATTTTTCAATGTTTATCCAAACGGTGTAAACAGTTCCTTTCGATATATTCATGATATCAACTGTCTCCTACAGCTTTATTTTACGGTTTTGCGAAATAATGTTGTGAATGTTTCTGATGTTGTCTGGTGTAACTACCTCATTGACGTCCAAGGCGTTCAGCATAATCAGTGCTTTTACGGTCACGTTCGAATTCAGTATACCAATCAATTATAGTTGATTTTCTTCGAGCAGAGACTGGGTAATGTTTATTAATCCATTGTTTTGCTTTAATGCTATTTTTCTTTATCAACAAACTTTGTTTAATCAGCACACAAAATACTTATTTCCATTGTTTTGAAAATAACAAAAGTAGTGTCACTTAAAGCATAACAATTAAGAAACTAGAAGACAGATTGTCATGACAGAATACGTTTCAAAGCGGGCACAATCGACCACCGGTAAAGATTTTTCGTATATTATGCCATCTAATGTCAGATTTATTGACCGATATGTTATTATCTTGTTTTACTAAAAACCAATTCTAACAGAATCCGACACATTGTATATTATAATTAAACAATTAATTAGTTTGAGTTTAATTATCGCAACTATTAACACGAACATTAAGTTAAATGTCACATGAGCAACACAAAAGATATAATTTGTTAAATTGCTTTATTATACTGAAAACAAATACTGCAATTATGTAGTTCAATTCAAATTGTAAATATACTTTTCTATTGCCTGTAAATATAAATTAAACGAGAGTAATATGAAATATGTATACGTACACTTTAAATATAATTGTGCCAAAATCTTTTAGTAATAAAATTTTCTTTTTTGTATATTAGTGGCTTGAAATAAAAACAAAAATGCTGAAAATATATGTGTATTTATTTTGGAAGGTTTTATAATAACTATTAAAATATGACTTTTATATCATCGCTACTAATATAAAACTATTAATGCGCAATGGCAGTTGAAAGAGTTTTCTTTGCTCCATTCATATATGAAAACAGCCTGAAAAATTGTGTTGGCTAGATGAAGCGGTTGCAAACAGTGTTTGTGACCCGCTGTCAAACTGATTGCTTCAAACTCTCAACTGCCAAGGCTTGTGTCAATTTCAAAGTGTCATAGTTTTTGAGTTGATGCAATTAAGCGCTTCTTCCTTTTTTTCAGGAGCCAAGACTTATGAGGCGATAAAAGAAGATTAGAAAGACTCTAGTCTTCAATTCATAATGTTAATAAATCGATTCGTGAGTTTAAATTAATGTACAAGTGTCAAGTGAAGCACTAAATTTCTTCATCTTCTTCTTCTTCTTTTCTATTAAGCTAATTTGTCCGCTATTTAATTGGTTTATGCCCTTACATAATTCTATCATCTTTTATATGGCCAGCATACACTTCTTTTGCCTTTAGGTGAGTTGTTTCTGGCTATCTTAACTACTCTCTTGTCCCTCATTCAACATATCTGATTGGTCCATTTTTTTTCCTATTCAATGCTCACTATTTTCCGACTTGAAAACAAATGACCAGTGCCATCCGCGACTTTCATCATATTAAAACTTATTGCTGTTGTGTTAAATCCGTTAACCAAACATTGTAGGGCGTCTTCAATACTTCATTTTTCGTCGTTGACATTCTTTATCACTTTGTTCATCATTAAATTGAATAATATGGGGTTCGAGCAGGACCGGGGTAGCAGGAGGGACTTTTTTACGATCCCGATGAAAATCAGACCTTTTCAGGGAACTGACTACCCTACACTGCAAACCCTATTCTTCTATAATATCCTTATAAAAAGTTTGCTGGAATCCACATTGCAATCTCAGGCAACTACCAACAGTTGGACTAACCCAATCGTCTCAAACCCTCTTTACCATCGGATAACTATTCGTTACATATACCCTAGCCGACCAGGTTACATATCTGCTTTGGCTTTCAGCTTTTTAGTCAGTAGCCTAAACCGTTATGATGGATTAAATCGTGCTGGACAAAATGATATAGAGGTGACATCCCCTCCAATTCGAATGTGCAGGGGAAGGGGTCTACGCTGATGAATAATCGAAAGAATCGAAAACACTTTGTCTTTGTAACCTAGAATGTGACTCATCCAAATCATCACACCGAGAAAGAAGCACTGCAAAGAATTAGCGCGATTAAATGTTGACATCGCCGCGCTGCAGGAAACTTTCTATTAAGAGTGTACACAAAGGAAATCAAGAAAAAACCACACGGGATTGGATTTGTAATACTTTTGTAGGCTTTTCAATACTTGGAGGTGTTCATTAGTGCCATTAAGCCTGTCCTGAAGCCTTCTTGTTCTCGAAGCTGGAATGAATCTAGCTTATTGCATTGTCGATTTGTGATGATCCTGGTTAACAACTTGTATATGTGTGATAGGAGACTAATAGGTCGGTAGTTTTCGATATTCATTATTTTTTCCCTCTTATGTAGTAATATTATCACTGCATAGTTCCATTGGAATGGTGTTGTTCCCTTTGAAAGACATCCATTAAATAGGTGCTTGAAATAGATTGTTTCCTCCAATTTTGATGGCTTCTGTGACTATTTTATTATCTCCTGGAGATTTGTTGTTCTTCATCTCAGATAGTGTTCGGTTTACTTCGCCCAGTGTGATATCTGGGATGTCCTGATGGTCCTTGATTTAAAACTCTGGTAATTTGGTTATCTGAGGCATCTTCTGTTTGTCTTTTATATAGCTCGACATAAAATATCTCTACCATTTTGAGTTTTTTTTCTGTCAGTTTTGACATTGCCCTGTTTGTCCACCAGCTTACAAATATTTTATTGCCTTGAGAAAATTTTCGTGTGAGAACTTTTAGGCTCCTATTCTTCTCTATGATATTTACGTTCTTGGAGTGAATTTTTTTATATTCTTTCTCACAGTTTTCGAAATTTCTTTATTTAACTGTCGTAGTCGTGGATAATTCATTCCATATTTCTCCTTTAAATCGTTTCTCTCCCTCACAAGCCCTTTGGTGTTTTGACTTATCTTTTCGTCTTTCTTCTTTTGCTATAGCAGCAGATTTCATCAACCTCTTTGATACGATTTGTTATAGATATATTCAGTTCTTCGATGCTTAAATTTTCATTTTTCATGTATGTTGTTTCTTCCAAGTTCTCTTTTATTTTGTTTTGGTAAAACTTCAGGTGATATCCACCTTCTGTGCTTGATCTTGGCTATTCTTTCTTTCTTTATGTTTAGGGCTAGCTTAGCTCTCACCATTTGGTGATCGGTGCCAGTAGTAATTGTATTAAGTATCCAGATGCCATGGACTATTCTATTTTTTCATATTTGAGTTCATAAAGTTAATTTAATTCTTGTATTTGCTATCGGAGCTTATCCACGTCCATTTATTTTGTTATAGACGGAATTCAGAATTCATCGCGAAAAGGTTATGTAGTTTGTAGTTTGTGTCAACAATCTAACACCTCTTCTATCGCTTTCTCCATAACCATAATAACCGAGTAAACTTTCCACGTCATCTTGCTTCTTTCCAATTTTTACATTTAAATAGCCCATTATAATAGTGTAATGGTTTGAGATTTCTTGCAAAGCTATATCAAGGTCGTCCTAGAAGGCCTCCACATCCTCTTCGTCGGACTCAGCTGTTGGGGTGTAAGCCTGGATAATTTTTACCGATGTAACCGATTCTTGATGGAAATTCATCTTAAATAAATAAACAAAGATTAATATCTAAAATTTCCACTATATTTAAAGTTGTATGTTTAATAATTGTTTCACATACAGTTTTTCAAATGTGAATTATATTAAACAGTAAGAAACTTACTCTTACTAAACGCTTACTAACAGTAAGAAAAGTAATTCTTTCAAAAGTAATTTTATCAATTACTTTTCTGTTAGTTCAATATAGTTCGTATTTGAAAACTATCTATCTATATATATATATATATATATATATATATATATATATATATATATATATATATATATATATATATATATATTATTAGGTGTGTATAGACCCGATTGGATCACGCAAAGCATTCTGACTCATTTTCTAGTGTCCTTTCTGATCCTCCATACCTCTCTCCTCCTTTCTCCGTTGATTCTCTGTCTCTCCTCCGTCCACCTTGTCCCCGATCTCCTCGAAACTTCGCTTTCTGATGCAACGTTCCACATATATATTTTGTTTATGTACGTTTTTCTATCCTCAATCTCTGTCGGGCCCATTATATTCCCAGATCACCTATGACTTGTGCGATCCATGGTACTGTTGACTTGATTCCTTGTTGGTGAGTCTTGTCGGTGGGAGTCTACTGATATGTCCATAGAATTTCAACTGTCTCTCTCTGGTTTTTTCGAAGATGTAGTCGGTATCCTTCCTCTGTCAGTTTTGGGCCGAGAATTTTCTTCATAATTTTGCGTTCTTCTTTTAGTATGTTTTCTATGCCGCTTTTTGTGTGGAGTGTAAGTGTCTCGCTTGCGTATAGAACCTCTGGTTTGATTACTATAGTGTAGTGTATTATTTTTGCGGGTGTGGATATGCATTTCTTACTGTAGATATTGTGTGTCTTGCCGTATGCCCTCTTCATCTTTTGTAATCGAGTCTTCTGTGCTATCTTTTCTCCTCCTGTGTGTTCGAGGATTTCGCCCAGATATTGGATATTTGAAGTGAGTGACCCTATTTATCTTGCCGTATTTGGTGTTCATATTTTGGATATCTAATTTTGAGTAGTAGAATTCGGTTTTTTGAAAGGAGATTTGCAGGCCGACTTTCTCTGCATATTCCTTGAGGACTTCTATCTGTTTTTTTTGCCCTTTTGTCTGAAAGTATGTTTTATTGTCTGAAAGTATGGCTAGGTCATCTGCGAAGGCTAGGCATGAAGTTTCTATATTGTTTTTGGGTCGTCCGAGTCGTATTGTTTTCCATTGTTTTTGATTTTTCAGTCCTTTTTCCCATTCCCTTATGACATTGTCCAGGACCAGGTTGAAGAACAGTGGGGATAACCCATCTCGTTGGCATCCTCCGGTTTTAATCAGGAAGAGTTTGAAAATTTCTTCCATAAATTTCACCTGACACTAACCGCTATTTGTGGCGAGCTTTGTATTTCAGAATTGTTTTTGTGTCAAATATTTGTTCAGGGCATGAGCGACCAAAGGCGAAAGCCTGCCTGGTACTCGCCAATTTTGTGTTATAATTGTTCTTGTGTTCTCTGGAGAAAGCATGCTGAGAGGATTTTGTAAGTGACTTGTAGTTAGGAGATCTTGTGCAGCGGGTGGATAAGAACACATTTCCATTCATCTGGTAATTTTTCTGTTTGTCCGATGTTCGTGATAATTAGCGATGATAATTAGATAAGTTCCTGCAGTGAATTTGGCCCAAGGTTTTTTTTATTTTAATTTTCCTCGGGGAATCTTGTGTCGCATACAGGGCAATTTAGGAGATCAGAGAAATAGTGTGCCAGCTCCTAACAATTCTCCTGATTGGTTAGCGCTAATCTCCCATTGCACTGCAATGCACTTTCGCATTTTCGTATGTCCCACCTAGGGTGTTATATATATATATATATATATATATATATATATATATATATATATATATATATATATATATATATATATATATACTCAATCCGTTTAAAAATACCTAGAAATATGATATTTCATTTTAACAGATCAAGAGTAATTGTTTTATTACAACAGGACTTTAATCAAAGTGATATCGCGGAAATTGTAGGTATTTCGTAAAAGATCGTAAACGATCGCCTGAAAAGTGATAGAAAACAATGTACAAGAGCTGTATAAGACCGGCATATATCAATGATAGCTCGAAGAAATTGTGTGGAATCTACAAGTGGTAATATCAAGGAAGCTTGTTAGGCTTGAAGGGGTAAATGTTTTACGACAAACGATTACATGAAGATTGAAAGAGGTAAATTTGCATCGTAGAAGAATATTTAGGTGTTCCCAAACTAACCCTTCAAACAAAAAAATGTATGATTGCAGTGGGCTCGAGAAATGGTGGATCATAGTCCTAATTGGAATAACGTAATGTTCTCCGATGAGACGAGTGTTGGCTTGGTTTCTGATTCATGAAGAACATTAGTTTGGAGAGCTCCAGGTCGACAAGCTCGACTAGAAACAGCTCAACCACGTATCTGATTTGAAGGCGGGAGCGTGATGTTTTGGGGTGGTATTATGGGGGGGGTATAGAGACACCTCTTCAGGCCTGAAGAGAAAAACAGAAAGAGAACATTCTGAGTACATGGAGGAAGTTTTATGTCCTATTAACTAACAACAGCAGTACAAAATGTTTTTGAAGAGGAGGATATAATCAAGTTAGGGTGGCCAGCAAATTCCCCTCACACGAATGTCATTGAACATGCTTTGAACATTCTGAAACCACGCATCAAGAGACGAAACAATCTTCCTCTTACCCTGCGAGAACTAAAAGATACTGCTCGTGACGAATGGCAGAGAATTCCACAAGCCCAAATTGATCATTTAATCGACAGCATGCCAAATCGCCTTTAAGCACGCATACAGACCCATGGAGGTTACTGCTTACTAGTTTTATTAAAAGTTGTTTTCTTTATTTTCAAATTACTTTTGAAAGCAATTAGTACATTGTAATTTTTTGATTCCAAAATAGTAAATCAATTTTACACACATTGGTCATTTGATTTCGAGTTTTATTTGGTACCAATAAGAGTTGTAATAAAATGATGATTGAAAATACACACTGGACTAGTGGAGAATATTTTGGAGAACGGTTTCAGACAGTAGTACTGTTACGAACCACCAGATGGAGTAGGCCGCATTCGATACTGCTTTCATCCGATTTGACCAATTAATATGGTCAGGACCCTGGTCAATCCTTCAATTGCTTTCAAATATTCAACTCGAGCCCGACTGATGACGGCTTAACGCCAGAAACCGGTCACGGGAGATGCTTGTTACTGAAGGATTGAGAATTTACGTACACAGGGAAAATTGTTTCCATGTTTTTTGAATGTATTAACATCATTTGAACATCTTGGTCTTGATTGCGTGAATCGCGTCTTTATATAAATATATATATATATAAATATATATATATATATATATATATATATATATATATATATATATATATATATATATATATATATATATATGTATATATATAGTATATATTTTATATATATACTCTATATATATATATATATATATATATATATATATATATATATATATAGTATCGGCATTGTGGGCCAGACCTTGACGTGGTAAAGGAGTTTGAGTAGAACAGCTATGCCATCTGGAGCATAAGTTCCTGGATGGGTCACCCCTGGCGGACAGAACAAGGCAGAGGCCTCAAACTAACATGATCCAAAATCTGCCAACCCGCATTGGACCAGAGTGGCAGATTACGGTTATGCCTTCAACATGACAGTACAACTTCAAATACCGTCCTCATTCCCCGGAGGCCAAGGGGCAACTACCTACGGCAGCGAGAAGACCTGCCCCACGGCAGAGGGTTCTAAGAATCACCGGATTAGATCTGGCTACCATTGGACTTTTGATATTGACTTGCTACGCTTAATATACGGATTATGGAAACGGAGACCCGACTGCAAGAACTGTTAATCAAACTTGATAACATACATTGGGATATTATTAAGCTCTGTGAAACCCGAAGAAAGGGCGAAGAGTTAATCAAACTAGAACCAACTGATCACGTACTCTACACCCGAGATACGGAGAATGGACGATGTGGTGGAATTGGATTTTTCATCAATCCAAAGCTGAAAGACAGTGTGGTCAAATATGAAAGTATATATGACCGATTAGCCCAATGCGTCATTCAGCTGAATAAAAAGTTTAAACTTCAAATTCTCCAAGCTTATGCACCAACTATAAGCCATAGAGATGAGGAAATTGAGGAATTTTATGATGATGTGGCTCAACTTTTAGACAAAGAGAAGTGTAGGTAGTACATTCTGATGGGCGACTTTAATGCCCGAATCGGAAAAGCAAGAACTGGTGAAAATGCAACTGGCCCATATGGAAATAGTGAGCGGGACAATAGAGGTGACAGACTGATTGACTTTACTGAAGGACAATGACTCTATATTATGAATTCGTTTTATAAGAAAAAGATCAACAGAAAATGGACATGGAGTCCAACTGGACTCACAAGTGAAATTGATTAAATCATTTCAAACGATAAAATAATATTTTGTAATTGTACTGTCCTTAACCATTTTAATATAGGGAGTGACTAAAATGGGAGTGACTAAAAACTGCTGAAAAGAGCGCGAAAGAATGATAAGATCAAAAAGGGGTAAAATGGATTCTGGGAAGCTACTGGAGGGGGCAGATATTTTGAAATTGCTTTGTCGACCCGCTCTGCTGTGTTACAAGACCCGGAGAATTACAGACCAATATAAAGAAACGCCAACAATGCGCTTAACACGGCGGCTTCAATAGCACCAGTAAATAAATGTTTCAAATAGCCATGAATTTTCATTAATGAAAAAACCCCGGACAATAAAGAATGCACACGCAGTCGTTTTGGCAGGGTCGAAAACAGCGAAGTTGAGAAAAAAAAGGAGACAAAAGTTTTTCTTTTGCGTGAGGATGGTACAATATGCAGGGAACAGACCGAAATGTTAGAGGTTGTCCTAAGATTTTATTTAAAGTTATATGAGGACCAGAATCAGGCAAAAAGTGGCAAAGGCCATAGACTCGATAAAAAATGGCAAAGCTCCAGGAAAATATAGTATATCTGTGGAAATGTTAAGAGCTAGTGGTCGAAGTTTACATAAAACACTAGCAAAATTATACTCAAAATGCCTCAAACAACAAGAAGTACCCAGCTTATGGAGAAATGCAGAAGTGACTCTTTTATATAAGAAAGGAACCCGGGAAGATTTAAAAAACTACCGTCCAATAAGCCTCCTATCAGTGGTGTACAAAATTTTCACCAAAATAATATCCAAAAGAATACTAAGAAAACTTAATGACGCACAACCAAGGGAGCAAGCAGGATTCAGAAGTGGATTCAGTACAATGGATTACATCCAGGTTCTATAGCAAGTCATAGAAAGACACAACTAATACACTATGCCACTGTGCTTGGCTTTTATCGATTATGAAAAAGCATTTGATACAATCTCAAAACGGGCCATAGTGGATGCATTGCTTAATCAAGGTGTAGAGAAAGCCTATGTAAACCTACTAGGATCGATATATGATGAAGTTACAGCTACAGTCCACCTTGACGATCTTGATGTTGGAATGAATGTAGAGCGGGGCGTATGATGGGGTGACGCAATATCGCCTCTTCTTTTCTCAGCCTGCGGAAAACCGCAAATTCCATGGACTGATGATATTATTAAGTATATTGAACCCGAATGGCAGAGGAAAGCTCAGGACCGCGAGAGTTGGAAGCATGCTGAAGAGGCCTTTAGCCTGATGATGATAATAAAGCATTCTTGACAACTAATACAATGATTTATAACCGTTAATATTACCAATGTCGGTGGTTTCTCGAGCTTACCAGAATTGTCACGCTTATGCTCTTCACTAGAAGTCTCATTCACTATTCAGTCCTCATTCTCAGTCACAAAATAAGTTTATTTTTTTCTTGTTTACAAAGAAGGATGAAAATTATGTAAGATGCAAGAGACTAACGATTCAACAGTGCATCGTCAAATAATCATGAAGTAATTTAGACAATGTTAAACGATTACTGAAATTTTCTAAAAAATTTAATACTTTCAATAAATAAAACGAAATTAACTAAATTTCAATACCTAAAATCTTGACATAATCTAATTAAAACGATGTTCATGTTAACCAAAAATGTTTTAATAATATCCCGACCGAAAGTACAAACCTCAGTGTTATCCATCATCTTCACGTCAAGTTTAGACCAGGAGATTCAACATGTTTGATAGAAACGAGGTGCTGATTTCCTAACGTGGGCCATTGTTCGTTGAGGTTTAGAACAGCCACATAATTCAAACATTACAACGTTGGGAAATGTAATTAGTTTACTAAGGGGAAATTTACGACGAGAAGATAAAGACAATGGCGTTTTGATATAGGTTATAGGGTATAAGATATGGGTTAAACCGAAGTTTTGAATGTTGGGCTCGAAATCTGATGGTTTACGTGTAAGAGCTCTATTGAGTTCAATATTTAAAGTGCTATTATTTCAGTACGATTGTCTAAGGAGAATTTTGTAAATATATTTTTAATCGATAATGATTATGTAATATTGCTAGGGTAATTCAAGTGCATTAAAAACTAATAAAAAACAAAAAAAGTATTTTTTGCATTAAAGATTTTTTAATTCTGACTGAAAATCATTTATAGACAAGGACTAAACCGACTTCATTTTATATTCTGATACAGAAAATTATTCCATTTTGATGTTTTAGATTAGTTTAGATTATTAAAGTTTAATTCAAACCAGAAGAGTGCCATTGAAAAAGAAACGTGAACGTTGGATATAGATTAGCACAATATGCTCGATGTGTTAAAAGTTATTTCAACTTTTGCTTTTTTGTGTCTTTGAAACCACCAACACAGAAGATCTAATTAAGAAGCTGCAGTGCTACTAGGTGACATCTTACTTTATAATAAAAAGTGGCTCGAACTATTTGAGTGGATGCTTTCATCAAACAAAAGTAAATCGTGCTATGTTAAACCTGTCCAGGTCTAGCCATCAAGACCTGTAGAAATTCTTTAAATTTTGACTTCGTTTTCAATGTGTATTAAATGTTTGAAATTTGTTTGCAGACGATACTCCCGTTAGAATAACGGGAAAGAACTATGACCAAATGGTGACAAATATTAATTTAGAACTCTCTATATTAGATGTGTTAATAAATTAAAATCAAAATTCTAAGCAAGCAAAGTATCTGGTTCTGGAAATTATTGGTATATGTAGGTCGTTTATTGATAAACATTATAATATTTATTTCTGGAAACATTCGAATGAAAACGTTAATCAAATTAAATATCTTGGGATAATTCTTGAATCTCAATTAAACTTTTGTGCTTATAAAAATTACACTATTAAAAAAAATGGTAACAAAATAGGATTTTTTTCATAGAATATCACAAAACTTAAATAATTTATCAAAACTGTTAATATATAGTACCACAATTTATCGCCATTTTAGTTAGGTTAGGTTTGGTAAATTTTAGGTTATGATAAAAATTAAATGAACAGATTACAACTTTTAGAAAATAAAGTAATGCGAATTATTGTATACTCCGATGGATTTAATGTTGCGCTCGTTGGGTTTATGTTCTGTGTGGCAGTATCGTGTTGCAGAATAACGCATTTTCTGTTGACAGTAGCTGGACACTTTTCAATTAAAGATTGATTTACTCTATCCAATTGTTCACAGTAAATGTCTGTATTTACTGTTTCCCCAAGTTTCAGCACTTTAAACGATTCCGCGAATACTCCACCAAACACACAAAAGCGCCTTTTTGGGAGGTAAACTTGGCTTGGCAGTACTTCGTGGCGATTCATTCGGAGAGAGCCACTGCCATTTGCGGTTTAAATTATTATACAAGACCCATTTTTCGTCTCCAATGATCAAACGATCATAAAACGCTTCTATATTATGCCATTGAAGCAATAAATAGCATGTGGTGGATCGGTTAGCTTTGTTTTCTTCTAACAGATTATGCGGGACCCAAACACCCGTTCTGCTTACTTTACCAATATATTGCAAATGTTCTTGGATGGTCGACCAAGGTTTCTTAAGAGTGTTTGACAATTCCTCGTTTGTCTCACATGGATTTGCTCCCACCCTTAATACGTCATTGTCTAAAGTTGTTGGTCTTTCTGATCGATACTAGTCGGAAAGATCAAAATTACCGGTTCTAAACTTAGAAAACTTCCTTTGGCATTTACGAACGTCTAACGGATAAATCTCCTAAATGTTTTTGTTAGCAATTGTTGTGTTACTACCCTTCTGAAACTCAAAAAGCATACAATGCCCGATATGTACCTCTCCTGATATTTGGCTGGCCATTTCACACAAAACTGCGAAAAAAAAGATTTAATTATTTGCAAGTAAAAAGTCACTTTAACCTAAAAATGTCTTTAGCATGACAAGTATACAATCAGCTGGTAAATCATAAAAAAAATATTGACATGCGCAGAAACGACATTACTTTCCGGTCCCCCTTATAGATATATCATAACAGACCATCTGTTATAGATAGTCTGTAATGGAACTTAGGGACACATCCCATCTTTATTTTCAATAAGATAACAAGATGGTGCTAACGTGCCATACATGTAATGAAATAATCACAGATGATGCAGATCAATTCTTCTATTGGAACCTTTGATGTGAAACACTAAACTTGAAGAGATTTATCACTAACACCAAATCATTTTTTGAACTTCTCGACGCACATTTCGCTAACCATGTTAACATCATCAGGAGATGATTTAATCTGATTAGATCAGTTCAGGTTAAATAATAACATGGCTAGCGAAACGTGTGTCGATAAGTTCAAAATAGTGATTTAGTATTTATAAAATCACTTCAAGTTTACAGATGATGTAATTTTGAGAATTGAGGCATAAATTGAGCATTAATATCATTCAATGTAAATTCATAAGCTCAAAGTTAACATTGAAGACGCGATAATCAAATTAAAGCAACAACAAATGGAAAAGTGATCGAAAATTGGGAGCGAAAAGTCGTGTTCTAAAAGCAAAGCCTACGCATTCATTTGACAGTGTCGTAATTCCATACTTATAAATTAGTAAAGATTTTTGGTTTATTTCAATTCCTTGCCTTTTTTTAATATATCCTTCATTTTTGCCCGAAATATCTATTATATCATTTCGATATTTAGAATAATCTCTATTTGACTTGTATGATGTCAAATAGCCAGGTAATTGAAAATTTCCTGGACGCATTATTTCGCGAAATGGTAATGTTCACTAGTACCTACGAGTATGTGCTTTCACGCGCTTGTATTATTTTTGTTAGGGTTACGTTAAATCTTCTGTTTACAGAAATAAACCGCTAACAATTCTTAATAAAATAAACGCCGCGATAGATGTGAAAGAGTAATTGAAAATCTTGTCTCTAGAATGCATACCACCAGACGAAGTTGAGCAACAGAGACATTTGAAGGACATCATTTTCAAAATCTATTGCCATAATCAAGATAATATAAAAATTACAGGACTATTTTTAGTAGTTATCATTGTGTCTCATTTTAACGTTCTGACACTCTTATTGAAAAACCCTTTAGATTAGAATAATATCCTGGATATTTAAACGTTCATTTGGTAATTTATGTTTGGTTTTGTTGTCAATTTGATGTTTGAATCATTTCTGGATGGTGCTGGCAAGGCTGAGAAAATGGACGTGTGTTCGGGTGATTTGGTGCTGTTGGGGGGTATAATTGGGTTTAGCATACCAAATATAATTAGTCATATTTAATATTTTAAATAATTAATTATTATATTTAACAATGTAATAATGTTAATACCCTGTATAGCTTTACGTTGATTTACACAACTAAAGTCAAATATCTACAATATTTGGTACTGTAAAAAATATCGATTTTTATCTTAGAATGACAATTGTTTTTGTCCATTTCTTGCAGTTAAAAAACCTTATATAAGTTTTTTCCATATATGCGAAGTATATTATTCCTTTATACAAAATATATTAGGTTTAAACAGATTCTTTACATGTGTATGTCAAAATGTTTCATTAAAAATCGATTTAGAATAGTGGCTGGTTATATGGTGATAATGATCACCAACAGTGGGAAAATTTGAATCTGACCAGCCGGCATCATATGAGTCAGTTCTGAGTAAAAATTAATTGATTTTTGGCAATTTATATAGGATAATTAATTGACCACTTTTAGACTAGTTAAGTGAGGCTAGTTAACTCATCTCTTTCAGAATATTTAATTGAAATTTGTCGGCTTTAAAAAATTGTGCATAGCGTTGGTTATTTTATTATTTTTTCTTTGGTTTGCTTCATATATGATAATTTTATATAAGAAGGTTCGGCTTGTTTATCCTTACATATAATACATGTGTGCTTTTCTTATTTGCTATTATCTTACTCTAGGTAGCAGAAGGTATTCTTTCACGACCCTGGTTAAAGACAGACGTGTTCAGGGAATTGGCGATCCTATACCCATCCTGGACGGATTCTGGCCTTACCCCGAATCACTACCCCTCTCCACTGTCAACTTATTTCCATAAGGCCATGAAGAAAGGAAACTATATTGAAACAATCTTCCACTGTCACATTTACATTTTCCCACGGCCATGGTTGCTATATATAGACCCCCTTTCCTTCATTATAGTTATTCCAAGCTTCCTCCATCCTTCATACAGTCTCTTTGTTCTGTGATCTCTATGATCTCACTATCATCTTGAGGACCTTCCTTATGAAGCTTATTGCTTCCTTAGACTCTTTTCTCAGCTTTCTCCTTATCAAAAGTTAGTTTCAGTTAATAAAAGGCTGTATAGAAATATTAAAACATACATTTTGTGATCTATAATGGATTCATAGATAACAAAATGATGATTTTCAACAAAATAATAAGATGAAATAATCTGTCTCTTAAGCACCAAATTTTCAAAAAGAGTTTATGAAATCTTAAGAATTGGAGACATAAATGGGGCATCAATATCATACGATTTTACACCTTTAGAGTTCTTCGTTTGACGCTATGTTAAAGAAAAAGTCTATTCAGTAATTCAACTACGATTCATAAGCTCAAAGCTAAAATTAAGTCGAGATAGCCAAAGTAGAGCAACAACAAATGAAAAAGTGATCAAAAACTGAGAGAGAAGAGCACAACTTTTAACAAAAAAAGCCGACCCACTCAATTGAACACTGTCGTGATCCCACGTCTCAATCTTATAAATTAATAAGGACTCTGGTTTAACCCAGTTCGCTGTCTTTTTTTAGCATATCCTTCGTCTCTTGCCGAAACACCCATTATATCCTTTCGACCTTTAGAATAATCTCTGTTTGACCTAATGTTTTATAAAATAAGCCACGTCAAATTATTAAATATGCATTTACTGTTCGCTAATCAATTTCCGCATGACCTTTATAATGTCATTAAATATATACAACTGCATCTAATAATATACATATATGTGTATGTCAATGAACGGCGATAAATAATATTCGTAGATAGAATTAAGAGGAGTAAATTTAGTACTGATATTACTATTTTAAACAACTGACGAAAGGATAAAACACATTATTAAATGAATAATTGGTTTGGTGTTGGCAGCAGTTGCTGAAGTTGCTGCTTTCTTGACTGGTTTTTGTGCCGTTGTTTGTGGCAATTCTTCATTTCTGGTTGACGATGTAGATGGAGGAATGACGATCGATTCTTCCATAGGTTGACTTTCCTCGAAAGCTGACGTCTTTTTCCTCTTTCTTTTCGTTGTTCATTTGGACACCTGCTGGTATCCCTGTTGTTCAGAAACTTGAGTATTGTTTTTTTCTTCGGAATCCGAGTGAATTTCGATTGTTTTTGGTGGCTCATCTGTCGCGGTAGTTTGCGTACCGGTCTCTGAGCTGTCTGTGTTGGACACTGTTATTTGTGTACCTTTTACTGCGATTGGGGCTTTGAACACTTTCTGTGTTCCCTTGTCTACTTTCGTTGGTGGCGTGATTTTTGTAATTTGTTTCTTTTTCTTAGCAGAAGCGTCAGCATTTGCTTTGCTATTGTTGGTGTGCATCATTAGGCTTTTATTTGCATCTTTGGCTTCTTTCGCCTCTTTCTTTAGCTTTATGATTTCTTCCTCTAGTTCAATGATTTCCCTTTGCAGGTCTTCGATGACTTGGTGGTTCTGCTTTACACTCTTGGTAATAGCAAAACAACATCCCGTAGGTTAGTGTAACGAAGCCATCGGCTTCTACTTCTTTGTTCACATACATTCACTTAACGTTTATCACATTTTAGACTTGCTCTCGGAGAGATATGCACTCTCTGAATGCTCAGACTAGTTTTTAATTATGTTCTACCAACAATGCTTGCAATTGGGCAAATTCAACTTCTTTCGGTTGACCTGGCCGTTCTTTGTCTTTCAAGTCGAAATCACCACTTTTGAATCGTCTAAACCAACGCCCACAAGCATCTTGCGTTGAAACGTTGTCACCGTAAGTTTCTACAAGTATACGACGACATTCACTTGCATTTTTCTTTTGATTGGATAAGAAAAGTAGTACGTGTCGAAAATGTTTTTTATTTGGCTCGAAACTCGATATGTTTGTCACACGAAAAAAATGTGATGCAAACTCGAAATCGTTTAAATATCAATGGCGTTCTGAAAGGTACTGTAGCAACAAAATAACATAAGAGATTAGATTGTGAACTGAAAATTGCTTCCAGCGCCATCTCTTAAAAATATTAAGAGTTATTAATCGCCCACCTGGTACAACAAGGACATATAAAGAGTTTTCTAATAAGAGTCTCAGAACTTTAAAACTTACAGACTTCTGTGTTGAACTTCTGAGCTGAATGGAAAGATACACAATACAACAGTGTCTAGAAATTGAAAATTGGTAGGTGACTACCACTTTGAGGCAAAAATAATATTTGCCGAAGAAGCACTCTTCTGGTTTAATGAGTTTTGTGAACAAACATAAATGTAGGATTTGGGCCGATTAAAATCCTTACGTAATTCAGGTGTTACCTCATCATCCTCAGAAAGTCACTGTTTGCTACGGTTTTTAGCCTGAACGGGTAATAAGACTTTTTTTTAAGTTGGTGATAGAAAACATGTCAGTATTAATGATGAACGGATAGAAATATGCTAACAGAATATCTTTGACATAAACTGATAAATCTGCATATAAACAAATATGCAAACAACAATTTTTACAAGACTTGTCATACATTTCGCCAAACAATCAATTCATTGCCAGAGTTTCGTGAACGCATTATTTCGCGAAATGGTAGTCGAATGACCTCCAAGATCATGCGATCTCACGACCTTAGATTATTTTTTGTGGAGTTATGTTAAACCTGTGTTTAAAGAAATAAACTTCGAACAATCCTTGACTTTAAACGAAACATTCAGGTCGCCATTGAAAATATATGTTGATGAGAAAAAATAATCGGAAAGATAAACTCTAACACTAATTGAATGACGAATCATAAGCTTAAAGCTAACATTCAAGACACGATAAGTAAAGTAGAACAACAACAAATGGAAAAGTGATCGAAAATTAGGACACAAGAGTCGTGTTCTAAAAGAAAGACCTACACATTCATTTGGACATTATCGTGATTCCATGTTTTGACATTAAAAATTAATAAAGATTCTAGGTTTACCCTAATTGTTTGCCTTTTTTAGCATATTCTTCATCTCATTCGAAATACCCATTATATCCTTTCGACCTTTAGACTAATCTGTATTTCATCTATTTTTTTTATGAAATAAACGACGTCAAATCACTAAATATGTATTTAATGCTCGCTAATCAATTTCCGTCTGACCTTTATGTCATAAAATATATACGAGGGTAGTGCCAGAAGTTCCCGATTTGACGTATAGATTGCGGTTGGTATAGACGGCGACTGTTCTTTGAAAACAATGACTATGGTAGAAATTACCAACCTTATAAAGTTTAAGTTTGAGGTTCGACGACACTATGTTATATTTTATTCGTTTTGTTGCCATTAATAATGAACGTTCTCAGTGAATTTGTAAACATGGAAAAAATTGGTCATCGTTATGTGATGCAATACTTTCATTTGAAAGGTTTCAGTTCTACCGGTATCAAAGCGGAGCTAAATTCTACACTGGGGGAGTTTACTCCTTCGTTTATAACAGGAAAATATTGGGCGGCAGAGTTTAAACGAGGCTGTACGAGCTGCCAAGACGAACATCGCACTGGTCGACCAAATGAGGTGACCACACAAAAATTAACGCCGAGTATTATGCGAACTTATTGCAGTTTTGTTTTATCAAGATAATACACCAGTTCACACATCCGTTATCGCGATAATCAAAATCAATGAGTTGAAATTGCGTCCTCACACACCTTATTCGCTAGATTTAGCCCCATCGGATTATTTTCTGTTTCCAAACTTAAAAAAGTGGTTCGGTGGTAAAATATTTACTAATAATGAAGAGGTGGAGTCTGCGGTTGATGGCTATTTTGAGGAGCTCGATGATTCTCACTATAAATAGGGAATCGAAGCTATTGAACATCGATGGGAAACGTGCATCAAGCTAAAAGAAGACTATGTAAAGAAATAAATATATTTTTTTCTCAAATTTATTGTGTGTTCTTAAGTCGGGTACTTCTGGGACTACACTCGAACAAATGTATCTAATTTTATTTATAATAGTATATATGTATGTAAATGAACGACTATAAATTATATTCGTAGACAGAATTAAGAGGAGTGAATTTAATAATGATATTACTATTTTAAATAACTGATTCTACAGATAAGACTCACAAAGAAGGTCTGGCAAAAAATTGTATGCATTTTTGAAATAAAATAATCGCACTGGATTCCTCTAATAATCTATGATTTTCTTTAAAAGAACAAATAGAAATAAGTATCAACAAATTTGCTGTATTTTTATATCTTTGTTTCTACCTACCTGCTTCAATATAATTTAAAAAAAAACGATGTATGGAATTCTAGTAATAAGAGTGGTAAAATAATATTTTATTTAGCAATACTATTGGCTTCCCTTTTGGAGGGATGGTAGGCAAGCATCTGATGCGTCTTCAGTACGAGTTTGAACACCCTAGAGTTACTTGGTAGTTCTTAGCAATTCTTTTCGGGAACGGGATTTTCAATGACCTTTTCAATTATATTATTTCAATAGCGTTCTTCCAACTACCCTCCCCCCCCCCCCACCCCTCTCCTTCCTTGGCGGATGCTTAATTTGAAGTCTCTTGAGTGATGAGTGACCAATCTAGATTACCATTCAGATGCCATCTGACATCCATTAACTAACCTCGAACACTTGACCTATAACCCTGTCGAAATGCTGTATTATTGAGGGATAATTCCTTGACGAATTTTACACTTTTGCCTCTTGAAAGGCAGTACACCCACCTGGACTTTCGATCGATCTCCAAATCGCCGGATTAGAGGAGATACAACATCCCAGCCTGTATACTTATCCAGTGCTGACAACTGGGCGTCATATTTTTATTGAAATAGGGAAAATCAGATTAAACATAAATACTAGTAAATAACACAAGAAATTCAAGATATATTTTCTTTTATTTTTAAGCAACATTATACAATAATATATTTATACATCGATCTTTTTTTATCTATTAATAATATTCATGTAAACAACATAGCTTTATAAATAATATAAGCGCAATAATATAAGCGCAAAAGTATGTTTTTGTTTGGATTGGTAACAGTATGGCAAAGATAGAAATATTCTTTCTCAAGTTATTAATATATATTTTGTGTGTTTGTTCCCTTGCAAAGTCAATATTCTTAAACTACAATTAATCAATATTATTAATGGTTTGATAATAAAACAATTGCTGAAAACCCTGTCGAAATGCCGCTTATGTTTTTTGATGTGAGAATCACAGATAAAACAGAAAACCATTAAATGAGACAGTTAATTGTCAAATTTAATTTGAAAGGAAAACCTAACTGTATTTACAAAATATATAACTTTTTTATATATAATTAGCGATTGACACAAATTCACGTTCTTTTTTAATATTATTTTTAATTTTAATATTATTATTTTTAAAATTATTTTTATCACCATATATGTATAAACAACCTGTGTTTTAGTTCTTAATTCTACAAGCTTACAATGATATTATTGTTTATAATTTTCTTAAGTAACAATATTTTAGCGTAATAGTTGGAATATAAGTTAGAAATGGACTATTTGTCATATTAGGACATTGATTATATTGAAATTAAGTATATAATAATATTAAAAATGCAGTTGAGAAAGCGAGACTCATCTTCATTGAACTGTTTTCTTTAAATTGTGAGAATTTTCTTAAAATTTGTTAGAAACAGTTTTAAGTGATATCTCTGCCTGTTCTCTGCACCTCTAAACACAGTAATGTCCGTGGTGGTTCGTGAGTCAGACATATGGAGGTTCTGCATAGCAGCAGACCATTTTTAAAATACATTTAACAAACCAAAATTGAAAATAAGAGATATAAACTTACCAGATTTAGTAAGCAAGTAAAAAATCCCTACAATTAAATGTCACGAAATATATATCATTTTTAATATAATTTTTTGGGAGGTCTACAGGGGTTTGCAGCTCTTATATACCAGCCACCACTGAGTAATGTTATTAATATATTGACAATGCAAATCATTATAACTATTTTTACATAAGACCATTTATCAACTGAAATTATCACTAATAATGCTTTTGAAACTCCAAGTCACTATTAGTGTCAATCTGTTTATTCTTGTCAATCTTGACATTCTTGTCAATGTTGCCAATCAGTTCTATAAAGTAGGATTTAGGACAATAGAAAATATTAATATAATACAGCTTTGAGAAACGCTAGAGGTGATATATAGGGTAATTTTTTTAGTGCGTCCAAATTTTAAATAATTGTTTTTTTTAATCAATTCAAAAAGAAAACAACAACCAAATTAGATGCTTTGAAACTATTAATTTTATGTGAAATAACATTCAATGGCATTGATGTTTGAAAAGAAGTTGCTAGTTTATCGGTATAGACAAAAGAAGAAAAATTTGAAGAAAATATTCTAAAGGCGTTAAATCACATGACCTTAGTGGCCAATTAACAGGTCAATTCCTCGAAATAATTTTCTCACCGAATTGTTCCATCAATTATTGCGTTATATATATATATATATATATATATATATATATATATATATATATATATATATATATATATATATATAGATTTGAGATATATATATATATATATATATATATATATATATATATATATATATATATATATATATATATATTAGATTTGCAGATGATATTATTCTCATTTCACAAGACCCAGAGGAGCTGCAAAGACGCATACAAGAACTGCAAAGGGCTGGCGAACCATTTGGCTTGAAAATAAACCTGAAAAAGAGTCAGGTTATGTTCAGTAACTTCGCTCAGGACAGAAGAATTTCAGTTTTAGGAAGGGATTTAGAGATTGTCGACAGCTTTGTATATCTTGGGCAGAGGATTTCCATGGAGGGGAATACCGCCCGGGAGGTGGAACGGCGTGTTAAATGTGGCTGGCAGGCATTTGGTAGGCTCAACATAGTGTTTAAGAGCAGACTCCCACTTTGCCTGAAAAGAAAAGTATTCGATCAGTGCGTTCTGCCCGTTATGACATACGGAAGTGAAACCTGGACACTCACATCGCAATCAATTCAAAAACTTCGGGTGGCACAGAGGGGAATGGAAAGATGTATGCTTGGCATTACAAGACGAGACAGAAAGTCCTGCGCATGGATCAGGGAACAAACAAAAGTCTGTGACATCATTGGAAGAGTAAAACAGTTGAAATGGAGATGGGCAGGCCATATAGCGAGGCGAAGGGACGACAGATGGACCAAGGTAATCCTGGAGTGGATACCGCTTGATCGCAAACGTCCGCGAAGAAGACCGAAAGCACGATGGATTGATGACATCGTTAAGTATATTGGACCCGAGTGGCAGAGGAAGGCCCAGGACTGTGAAGGTTGGAAGCATGCTGAAGAGGCCTTCATCCTGCAGTGGATCGATACGGGCTGATGATGATGATGATCTATATCTATATATATATATATATATATATATATATATATATATATATATATATATATATATATATATATATATATATATATATGTAAATAAACAGGATTTCTCCATTTCAAATATTTTCTGTCCTGCGGTGTTGCCAAAGCTAGCTACTCGCAGCTGATACCAACTTCGTTTTTTAAATGGAATACCCTATATAATATTACATTTTTACATTCTATGAGGTATTTTGGAACTTTTTTAAATAATATATACCATACCTATCTTGAGCCATTTCGGAAATAAAAAATATTTTTTAAGAAATTTGCCAAGAAACATCCGCGAATATAAAATATTTCTTTTTACAACCAGCATAGCTAGATATTTGAATTTTTGAATACGGTTCCTTAATAGGTTGCTTTGTGATAATATGACATGAGAATTAATTTATCGCATACAGGGTGTCTACTAAACAGTGAAAGAGTTTAAAAATTCATGTTATGTAGGAATTTTTAATGTAACACCCTATATTTTATAATGGAGCACAAAAGAGCAATACAGTCTATATCTAAAAGTGTTAAGTGATGATATACCTATTTTTAGCGGTTTTCGACTTATAAGCAAAAAACCAAAATAACACAATTAATGGAAAGATATTGGTTTATTTTGGGAGTGAGTCACGGTCGGCTAGGGTGACATTACTTCTAAATAAATATTAAGAAAATATATGTATTTGACATTATTAGTTTGATAATTCATAATTAGCATATTTAAGTAAGTAATTGTCTTAGTAACGAATGGAAGGAAGTAACTATTCGAATGCAGTGATCATGAATTTCTTTATTTTATGTGGAGAGTGTGACAAAATTATCGACCATACCTGCAGACAATTTGGCGCAATGCGTCCTAATTTAGCACAAATGAATAAAAGACAATTTAGACGAATTCAAACAAATTTTATAAATTTTTGTTTTTCGAAGGCACCCCGGAATTTGACCAAGCCAGTAACATCTGATGAGGATAACGAGATTAACATTCTGGCTTATTTCCATGCATATCCACAATATTATATTAGAAGAGCTAAAGAAGGGCTGCATATAACATTCTGCTCAATACAAAGAATACTGAAAAAACACGGCATGCGCCATTATACATTTTCTAAAGCTCAGTTTCTTAAGCCAGAGGACTACCTTTAAAGAGTGGAATTTTGTGAAAATGTATTAGTTCATTTACAGGAAGATCCACATTGTTTACAAAAAATAATCTGCATTGATAAGTCTAAATTTCTGAAAGAAGGGGTTTTTAACAGGCAAAATTGTCACTTCTGGGCCAATAAAAATCCTTGTTTTGCCAGGGATTCAGCATTCAACGAGAAATTTAAATTTAACGTTTTTTGTTGATGAACAGTTAATGACGATGAACAGTTATTTTGACGAAAGTATCTAGAAACAGTAACAACACTAGTAGAGGACTTGACAGAAAACCTTCCACTGGCAGTGTATCGCAGCAGCTGGTACCAGCTTGTTGATGCTCCGGCTCACAGTACTGTAGAAGTAAGCAGGCAACTCTATGAACTATTCCAAGACCGGTGGTTTAGACGTTTGGGTCCGTGGAATTGGCCATCGAGATCACCCGATTTAACTCCCCTTGATTTCTATCTTTGGGGTACTGTAAAAGACAAATATCTACAAAACACCAGTAAGTACTAGAGAGGAGTTAAAACATCAGGTGAATAAAGCATTCTCAACCTTAGGTCCTATTGAGATAAGAAAAGGTGTCACGGAAAGGGTCCATATTAGAATTTTGAAGTGTTTGGAGGTAAACGATCAACGTTTTTCAAACATTTGCTATTAAAATAGTTTTTTAGATAGTATTATGTTTCTATTTTTAATTTTGTGTTATTGTTTACTAAAATAAAATATACCGTTATCTTTGCTTTAATTGTATTATTTTGGTTTTTTGTCGACTTATAAAGTCGAAAACAGTTAAAGATAGGTATATCATCACTTAATACTTTTAAATACAGAATGTATTGTTCCTTTGAGCTCCACTATAAAATATAGGGTGTTCCATTTAAAATTTCTACATAACTTCAATTTTTAAGTCCTATCAAAAGGTCACTATTTTGTAAACGCCCTGTATGCGATAAATTAATTCTCATATCATATTGTCAAAAAGCAACCTATTAAGGAACCGTATTCAAAAATTTAGGTATCTAGCTATGCTGATTGTAAAAAAATATGTTTTTTTTTTATTCAGGTATGTTTGTTGCCAAATTTCTCAAAAAATATTTTTTATTTCCAAAACGTTTCAAGATGGGTATAATATATATTGCATAAAAAATTCAAAATGATTCACAGAATCTAGAGTTAGAATCAGCTCTGGGTAGATCTGGGAACACTGTAGCTCAGAAAATATATTAAATAGAGAGTTCATATTCATTTACATAAGTATCCAAAATACCATGAAAATAACATTATTTGGGAAGTCAACAAAACTATTGACGGGTGTAAAAAAATTATAACTAGGTGCGATTTAGCGACTGGACTTACAATTTAACGAGCGCTCCGAACCAGGATATCGGTTATTGCTTAACCTGAATTAGCCGCTGATCGGCTGATAGAAAATTACCAATGACGATTAGCATGATAAAACCCATTCTAATCTTTGTATGTTAGATGTGGACGAACAAAAAACAAATAAACATACTTTGAATACAAGGAAGACGAATATCAGATGCGATGAGAACGGTAGAATTCAGAGAACAATAAAAAATGGAATAGGTTGTTGGGATAGCTCAAGAGGAACGTGAAATGAATATGTTGCGCGAGAAAATCAGGTAAATGAGTAAGAAGAAAACGAAGTTAGAAAAGCGGATATGAAATACCACCTTGATCAAAAAGTTCCCGGAATGACCACCGTGTGCCGCTCTCAGTCACCCGATTAGGGTTCTGTTTTCTTTGCTAGATTGCCACATCTATCATTAACATTCCTTCAAATTTCAGCATCATAGTCTGACATTTGTAAAAGTTACGCCGTCTTGAGTACATCTGCTTCTGTGTGTGTTTTCGATTGTTACAATTTTAAAAATGGAATTGCGTTTGCAACAACGCATTTGTATTAAATTTTAGGTTAAAAACGAATTCAATGGTTCTCGGACCTTAGAAATGTTCGAAAAGTGTTTCAGCAACGATAGTCTAAAGAGAACAGTCATTTATCGGTGGCACGAACGCTTCAGAAGTGGTCGTGAGTTCATCGATGGTGATGAATGCAGTAGCAGGCCATCAACAGCGAAAACCGACGAAAACATCGATAAAGTGAAATAAATAGTGGCCAATAACGGCAAATTAATCAACAGAGAGCTAGCAGAGTACTTGAACGTTGCTTATGTCTCCGTTCAAGACATTTTAGTTAATGATTTGGGTTTCCGCCGTGTTGCAGCAAAGTTGGTGCCGAAAGACCTGAATTTCATGCAAAAAAGGGACGTTGATATCGCAAAATCTGTGATTTCCAAAGCTGAATTCGACCTAACATTTATCAAACGTATTATTACTGGAGACGTGGGTTTATGAGTCGACACGCAATACAGACATCAGGTGAGTGAATGGCGTGCATCCATTGAGCCGAGCCAAGACTGAAAAAAAGCACGTCGTTTTCAATCGAAAAAAAGACCGATGTTCTCGGTTCTCATGGATTACAATGGTCAAACGGTCAACAATGAGTATTATTTGGGCGTTATGAGACGTTTGCGTGAAGCAATTCACCAAAAAAGAAAGGATTTGTGGGCAAGCAACTAGATTTTTCACCACGATAATTCACTGTCGCACAATTCCATCATTATCCGCGACTTTTTGACAAAGAACAGAACGAATGCCAAGCAACAGCCACCGAATTAATCTGATTTGACTCGCCGCGACATTTTTCTGTTAAATCGACTCGATTAAATCGAAACTACTACGGGGAACGCGTTTTAGTAGCCGAGAGGAGGTTATGGAAAAATCGAAAACGGCTCTGGTGACCATACCCAACACCGAGTATAAAAAATGTTTCGAGGATTGGATCAAGCGCTGGCATAAGTGCGTTACAGTCCATCAGGAGTACTTTGGAAAGGACAATATCAATTTTGATGTATAAAATTGTATTTTGTATTTTCTGAGTAAATTCCGGAAACTTTTTGATCAAGGTGGTATCTGAAAATATAGAATAGAATAGATAATGTAGGATCTGTGTAAAAGACAGTTTAGGAAAATGTTTCAAATTTAATAAGGCTAACAGTGATTTTGATTAATTCTGAGCACATTATTCGTGTCCTATATCAATATATTTATTGAATTATCCATACTTTAGCTAACTATTTTGATATACCTTACTTGGATGGAAATTATATTATTACTAGCCGTTACCCACCCGCTTTGCTGGGTGTAACTTAAACTTTAGTGATAATATATTTTTGTTATGATTAAATTGTATAACTTTTCCCTGCAATTTGACAGTTTTTTTTTAATAAATTTCATGAAGACAACATTGCAAGGGATTCACAACGATGCAATCCCAAATTTTAAATTTTGGAGTATATTAATCTTTTACGCCCCTGCACCCCCCTAAGGAGTTAATTAGCGAACATATACGACTTATGAAGAACATTCACGCCAAATTTCTAGTTTGTAGGACTTAAATTTCAAAAACGGGCATATATTATCTTTTACGCCCCCGCAACCCCCCTTAGGAGATAATTTTTATGAATCGTCCTCCTTAGAGAAAATCTACGACACATGAGGAACATTCCAGCCTAATTTTCATTAGAATCCTTCCAACCGTTCAAACCTGATTGTAGGACAAATATAAAAAGTACTATCACATTTATAATAGTAAGATTAGAAATTGTACCTTAATTTTGATGGGAATTATTTAAAGCATTATGTTATAAAACAGATTTGCCCTATCCTATTTTGCATCATGCTGACAGTCTGGAGAACTTGACTATGCTAGTGTAGCAAGGCGTAGGAAAATTCTAAAAAATTTGTTAATTATATTCAAAAAGAGATCTTATGAACTCCTTAAGTATTATTTTAAAAATTAAAAACGAGTCCGTGATACCTCCGAGAAACGCCAATGAATTAAAAGGTAAAGAAATAAAATATTAAAATAAAAGGGAGAAGTACTGAGCCCATACTTGGGTACTGTTACAATGATTAATATAATTAAAGCATGTAACATTAGAATGAAAATCTAAACATGGGAATATTTCAGCCTTGGCAAAGTGACAATCGCATAGTGTTTGCTTATAATCTCGTCCTAATATCAAAGGAACAAAAGATCTTTAGAACAATCTCTAAACTTGGCATATGGAATAAATGAAACTTCATTTTAACATAAACAAAAATAAAACTGCCTTTATGGTAATAGATAGATAAAATAGATATTACATACATGCTAGAAACTAAGCAAGTGATTAGTGACTGTTTTGTGGAAAAAATCTACTGAAATTTTACTTTTAACAGATTGGGCGTTGGAAAACAGTTTATTAGTTTTAATGCCTTATTAATTATTATTTCGTTGTTGTATAATTAATTTAGTAACAAAAACCAAGCTATGAAAAAATTTTTATTCAAAGAGAAGTTTTCCCACCGAATTGGACTAATAAATTAAAACAAAATATTTCCACTTGGAAGCGAGTTTCGGAAAACATTAACCCACGGACTATGACCGCGACTTGTTATCTAATCAGTACCGACTAGTCAGACCAAAGTACTTTCTAATACTAAACAAAGCGTTGTTGCCGTTACTTCCTGCCATATTATGTTCGCCTAATAGATTTTGTTTAATATTAAGTTTATACAATTGTTCACTGTTCTTAGTTCGGTCAATTAATTACAGAAACTGCACATAGCGGAGAAAATGGCACTCGACCGATCATGGTACACAACAATTAATTAATATAAAGAAAATATTATACATATGTTATGTTTTGAAATTAATAAAAGCAATGAATAAATTCTTTTTTATAGTCATTTTTTATTACTTCATAAATAGACTTTTTTATCTCATGGTCTTTTTCCATTTACCTTATATATTTATGTATATATTATAAAAAATAGCCTAAAATATTTGGCTTATATACAGTGTGTTGTATACTAAAGTCAAATTACAAACATTTAAGAAAGCCAAAATATATCTGATAACATTTTTTATATTATTCAATTCGAAAATATATATAATAAACTGTCTTACTGAAGGCATAATATTTTAATTTTATTTACTTATTTAATTGGATTTTACTGTAAAATTCCAATTAAACAACTAATCACTACGTATACCTTAATTGCCGAGTAGTTTTAAAAATTATCAACAATGTGATGATAACAACAATTGTTAAAACGCGTCAGTACTGCCATACGAACAACAATTTTTTTATTGTTGTTAAAGTTAAATTTTCAACAAATTGTAGCAGGAGAACATATCGTCGCAGAAGCGGACTTGAACGAAAATTTTGTGAAAGTAACTGAGCTTGCAATCACTACTGCTGATAACGGTGTCATTTTTGTACACTATAGTCCGTGGGCAAAAGCAATGCATTATTTTTTAGTAGCAATATCTGAAGAGTTAAAAGTAAACAGTTTGATAATGTTATTTACAAAAATAACATAACATAATATATTTCAAAATACTAGGGTGTAACATAAGTATTTTTCTTTGTTGGTAAATCACTTAGATGTCACTCCTTAAATGTTTATTCCCATTTGAACTTTTTGCTGCGAAAAATATATATTTCTTGTTCGGTATTAAAGTGATTCAACTAAGAAATATTTAGTCGACGGTTTTTAACAAAAACGTTAAAATGAGTAAAATAAAATAATAAAGTGGTATGGAGTGAAATAATATAATATAATAATAATAATAATAAATAAGGATTCAGCGAAATTAAAGGAATTATTTTAAAAAAGTCTTAAAAGCGACCGACGTCGCACGTCGAATTTGTGGGATAGAAAAAGTATTCATAGCAAATAAAGAATTTAACCAACTATATAATGAGTCTATTATAATTGCCACAATTAAAAATCAACGTTTAGTATATCTAAGACATTTGCAGAGGAAGGAGAAAGAAAGAGCACCTAAAAGGTCTTTCGACATCAAACCATCGGCATGACGATTAAGACGATAACGAAAATCAGTGAAGAAGAATCAATAATAATAAAGTACACGTTGGTTAATAAATTAGTGACAGATTTAACTAGAACATTTCTTTATTCAACTTATTTTTAAAAGTTATGCTGACAAGGTTTGTAGTTTTATTCATAATGTTTAGTTCACATTTTACAAAGTCGATGTGTAGATTACGATTAATATCATATCAGCTGCTTACGTTTCGATATGTGAGTCTACCACATGTGTGAGTCAAGATAGAATCCCAGATGTTTCACAATGTGTTTCTGCTAAAGATGCTTTTTGTCGAATTTAACTGTGGGGCAGATTTGTTTTTGGTTTGTGTATCAATTATTCCTCATTTAATTTAACACTTAACCAGTGTTACATGGTTTCATGAAGAATCTGACAGGATATTATGTAGTCTTAATGAGATATTAGAATGGTATCATTAGGTTAGGTTGTTGAATTAAAGGGATGCCATTGGGCATCGTTCTATCTAGGACAAATCCTATTTTTTTAAAAATTTTATTTAATAAAAAAATGTTGTTAGCTGGTTTAACAGCATTAGTGCCATTAAAACATTAAAACAAATGAAATTTATAAAACGGTTTTTTTACTATAACAAAACTATTCCATTGGGAATTCCTTATGAGATCTAGTACAGTTCATTATTCCCACTGAAAATTTAGCACATATTTTGATTTTAATGCATTACACCTTGCTTACTTGAGGGCGCTGAAGGACTTCTCTTGTTGTTAGCTGAAAGCAATATTACAGAATAATCCAGACTTTTCTCGATTTAAAATTTGAACAGGTATAATTAAAAATGTACAGTTTCAACAAAGAAGATAACCTTCAGTGTAGCTCGATGATGACGAAGAAAAATTGTTGACTTACTTAGCACCCCCTAATTTTTTAAGTCGAATTATCTTAAAAAATGCGATTAATATGAATGAAGATAATTCAGCAGGCAGAGCTCAATGCTTAATGAAGTAATTAAGTTGTTGTCAAGTTTTGTTGATACATCAAGCGTTGATCATTAATTCAACACATATTGCATATATTAATTATTTCATTCAATAAAACATTAATATAAAAATCAATCAAAAATTGTAATTTTAATTCCTAATAGAAATATTTTGAATTTTTATCAACCAACTGTTTACTCCCTATGTACCACCTTATGTACTGGGTGGACGTATCATGTTCCAATAAAAAAAAAAAATTTGTAATATCGAGAAAGGAATAGGTCTGAGTTTGATAGAGAAAATGGAATATACTTTATTTTAAGTTAATTCTTATTTAAAATATTGTTGTTGTTTGTACTAAAATTATTTTTGTATTGTTTGTATTCGCTTAAAGCTACCACAACTATGTAATAATGATGATTTTCACTTAAAAACTAGTAATACGGATTATAGCTCTGATAATATTAAGCCCGGTATTGCATACCAGAGTTTATTAATTAGAACGACAAATATGTCAGTAAATTTTCGACTGGGAAATCAAATCTTTGTTAACTCAAAATCCAAATTTCGAATATTGCGGATCAGAAAGCAATAATTTTAATATCAAACAGATCAGAACATCATTAAATCAAGTATAATTGGAATGCATAAAGCAATAAAATGTTTTTAAAGGTATAACTGCCTATATCACTTCTCCATATTCCTTATTATTCCTGTTAATACTTTACATTCGGTAGCATTATTCCAAATTTATTTGACAATTTTCTCTATTTGTTGCGCTCTTGCGCTCGCTCCATTAATATCATCTCCTGTATTATTTTTCATCGGTTTTTAATCTTTCTGACTAGATTTCTGAATAATATATCACTATAGTTATCTTTTTTCGATTTTTAAAGTAATTGGTTTTTGTTTTGTTCTTATTTTTCCCCTTTGTTGTTGTTGATTTTTCAAAATACGTCATTTCCTAGTTCGGCTAATTTTACCATTCACCTTAAGTAAGATATTTAATTTCGTTTGTGATTATTTTACCTTGATATTTTTCTAGTGGTATCCAAGATTCACTTACATATAATAGTGTTGGTAATACCGTATACTGTTATATAACTCGTAACTTCGTTCGCATATTCTGCTATATCTTATATATCTATATCATTTTTTACTGAGGATGATGCAGTTGATGGAATGATATACAATTTAAGCATCTTGATGGCGTCATGCAATTTTCAGATCTTCAACTTCTGTTATTTGAAATTACACTAAACTAGGTATTTAAATGTGTTTACTATTTCCAGAATTTAATGTTAACGTAAATTATATATTTCGTCTTTAGGTCTTATATCATTGCTAGCTATAACTTTAATTTTATTTGTATTAATTTCCATATTTAACGTTTCAATTTCTTATGACCATATTTTTATCAGGATTTGCATTTGTTTTTAATTTTTGGCTATAAAGAGGCTTTGCACTTTCGTTGGTGTAATATTTATGTATCCTACTGTTAGTTATTCTACTTTTCTTCAGTACTTATAATTAATTTCTCCATCACAATAATAAACAATAATTTATTTAGACTAACCCCTTGTCGCATCTTTATCCTTCGTGCTCTCACGTTTTTGCATATACTTTTTATAACTTTAATTAGTTTTTAATTACTCTAACTTCTCTTACAAAAATCCCTATTATTTCTCTGTTCATTTTATCGAAAGCAACTTTTAGGCCAATGAATATTAAGAATATAGTTTTTTCGCTTTTAATTACTATTTCAATCAGATTTCTTATTATAGTTGCGTTGTCATTAGTTTTATTCCCCTATTGGAACATTGGGTGTAAAACTCTAAACTCGAAAAGATTTACCATTAAATATCAACTCACCTTTTTTAACTTTTAGACTCGCTGTTCGTTACCCATGTTAGCATCATCAGGAAATTATTTAATATAATTGAAGATTCAATCAGATTAAATCACACCGTGGCGATGCTAACATGAACGGGCGTCGTGAAGTTAAAATAAATGTCAAAAATGATTTGGTGTTTGGTGTTATCTCTATATGTTTAATAATTAGCCTGTTTGTTTATTCAATATACGGCTTGTTCGTCTTCTAATTTTCTGATTTATCCATCAACACTTTCCTTCTATCTGCTCAATTAATCTTGTCTCGATCATCCTTGTGAATACCCTATTGTAGATAGACATATCGCTCTGTAGTTATCATATTTCATTCTCTCTTCTTGCAAGTTGGTATAAAGAAATTGTTCACTCAGCTCTTAGGGATTACCTCTTTTCCTAGAGTTCTATGTATACAAAATATAATCATTTTCCACCTTCGTTTGATCAAATTATCACATCAGGTTTAATTTCTATATTCCCCGGATTATTTCCTAATTTTTTATCTTTGTCAGTTCGCAATTTTGATTTTTCACCTACTCTATTTCTTTCCGTAGACCATAGTTTAAAAATATATTACAGATGATAAAAGAAATATAGTTTAAAGACTGAAAAAGAAAATATCACTAAAATCGGTGAGAAGAATAAACAATACATTTTGTAAATATACCACAAAAATATTCAGGAAGGTAATTGTAATTTCAAGCCCTAGGGCTAGCCTCATCGCATCGAATATCAGTTCTCGATAACTGAAGTTAAGCGATGTCGGTCGTGGTCTGGATCTGGGTGACCAGATCAAACCAAGCCGTGGTAAATGGCTCGACCTGTAGAATTAAAAATTATTATTATAAACTATAACTTGACTGTAATTTTCTAGTGTTGTATTAATTTAAAAAACATATATCTCATTAGTTAAGTGTAAAAATATGTAAAAATTTAAGATTTTTAATGAACCAGTTAATATTTGTTCAAAAATAAACATCAAAGGCGATATAAAGTTCCAAAACAAAACACAGTTTGTGATTAGATAAATTATTTCACTTTAAAAAACTTACAATGAATAACTTGGCATATATAACAGAAGCCCACTGTATGGTTTTAACATCATTGAAAATAAAACTAAAGTGTAATAATGTCAAATAAATTGCTGAATTTTTTGTTCAAACGCTCTTATTTTTTTGGTTTGAAATTTCCAATTTGAAAACCTTCTGAAAAGTTGAACGTTACTAATAATATTTGATGGATCGGTGAGTTTTAATATAAAATATTTTTCCTGAATTTATTTATGTTATTTTATCGGGTGTTTTTCAAGTCTAGTAATAATTAATACGATTGTCGTATATGTTGTATGTAACTAGGTAGTAAACATACCATATAAAGCTTTCAAAATTATCTGAAAATTAAATTTTCAGGTCCAAGACCATATTATCCGCGATCTAAAACGGTGGTTAGCAGGTCGCAATTTGTCTGTTTCCAGTAATAAAAGCGTTTAAGTCGAGAAGTTAGTGTGACGGTATTAAAGGTAAATTTAAAAAAATCTGGAAAAAATTAACATAGTCGAGAGCGTACAGCATTTGAAATATGAATAAGATTTTTCGACTCAAGGTATTCGAACTATACAACGAAAGCTTTCTGTTGCAATTCGTGTTTCACTAGGCTGGAGGCTTCTTGCCTCCCTTATATTATTCTCCTAACTACTCCAATTATATGAAAGTCTTCACTGCTTATATTCATATTTTCTTATTGGTAAAACAACATATAATATAAATCACTCCAATGTGTTGTCGATTGAACTATCCTTTTTTGTTAATGTCTGTTGTTCAGTTCAGTATCAGGAAAACTGAAAATCTTTCAGAGGAACAGACAGATAAGTATATCGTCAGGGTTGTCGACACTTGTTCAACTTTTGATCGTCAAAACGCATGCAAGGACGCACGTGAAAAACCATGACGCACGAAGAGACGAAAAACTAGCGCATCGACTCCTAGCCATGTTGAGTAAAGTGCGTTTCAAGACATATCGTTGACCGATTGGCTGCAATAAACTCTTAATAACATCTGCCTTAAACCCGGCAAAGTTCCGGGGGAAGAAATGTAAACAGGGCCGGGCCTAATAAAATAACTGATAAAAAGATAAAATTAATTTTAAACCTGGTTTAGTAGTTTCGAAATATTTTAGTTTATTTCGCATTCTTTTTCAAAAGGTGACGTTCTTGGCAAGATAAGGATCATTGTGCCTCCGGTAGTGCTAATTTTAAAAGAAAACATTTATCGCCCGATGCTATGCAAATTGTTAAAAATGTGTATGTTTCTTTATTAAATAGGGGGCTTAATTAACGAAAACTCCGTTGCCTACAGTTAAAGATATTGTGACGAAGCCAATTAAACCCAAAAAAGTCCGATTCTGGTAAAAGCAAATGTGTTGACGAAAGCGACAAAGACTTAATTCGAAGCAAAATTTATGCTACGTATGAAGAGCAAACTGTGCCTACTTTGCACTCATTGCAACAGTGACTAAGGAAAGATGAAACCAACACTATTTGCAGCAGAATTAGCCTCCGGAAAATATAATCTCAAATGGATTTTGCATATCGGACCTTTAATAAAAGATAAATATTAATAATATCACAACGATTGCGATGATGGCGGTTTGACTACTTAAACTCTATAAAAAATTACAGAATAGAAAATCGTCCCATTATCTACTTTGATGAAATATGTTTCGATATCAGCAAAAGGATGGGTAGATATATCAAGAAAATGCCAAACCAAAGCCCCAGCGAACAAGAGAAAAATAATTACAATTTTACATGCTGCTTCCGAGGATAGATGGGTTCCTAATTGTTTACGGTTGTCCTCCAAAAATATTAAACATTCATCTTTGGACTACCCTGACGACACCACAGCAGAACTTTATGAAGATTGGTTTATAAATTGCCTTTTGCCAAATGTATCCAAGGAAAGCGTAATTGTAATGGACAATGCTAGTTATCATAACTACCAAAACAATTAATTTCCTAACATTAAATTGAAAATTCAAAGCTATATGTTAAAAAACGATATATACTTCGAAAATACATATAAAAAATGTGATCTAGAAATATTAAAGACATTTAATGGTAAAAAGGAATATGTAAGTGATACCATTGCTGCCGATATGGGACATACGGTTTTACGCCTTCCCCTGTATTACTGTATTTTTATTCCAATTGAGCATATGTGGTATCAGGTAAAATCCAATGTTAGAGCAGAAAACATTTCTCTGGCTCTCCGACTGACTTCTGTGACTGAGATTTTAGATAGTATTCCCAAAGAGAGTTGGAAAAATTCTATTAGCCATGTTATTAAAATAGAAGATTCCTATGTATTATTTATTAATAATATAGAACCACTTATTATTAATGTTGATCAAAGTGGTTTAGAGCATGTAGAGTGGGAGTGGAGCGAAACCGAATTAAATATATATAAATATAATTATCTGAATTATAATAATGATGTATAAGTAAATTTAAGTTATAATTTTTATTGTACTAATAGATAAATTTATTTTTAATGTAGTAATAAATTCAAAATACACATACCAATAAACAATGATTTAGTCATATAATAATAATAATAATAATTGAATCATAATTTAGCAATATTTTATGTTTCCCAAAATTCAGAAATTAAACCACTCCAGCTCTGGCGGATTTTAAGAAACTAGGAATATTTTTATTGAAATTTATTGGGGCAATTAACATTTTTTCGAAGGTTAACGAAATATCTTGAAACGGACTATACCTTGCGCTTTCCCTTTCAACTTCTTAATATAATCTGCAAGTTTTTGCAATAGTTTATAAATTTAATTTAAAATAAAGTAATTTAAATTAAATATATATTTAGGAACAAAAACTATATATATATATATATATATATATATATATATATATATATATATATATATATATATATATATATATATATATATATATATATATATATATATATATATATATATATAATTTTGAAAGTAATAAAATTGTAAAATGAGTGTGTAGAAAATTTTTTTTTAGTATATATTTTCCTGTAGTAAATTATAATAATTAGTAATACTAATAATAATAATTATTATAATAATTATTATAATAATAATAATTATAATAATAAGTAGTACTAAAATGTTTTTACATTAGACTTGTAAATTAGTTTGCTTAATCTAGGCTATTGACATGGAAACATAAAATAACGGATATTTATAACAATACTTTGTATTGAATACAGTATTAAATGAAATATGTTTTCCTGTAATTTTTGATATGCCGCGTCGTATTTTCGGTTATATTTTGGTATTGTTATAAAAATCCGGAATTTCATCTAAATATACTGGCAGTGACTATATATGTTGCTTAATTAAGAACACACGTTGCTATATGAAGCATCATTATAGCAACCACATTCATTTTAAAATAGTCATTTTCTACATTCAATTTTGATGTTCAAGGTGTAGAATTCCGATTCAGATAATTGTTGGTGCAACTTTTATGTTTTGAGTTTTTTTTTAGGTTCAATGACTGTGGCATCTTGATTGTCGCCAACGATAAATAACCCTTGAACTATATTTTAACCAACACCTTTAAAAAATATTGATTCAGAAAAATTGTATTGGAGAAAATGACTCTATACATGGGCATTCTACCTAAGACGTTAAAAATACTTTAATAAACATTTGCTTTGCAATAACGATATCTATACACTAACCTTACTTGTAGTGACATTAATTACGAGATAAAATGTGCCATTTAAACATATATAAGTGCAAAAGGAACTGCATTACATATTAGCAACTTTCTCTTTAAAAATACGAATACTAAAGGGCGTGGAAAAATGTACAAAGGATTATCACAAAGAAATATATCACAATATAGAATGGAATCAGAGCTCATTAATTTAGCCTTACTCCTCGGAAGGCTTGAAAAAAAAAATGCTAAAAGAAGCACATATAGGGGGTACAAACATTTTCATTCTGCTATCTTTATGAAAAGTACTAAAAGTACGTTTTCAAAATGGAATTAACAGAAGATGATGTGCCCGGTGCGAAATAAAAATTTTCAAGTCCAAAACCATATTGTCCGCGATCTAAAACGATGGCTACCATGTCGCAATTTGCCTGTTTCCAGTAATAAAAGCGTTTAAGTCGAAAGGTTAGTTATCGATAATTTTTTTGTTGATAGAACGTTATATTGTCACAATTATTTTAATATTTTGCATGCATTTTATGTTTTTTTTTCTTTTTAAGAGTTAAATAATTTATCGCGAATGGTAATGATAAAAATATTATGTTGCAATTGATAATAGGTAATGTTTAGAAGTGAATCAACAACGCAACTCCTTTGCCTACCTATATAGAGTCAAGAATCTTGCACGTTTCCTTCTAAAAATTAGTTTGTTGTTCCATCTCGAGCTATTTCGCTTACTTTTAGCTACGGAAAAATGTATAATTATGTAACCACGGGCCCTGTTGATATAAGTTAATTAATTGTTAATTATTCTTAATCTAATGATGAACTACTTCCTGACTGAGGAAGGCAATATTGTTTGTGTGATTTTGTCTTAAACATGGAATACAATACAAATAATGTATTATATTATTTAAGAGCAGACATCAAATTTTCTTTCCGAGCAAGTGTTACCTATAAAATTAATATAACTCGATCATAGTAGTAGGAAAACTATGGATGCCCAGTGCCAATGTCCAGTATCTGCTTCAAAAAACCGTTACCAAATTGTTGCTTTAATATATAAACTTGAATATTATACGGTACGCTATGATAACAGGTTACCATTCGCGATACATTCTTCAACTAATAAAAAGAAATTAAAATATAAATAACAAAATGCATACAAAATATTGAAATAAGCGTGATAGTATAATGTCCTGTCAGCAAAAAAATAATCAATAACTAACCTCTCAACTAAAACGCTTTTATTATCAGAAACAGGCAAATTGCGACATGGCTCACCATCGTTTTAGATCGCGGACAATGTGGTCTTGGACTTTTGAAAATTGTAATTTAGCACCAGGCACATAATCTTCCGTTAATTCTATTTTGAAAAGGTAATTTTAACATAACTTTAGATAGCACAATAAACATGTTTGTACCCCCTACTCGTACTGACTCTAGCGGTATTTTTTCATATCTTCCGAGGAAAAAAGCTAATAAACTGTCCTTTTTCATGTATCAAGTAAATCCGAATACACAGTGCAAGAAAAAGTATTTAAACAATCGGATTTTTCCCGATGTCATTTATTTTAACTGCTTTACATTTCATAACATTATATGAACATAAGCTACAATATATTTTCAATCAAAACTATACCATGATTAAAGTAAAATATAAAGTTTTTCCAAAAGTAGTTAATAAAAGACCTATTTTTGATGGGAAAAGTGTATTGAAATAGCTGGTTTTGCTGATATAATTCACCTTAATGGTAATAAATAACCTTAAAACACAAAAACAAACAAATTTAATCTATTTATTACCAGTTATACGAGCGAGTTTTGAATGTTTGCAAGAACTTGCATGAAATTATAACAAATTGCCGAAAATGTAAGGCTTAATTTATCTACAGTACATTACATAGTGAAAAAATATGAAAGAACTGACCATATTCAAAACGAAATCAGAAAAGGACGATCGAAAGTACTATCAGATAGAATTTAGAGAAAAATGTGAAATTCTGTTAGACAAAATGGCTTCACTACAAGTCAAAAAGTAGCTAAACATATTGCTGCTGATTCTAGAGTAAACATCAGATATACTGCGAGTGGTGCTCGGAAGAAACCCTTCATCAGTTAGAAAAATAGGAGAAAAAGATTTTGATAAAAGAAAAAGATAGATTTCGTTAAATTTTTGGAAATTAGTCCTTTTTACTGATAAAAACAGGTTTTGAATATTTAATTTCGATGGCCAAGAAAGTATGTGCAGAAAAAAGAAGAGGCTGCTATATTCTCTAGATACCATTCCCACAGGACAGTAAAACGGGGTAGTGGAAATATCATGGTCTAATTATGAATTTTTTGGGCTGGGACTGGAAATTTAGTAAACATTGATGGGACCCTAAATACTCAGAATATGTGGACTTACTCTTCGAAAGCGGTTCGAAATTATGTACCAGGGATATCTTCAGATTAAGGTAATGACCTGACAAATCCATTGAGGTTTGCGAATGAATGGTTGTTCTACAACATCAGGAAAAAAAAAGATTATTTCTTTATAATTACTGGTTATTAATCCTATTGCGAACTTACGGTACTTGATGGATCAAAAAAAAAAGGAAAAAGGAAGTGCACAAATATGAAGTTTATGAAAATTAATCTCAATTTTTAGAAAATTTTTGGGTTTTTTTATATTTTTTCCCTGTTATTTTATGAACTACATTTTTTAAAATTTTATATTGTTTTACTTATGGTATAATGATGTTAAAATTGAGAAAAATCCGTTTGTTTAAATACTTTTTCACTCGCTGTATGTGACTCGAGTTGTTTTATTAAAGACTGAAGATAATTTTTAAATAATCATGTAGCGAGCTCTCTTTTCTTAATAATATTACGAATTAATATTCCTTATAAATGGCACAACTTACATGTACTTTATGCAAAAATCCATATTTACAAAAGTGAATAGTTTTTCCATCAAAAATATGTTTTTTGAAAAGAGCAATTTCTCACAAAAAACTACAACATTTTTAAAACGAAACTCAGGAAAAGAAAAAGTGGTTAGAGCAATACCTATAGATTTTTAATGGGACATATACTATTGTTATATTAACTTCAATATAAAGTGGACTGACGTGTAAAAAGTAAATAAAATTAAAAGTATTGTATACGTAAAGTTAAAAGATAAAATGTAACTGATATAAAGCTCCCAAAAATGGAAGATATATTCATTTTTCAGAGTTTTCCAATAGGAGTGTCAGAACTTATGTGTTCAGAACATTGTGTCAAATTACCAGAAATAGAATTCAACAGCGCATAGAAATTGGAAGTTGGAAGGCGACACCACTTTGGGAAAAAATAATCTTTTCCGTCGAAGAGCACTTTTCGCTTAATGGTTTGCGAATAAACATAACTGCAAGATTTGGGCCGACGAAAATCTTCAAATGAGTCTCAGGAGTTATCCTCAAAAAGTTACTATTGCTGCGGTTTTTAGGTGGAAAAAGTGATAGGAGCTTATTTTTTTTTTGTAACGTTGATGAAAATCTTGTTAATGCTGAATGTTATAGGAATATGTTAACAAAATATCTCTGGCCTGAACTAATAAATGTGGATATAAATAATATTTACTGTCAACAAGACGGTGCGGTGCGACTTATCACACATGTCAGGAGACAATCGATTTTTTGCAACATTGTATTATTTTCTGTTGGGTTGTGTTAAATCTCTGGTTTACAGAAGCAAACCCTGAAGAATCTTGACTTTAAACGAAACATTCAAACCACCCTTACATATTATATGTGTGAAAGGAAATCGAAAATTGGGTCTCCAGAATACATTCTACCAGAGGAAGCTGAGCGAGACATTTGAACCACTTTATTTTCAAAATGTAATGCCAATATTTCTTCTTCCAGATAAAATAAAAATTGCTGGATCTTTTCTTGTAGTTATCATTATGTCTCATTTTAAAGTTCAGGCATTCCTTTACAATATTTTTATATCACACATATATTTTTTTTTTAATAAAATAAGAACACTTTTTTACGCACTGTACTTAAAAGTATTGTGCTGCTGCATTGACAGTTATAATATATGATTCGACCGATTAAAAAAGATGTAAAGCTATACGAAAAAACATTTTGCGGAGCGGCACAAAAACATTGTGGAGTATGTGGCAATATTTATAAAAGTAACAAGATAACAAAAGAATGAGTTTCAGTAAGGCTAAAAGATTTTAGCACGCAAGCCATATTCTTTACATTATTCCCTTCCCTTTGAATTATCCCCTCTTCATGTTCCTACAACATCATTTGATTGTCTATTGCTTCCATGAATTTACAGTGAATAAAACAAGTATTTGAATAAGAAGTTGTTTGTCAATAACATAGTTGTTAATAAAGGGGGGATAATTAATTAATTAAAGTATGTTCACACAAAAACCAAGTGCAACATTTTAAAAATATTGAAATTTTCAATGAAGAATTTATTTTTTAATAAAAAAATAACCCAAATTAGATCTTGAACAAAAAATGTTAATAAGGTTTTTCAAAGTTAAGTAATATTGGCTTCCATAGTCAAAATTCATTCGCCACAGGCCCAAAAACGATGTGTGTGAATTACCCATATATATATAATACTACTATATTGCTAATATCTGTAAGTGGAGGTGTCACGGAGTAAGTGAGACAGCAAACGTCTACTTCTATTTCTTTTTTTACTACTCGACATGTTGTGCGGTAATGTAGCAATAAATAAACCTAACACAAAAACATAAAAATATGCAAACTGACTCACGTCCTTAGGCATACTCAATTCTCGGACATGCGCATAAGACTCAAAGTAGTAGTGAGAGAAACAGACGTATATATGTCCGCACCGTAATGATTTCGCCGATCTCCAGATCTTGCTAGCAATATAGTAGTATTATATATATGGAACTACCTTTATTAGAGCGAAAAACAATTTGTGAATTTTGGGAAAATGATTTAGCATAAGAAAAATTGCTACTACAGTAAAAATTGCATGTTTATACGGTCCACTACGCAAAAGAAAAGAAAAAGGGGGTACTGTAGGAAAGGCAAAATGTTTTAGTTGCCAGAGAAAGTTAACCCAACGAGAACGACGAAAATACTTTAGCTATGGACCTGGCAACAATTCGTGGTAAGATTGTTTGTGCTCAAACTATACCAAATGTTCTTCATAAATATTCAATGAAACAGAGATAAGCAAAAGAGAAATCCTTTAAGTGAAAGAAACAAGATCTCAATAAGTGAAAGAAAAAAGACAAAACGCCATTTGACTTTGGATAGGAGAGGACGGAGGATTTTGGGAAAACTATCTGGGAAAGCAAGTTTAATTCATTCGAATCAGATTGGCAGGGATGTACAAGATACCTCATAAAAAGTATCTGGAATACAAGATACAAGATACCTTTAAGTAATGTATTTGAGATAATGGTATTTATTATGTGAGAGGGAAATGGTATTTGAAATTCAAATACCATTTCGAAAAGTATCTTGTATCTACATTACTTAAAAGTATCCTGTATCTTGCATTCCAAATACTTTTGTACATCTCTGAGCTTGGTAGGATTTCATTTTGCGAAAAAGCAAAACGGCTCTTCAGACTCAAAGTATCATTATTACTGTAAAGTACTGTAGAGGGAGTGCAATGGTGTGGGGATGTATAGCAGCAACTGGGGTGGGAAATTTAAAACTTGTTAAGGAGATCATGAATGCAGAAAGTATCAGAACGTTTTGACCGTAAATCGCCAGTGCTAAAACAATTGAATTTCTGAATAAAAATTACTTAATCCGAGGGTTAAGGGAAGATTGCAATCTCTCCGGAAGAAACAAAAAAACTTGATTATTCTATGCCCCGGACGCGAAAAGCAATTATAACTCATCAGTTAATAACTCCTCGGTCCGACATATAGATAGCATAATTCACAAAAAAATCCTTATAAGTGATCGATTGTGCCAAACTTCAAGCGTCATGTGTCAAAATTGCATGACAATCCGTCTACTAGTTTCTGAGTTGTTATGCTTTAAGTGACGCTACTTTTGTTGTTTTCAAAACAGTGGAAACAAAAAAGAATTTCATGTGTTGATTAAGCAATGCTTTTTGATGAAGAAAAATATCGTTGAAGCAAAACAATGGTCTGATAAACATTACCCGAACTCTGCCCCAGAAAAATCAACCATAATTGATTGTTATGCTGAATTCAAATGTGGCCGTACAAGCGACACCAGCCATCAAAACAGTTCACAAAATAATTTTGTAAAACCGTAAAGTAAAGCATAAAGCATTTTGTATAAAGATTTGGAAATGCGTAAATTGATATCGAAATGGGTTCCGCGTTTACTCACAGCGGACTGAAAACAACAACGATTTGATTCTGAGTAATGTTTGCAGCTGTTTAAGCGAAATATAAAGAATGTTTTCATGCGGCATGTAACAATGGATGAAGTATGAATCCATTATTGCACTGCGAAGTTAATTCGGCAGTCACTTGAGTGGACAACAGCGTGTGAAAGCCGTCTAATGTGACCAAAAACACAAACATCGGCAGGCAAGGTTACGGCATCAGTATTTTGGGACGCGCATGGGATATTGTTCATCTATTTTTTCGAGAAAAGTAAAACTATCAATAGCGAATATTACATAGCGTTAATGATGCGTTTGAAGAACAAGACTGCAAAAAAGGCCCCAAATTAACAAACGGAGTGTTGTTTTACCAAGACAATGCATCTTGTCACAAATCGTTGGTAACAATGGCTAAATTGCATGAATTGCATTTACTCGCTGCACTGCATTCTCCACATCTGTCCCCCCAGCGACTATTTACCTGTTCTCAGATCTCAAGAAGATACCCGCTGGAAAGAAATTTCGCTCCAATGAAGAGATAATTGCCGAAACTGAAGGATATTTTGAAGGCAAAGAGGAATAGTTCTATAAAAAAGTTGTAGACATGTTAGAAACTCGTTCGAATGATTGTATGGCCCTTCAAGGAGAATATATTGATGAATAAAGTCGTGTTCTATTTGTCAGACTTATGCGGGGATTTATCAATCGGAGTGTCAGTTGTCCGAGGTATGAATACCAAATATTAAACATTTGTGAATTTACGTTTTTGTCACTAATAGCCCCAATTGGGTTAATATTTTATTTAAAAACTTCGTTGAAAATTGAAATATTTAAACAAATGTACCCTGCTAGTTTATGTCAAAATACTTTCTTAATTAATTAAAAAAGACTAATATATTACCTTCCATTAATAAATATATTATTGGCAAAAGACTTTTTGTTGAAACACTTTTTTACGCACTGTACTTAAAAGTATTGTAAAGTAAATTAACTCTCAGCAACCTTTTTTATTTTTTCGCAAAGTAATTTGAAAGCTCTCCAAAAGTTGATAGCAAGGGTTATTTATAAATTAATCTTTTTTGTTTTTTAATTTTTTAAGAATTATTATCGGTTTTTAGTGAAAATAGGAATACGACCTGATATGTTTGCTTCATTAGAATTTAAATATAGAGATGCCTCAACTAAGTCTTTTAAAGTCTTAAAAAAGTCTTAACAAAAAGTCTGTTAAAGAAGCAAATAGTTTAGTATTATCTCTAACCACCTTGAAACTAATTAAAAATACTTATATCTAAAACGCGATTTGATTTCATTTATTTGATTGAATTAACTCTATTATACATATACTATTTTAGTACCTTATAAAAGACAGTAATAAAGCAAAATACGCTTTGTAAAGAAAAATAAACTAAAATACGGCTGATTTATCGCATGTATCTAATTGGTATTCATCATTCGTTATTTATGACCGACCTAATATAACTCATATTAGGCCAGCGTCAAGGGAAAATTGCAAATGAAATATGTAATAAACGCTTTTATCTCGGGTTATATATTGTATATCTTAACGGTTCCCGACAGCAGATGCAACAACATGGAAATCTATAATCTTCTTGATTCAATTTCAGTCGGATGAGGTTTTCCTGGGCGTTCAACATATCAAGCAGACAAGCTTCAAAACTCTGAAAAATAGATATATTATTAAAACAGATAAAATCATATTTATTTAGGTGTTTATGTACAGTAGATCCCAAAAATATTCGGACACCGTATTTAAAAATCATTCTAGTAGTTCCAATTTACACAAAAAAAATATCTTCACGTATATTTTACCGTTCTTACCTTCTTTTAACTTCTTGTACAACAGAGTTCCGAAATCATCGGGTTGATGCTAAGATTTTAAGAAAAAAACAAATATTGTTTTTATACACCTCAAAAATATTCGGACGAGTAAACAAAAAACTAATCTGATTTAAGTAGTAATTAAGATAAATAGTAATCTTCGAAGTTTGTTTACTGCAAATAGCAATTAGCAGATTGGCGTCGAAGGAACATCTTAAAATGAATAGTATACCAAATAAAAAAAAACATTAAATATAATTATATAATAGGCAATTAGGCCAATTTCATTATGAAAGGGAAAATTACTACTGAAAAATTGTGCAAATGCTTCAGTTAAGTAAAAGTGCGGTTGGAGATATCGTGCAATGCTTCAAAAATAAGGACAGCATTTTTCCGAAGAAGCAAACAGGCCGTCCGAAATTATTAAATGAATGAAAATTATTGAATGAAATGAGACCAACGCTTTATTTTAAAAGAAGTACATAAAATTAATGCTCATAAGCTCAATATATTGGTGGAAAACCCTTCTCAAAAAGTAGTCAGCACTGAAACAATAGACCGTCGTATAGGAAAACATGGATATCATGCATGTGTGGCCCGAAAAAAGCCTTGCTTTAGTTAGAAAAATATTAAAACTCTATTGGATTTTGCTAAGAAATACGTTTTGAAGCCTAAAAATTATTAGACCTACGTTATTTTCTGTGATGAGTCGACATTTTTGGTTCAGATGGTCATGAAATAGTATGGCGAAGGGTTAATGAAGAGCTCAACACAGAAAATATTTGTCTAACTGTTAAATAGGGTGATGGATGGTTTGGGGGTGTATTTCCTTAGAGGAGGTTGGTAACTTGATGTTTATTGACGGTATAATGGACAAAAACATTTATTTAAATATTTTAAATTTTACCAACACAATGACCCTAAACATAGTCCGCGAATGGCTCTTATACAACTGTGTTTAATCAACAGTGATTAAAACGTCGCCTCAGTCACCTGCCCTAATCCCAGTGAAAACGTTTGGTATTATTTGGAAACTAATATAAGAAAACATGAAATTTCTAATAAAGAAACTTTAAAATAGACCTAAATTATTTAAAAAATTGGTGATATCCATGCTAAAACGTTTAGGTAATGTGATTCAGGTCAAAGGTGGTCATACCAAATGCTAATTATAAGCTAAGTTTTTTATATAGTAAATTTATATGTTGATACTAATTAATGTCCCAATATTTTTGTGACTCTAAATTTATATATTAATCTTTTTTATTGACGTATTTGCTATTATGGTTGTACCAGAACTGTTTATTAATTTTCCTAATAAATTAATTTTTATTTCAATTTCATAAGCACACTTATAACAATACTTGTGTGAATATTTTTGGGATCCACTGTATCATAATTTCAAAAGAAATGTTATATTTTATTGGAAAAAAATGTTACAAATGCTGTAAACTGTGTCACACAAAATCGTCTGTAAATGAATGTTTCTCATATAAAGGGTGAGCCATAATGGTATGTTAGAAAATCTACTTCAGGAATAAGCACTTAAAATAATTAAAATTTTCTTAATTTTTCGCTTTTGTTCCGAAACCGCAGTTGGCGTTATTCCCGTTGGCGTTATTATTGGTTGTTATTCTTTCTTTGAAATATTGCCTACCCCACACATACACCATATACACTTAGACACACACACATATCCACACTTAAATGTTTGTGATTGTTTTTCGACAAAAGTGTAAAATTCCATAACGGATTACCCCTCAGTCACACCAATTAAAAGGCGATTGCCTTCTGAGAGGTGTTCTACGTTGGTCACTCGCCAGTCGGTAGGCTTCCTGATAGACTTATGGGTAAGAAACAAAAACAAGGGTTGATAGCCAGAGGGGATGGTGGCCTTTGTTGTCGTTGGCTGATGACCGTGGTTCGGAATCCACGTTAGGTCCAGTCGCTAAATAAGTTGTTTGATGCTGATGCGCCTCTAATTAAATACCTTTTTTTCTTCGGTAATAAAATAAAAGTTCTCAAATACATTTGAAATTTTGTAATAATTTTAAAACAATTTGAAATAAAAAATTGAAACTTGCAGGTGTAGTACAAGTTAATATGGGGCATAATTTAGTAGTATTGCTGAAAATATAAAATCAAGAGTGGCGTAGATAGGAGTAATACCATTTTTAAAAATAAGAAAATAGTAAAATAAGTAAATAGTGGGCACGTATTGTAGACAATTATTTATAGAGACCTGTTGAATTACTCAATAGACTAAATAGCCAAGCATACTAACAGTTTCTAAAGAGATTCAATTTTAAAAATGTATTACATTATATCCATAGAGAGGTACTTATGGATAAAAGACAGATCTTTCCAACATCACACATTTTCAGTGTACTACAAAAAACCGACTTATTGTTCTTATATTTATAAAAATGGCACCATTAACCCCAATCTACGATACTGTTTTCTTTTCAGCGATACCGCCAAATTATTGTAGCGACTTGTACTTCACCTCAAATTTCAACTATTTATTTCAAATCGTTATAATCTAGAATTCAACTATTTATTTCAAATCGTTATAATTTAGAATTCAACTACAATGAAAAATTAAGTGTCAGAAGAGCTCCCAACAGCTGCCCTGTTAAGCTATTCAAGTTTCTAAAAATAAAGTTTTCCGAGTTTTAAAAAAGGACCACAGGGAACCTTTCCATATACAGTGAATCCAAAATCTTCAACCAGGTGATGAGAAAGATGAATTTTTGTAACTAGTGTTGCTGAAAGAAGATCCTAATTTTAAAAATAAAATTATTTAATTAAATTTTCAAAATTTAAGAACCTGGACTCATGGGAATCCTCACATAATCTGCCCTATGGTTTTTTAAGAACAGTTCAGTGTTAATGTGTCATTAGCGGGACCGTTTGTGGGCTTCTCATTTCTCCACCACGATTAAATGGAGTTCTATTTAATGAGTTTTTAAATAACAATTTCTTCGAATGTCTTGAAAATGTTCCTCTTCATTTAAGGAAAAAATGCTGGTTTTAAATGGATAGTGCTCCAGCATATTATAGTATGGAAAATCATATGTGGTTAAATAATAATTTACCCGAACAATGGATCGGTCGGTTATGGCCAGGATCATGGCTACCCCGTTCACCAGACTTGTCTCCTCGTTTTTTTCGTATGGAGGTATTTAAAGGATAAAGTAAAACACTTATGTAAACCCTGAAGAAGAGTTGATCCAAAAAATTCAAAACGCGAGTGAAGATTTGCGAGCTAATCCAAATTTTATTCGCAAGGTCCACACAATCTGTTGTGCGGAGGTGTCAGAAATGTGTTGAAGTTGAATCACTTTAAACAATACTTGTAATTTGTAATTCATCTTAATTAAAAATTTTATCTAATAAAAATAAATCGGATTTTAAGTTATAACATCTGAAAATGACTTATTTTTTTATTGTAGGCGCTTTTTCCTGTTGCTCATGGAAAGCTTAAAAACGATTTAGTCGAAAACGTCGTTTCTTATTGAGGCGAACTAAGAGTAGCTCTTTTACGTAAAAAACCAGGAATTTCATAATCTTGAATACGTACCAAAAGCAGGGTAATTATTGACTTGGATGCCTCATTATGCTACGCCCCTGACTAAAAGTCAGGGTCTTTTTTAAGTTCTTAAGTCTTTTAAGGTCTTTTTAAGTTTGAAATACACAGTATTTTAAATCGTTTCGGCACCCAAACTTTACAATATTCACCAAATTTCATAATTTTATTGTAAACGTTTTCGGAAATGTTTGTTAAAAACCGTCATCAGGTGATCCCTGGGGAGGGGGGGGGGGGGGGGTAATTCACTTAAGATGCATTATTTGAATAAGATTTGTATAACAAAGTACTAAAATTTTTAGCCGTAGAACACGTCAGTAAAGTTTGGTTCATACAGTTCAGGACATCCTGTATATACATACATATATATATATATATATATATATATATATATATATATATATATATATATATATATATATATATATATATATATATATATATATATATATATATATATATATATATATATAGACAGAGAAAGAGAGCTGCGTTTTAATCACTGTCATCCAAGAAAACTTTGAAATGAGACAATAAATGTTGAAACATGAGTGTTTGTTGGGATAACGAATTGACATTTTTTCCAAAAGTCTCCAAAAGTCATAGATATATCAAATATATTGTCCTTTTAGGAGTTTATGTTGAAAAATAAGATGGTTTGTTTAGCAAAAATATTTCACGATTTCTCCTCGTACATAATTGTACATACATAACATCGTACATAACATCATTATGATCAACAAACATTCGAATCAATGTCATATTTCCTGGAAATCAGCTAAAAATATACCTCTGAAATTCAGAGTAAATGTATATCAGCTCGATACAATGGCATTCATTTCAAATGGTAATTGTATCAGCTTTTTAACCTCAATAACAATGACGATTGTTTGAATACATCGAGGGCAGAGTTTATGCTTATAATGCTTTTGATTAATTAATTACCTATGATATGTTGTGAAAGTAGATTAGTTGCTTTATAACGAAAGAAAAATTAAATATAACAAGAATTTTTCTTTATTCTTATAAAACTATAATTTGAATAACGATAAAATTATTGTGATAGGTCTCTTCTAAAATGAAATGATGTCTTGCGAAAAATATGGTATCCTTCAAATCTTCTAATCGATCATATATGAATATAATTGATGACACTGCTCTTCTATAATGTTTGATGACTTTTTTGTTAATTTAAATTCTTCGCGTCGTTCCACGAGATGCTCTTCATTCCTTAGACAATTTTTGGCATGATGAGACACAATTTCGTGAATAAATGTCATAAAAAATGGTGCAGGTGGAAGCTACAATGTGAAGATTATAGTTTCGTAATATACTACCATTGTAGTTTTCTGAGCACTGAGCTTTTTTAAATATTGTGAACATTTAGACTGAAATTTTTGTTCTTTTATTTAAAACTACCAGAACCCGGCAGACGTCCAATATATAGTTGATTTTTCGATGGTCAACGAATCCAGATCGTTCGATTACATGTCGAGGGCTTTGTCCAGTTAAGCTATCCGCCCTATACAAATTTCCTTTCAATTTTATGTAAATCCATTGAGCCACATTGTCTATTGTACGGTAACATTTTTAAATTTAAATACCGTATCTCATACATAGCCCCATCTAGTGGCGAGGTATTAAAGTGGATAGCTCAAAAATATTTACTGTGTTCAAATATCTATATGTATCAATTTTCATAGCGATCGGTTATACGGTATAGAAGTTGATGTCCTGCACCGCCATTTAGTGGCGATTTACAACAAAATAGATAGTATAAAAACCTTCTATATGAAAAATACTTAGATATACGAACTTTCATGGTGATCAGTCAAACGGTGTCGGAGTTAATCGATGTCATATATACCAACATATATTGAATTTGAAATTTGCGATGGGGTACCTCTTAATATTAATATTAAGAGTTCTGACTTTCACAATATTTTTGATACCTTTTTCCTTCGATATTTTTTTTTTATTTATTGGGAATTTCGGTCAATTAATAAATTATAATATTTTTATTGCTTTGTTAAGGTTTTGTTAAATATACTATAACAAAATTGCTTTGTTAAATATATTTTATTTTCCAAAAAATACAAATTTATATCTAAAAACCTACCAGTATCTAATTAAGCAATAAATATCCTAAACTTATTAAATAAAATTTAAAAACAATAAAATTTAATTAATTTAATTAAATTAAATTAATTTAATTAAATAAAACAATAAAATTTAAAAACAATCTTCATAAAGGGTATTTTAACATATTTACTTTGAAATTTAATGTAATACCTACGAGGGTAATCCAAAAGTTGTCGACTTAACAGAGAGATGTCGCAAGTAGGACCAAATAACTATGATATCTATCAAGTATGATTCGTTAGATAACTTGCTGTTAAATTTCAGACACATACGTTCAATTGCTAGTTTGGGGCGATAAAGCAAAGATTTGACATTTTCTGAAAATTAGATAAAATTAAAGTACGCCTTGTCATAAAATGTTTTTTTAAGGATTCAACTCCGACAAACCCCTCATCGACAGTAAAAAAAGTGGACTGTCGAATACCATAACCGAATCATAACCGTGAATACCATAACCGTGTATATTATAACCGATGCCTATAACATGTGCTCAAGAAGCTGAAAAACTCCTATTAAGAACAAAATTATCCCAAAAAATCCCCAATCTTCATTAAATGGTCGCCGGCTGAAGGTATGCTAGTTTACTGACATTATAAACATCTCGATAAACCGTTTCCGCTACATGTAACACAATATTTTGGCTATTGAAAAGCTTTCAGCTCCATGGGAGTCGCGTTTGTTAACAATCTAGCAAAGATGCATTAGACGCAAAGATGCAGTTTTCGTTCAACGTGGAGCAAACGAAGTACGTAAATGAAAGCGAGAACAGTTTCACTTGCAGGAAAAATCAGGATTACTGTTTTTCCGGGATTCCCGTGTCTGGTACTGATAGATTACATGAATCAAGGCAGAACCATTATCATAGAGCAGCCACTTCACTACTGTATCAACTGAAGGGTGTAATTCTGGTTAAACAGAAAGTGCTTATTCACAACAATAATACTTGTTCGATACACAACACACTAATTCAACAATGCAAATGTTGATAAAGTGTTTTTACACGTGCCATAATCATCGAATTTGGCTTTCAACGATTACTTCGTTTTCTCAAACCATCTGACAAAGATTAATTTAAATTAATGAAGTCAAAGCTGAGTTACATAGTTGGATCAATCTCATTATATCAACGGAATTAACCGGTTGGAATGTCATTGGTTTAAAGATATTAAATGGCGAGTGGTTACAAATTATTGTGTTTTCTGAAAAGCCAAGAATTTTTGTATTTGGTAATTAGAAGCAGGTTTTTTTTTATTTTGACATTTGAGAAACTGAATAGTTTTCATATATAAAAGTAATGTGGTACAGTACGGAAGAGCGTATGTAATTTGTTAACTACCATATTCAGCGATGAAACTGTCTGGATGTTTAAACAAAATTGCCGAATATATGTAGTGATGGAAATCCAAGAGAGATTATGAAACCACCATTAGGTTCTTAACAAGCTACTGTTTGGTGTGGTTTGATCTGAAGTAGTCATTTCCCCGTATTCTGTTCTAAATGAAGTTCTAGAACTTCTTGTAACTCAGTTATTATCATTTCATACTCAGTTACTGAGTTCTTCTAACTCAGTTACTATCAAAAGAATTTGAGATTATGAAATGATAACCAAACTTTTATGGCCTGAAAGATATATACTTGTCCAGAACGTAGTTTCGACAGAACTGAACCACACCGCACACTTGTACTAAAGCAATTGCTATGTTACTAAAATTTGAACGTGGTGGGAAGATTTATACGGAATAGATCATACAGTATTATATACTGTATGATCCAACCATTTCTATGTATGTCTGTATGACCAATATTTTTTGGTAGCTTTGTTAAAAAAAGAGATGTCTCCAACTTCCCAATGATCTAGGGGCTAAAACAGCCTTCGATCTTTAATCGGTGAAACAATGTCGGTGATATTGTCGGTGATAAAATGTGACTGAAAATATCAATAATATGTAATCAACTGTAAAGGGATAAGAGATGGATATTATTTTCAAAATATAAATGGAAAGCGAGAACTAACGGATCTTTCAAATTGGCCGTTTTTTTTCTCGAATAAAACGCAGATTGCGTTGTGAATTTGCCTAGGTCTAGCCTCATTTCAGAAGTGTATGACATTAATAAAAATTGAGTCGTACACCATACAACAATGCGTTAAAATTGTTGAACGATTTTATAAAAATGGGCGTTCAGTGAAAAATGTGTTTAGAAAATTACGTGATATTTACGGTTTGCATAATATGGTTCGGTGGAAGATAAAAGAAGGACAATATATAGTCGTAGTCGTCGTTCACAAGAGAATATTGATTTGCTACGTGAAAGTATTGCTGAAGACCCAGAAATTTCCATTAGTCAACGTTGACAATAATTTGGACCCAGTGAATCCTCAACAAAGCGTATTTTACGAAATGATTTAGCTCTGAAGGCATATAAGGTTCAAATAACACAGGAACTAAAGCCACTGGATCATTCAAAACGTCGTGAATTTATCAAATGAATCAAAGAACAAACAGATGATTTTTCTGGGAAAATCGTCTTGATGATCGTCCAGATGAAGTACATTTCGAAATTGGTGACTATGTTAATAAACAAAATTGCCGCATTTGGAGGGACAAAAATCCACGATTGATTCATGAGAAACCTTTACATCCTAAACGAGTCTGTTTGGTGTGCATTATGATCAGAAGGTTTAATTGGTCTGTATTTCTTTCAGAATGCTGCTGGCGACGCTGTAACTGTGAATGGTGTTTGATATCGGGAGATGATAACTGGACTTTTGTAGACTGAATTAAATAATATTGATCTGGAGGATATATGGTTCCAACAGGATGGTGCTAGACCTCACTCTGCTAACGCAGCAGCTGATTTATTGAGAGAAAAAATTTGGGACGAGTTATTGCAAGAAACGGAGATGTTAATTGGCCTCCAAGGTCAGATGATTTCACACCGTTGGACTATTTTCTTTGGAGTTACGTAAAAAGCCAGGTTTAGAAGAACAATCCACAATCGATTCCTGAACTAAAGGATGAAATTATTCGAGTAATTGGTGAAATAGAGATTATGCCAAAATGTCATGCAACATTTTCACAAAGAAGTGAACGTCTGTGGAGCTGTAAGAGGTTTGTCATTAAGCAGATATTGCCTTTCGTTTATTTTTGTTCTTTCTTTTAAATGTCATATACTAGGCTTGAATTATCAATAAAACATTCTTTGAATTCAACGCAAATTGTGTGGTTTATGCAAGAATTAAAAAAATCGCTCAGTTTGAAAGACCCTTTACTAAAGCTTCGAACTGAATATAAATAATGTTGTATTCTGTTTAATTCAAAATAAATATGGTCTTTATTAAAGAATTAATATATGCAAATATTTGAATATCTATAGTATTTTATATAATATTTTCATTTGTATACCATTTTCCAATTAAATATGAAAAATTATGCCGGACTAATGGCCAACTCGATTTAAGCTGCAAATTTTGATCCTTTTGATAAAATTTTCGATTACAATTTCGCGCAATATCTAATTTTGTGGATTGCGGTGGATTGTGGATCTGATTACTGTGGATTGTTGACGTAGACCTCGGATTTCAGTTAACCCCACAAAAGTAGATCGCTCTGTGTTAATTCACAAGAACTTGCTAGACACTCTGGAATTCTGGACACTCTTTCACACTCTTGCTCTACAATTAATGTTAGCGTTTCGGGAAATTATTTGACCAGTAAATTGTTGATGCAATGAATTAATTATTGCTCGAGTTGTGTAGCAAGTGGCGCCGTCCTGCTAAAACCACATTTGTTTAAGCTCCAAACTATTTCGTTGCTGTCAAACAACCTCCATTATCATGTTATTGTAACAATCGCTACTCATAGTTATCTCATTTTCAGAAAAAAATGTAGACCTTTCATGACGCCTGCCCAAAATCCACATCAAATGTGACCATTTTGCTAGTGTTTTTGACCCAATTGAAAGTATGTTTAATGGTGTTCTATTAATCAACAAACTTCTAGCAGTGAGAATGGACAGGAAGTTGTAGCTTTGGCATCAATTCACTTATGTACGCCTCATTTATGTACACATTAAGGTTTTTAGTGAATATTTGCTGAAGAAAGCTCCTCGAAATGTTTAGCTGTTTTGCACTATGCCTGTCCGATATTCTCAAATTTGCAACGACAATTTCACTAACCATGGCAATATTGTCACAGGACATTATCTCACGTTTATATTTACTTATCTACTCGTACGTATCTACTCCCATTACAAAAACAATCTTATTTTTTCCAGTCCACTCAGTTTTTTTTTGTGACTGCTTGATATTCAATGACGTTGAATAACGTTATTTCTGAAGTTAGATAGCTTTCATAGTCAACAAATTTTTATATATTTGATAATCGTGAATGTGGTAAATATGGCACGACAGTGTTTAAGTCACCCGGAAAGTTTTTGTTGTATGTGCGGAAAATTAACTTTTACATCTCAGCGTCGAAATTTCACACCATTAGTCACCAAACATTATTTGGGTTACTTTGTTTTTCCTATGCGCCATCAAGATAAATACTGGGTTCCACATGTCTACTATGTAACATGTGTAAAACATCTGCTGGGTTTGGCTAAGGGATCTAGACGTATGCCCTTTACTGTGCCAATTATTTTGACGGAACAAAACAGATCACTAAGTGATTGTTATTTTTGTTTGATTGCTATAGAGGGTATGACAACTAATTCGAAACACACCATAAAGTACCCAGACCTGTCATCTGCAAAAAGACAAAACTCACATAGTGCCGAATTGCCAGTACGAACACCTCCACATCCATTAGAGAGTCATGAGAAATTCCCAAAATTAGCGACGAAAAAATTAAGGACGGGATGTTTGTAGGTCCTCAAATAAGAGAACTAATGAAGGATTACATCTTTGGACAAAAACTGAATGATCTTGAAAAACCCGCCTTAAAATGTTTTTTAATGTCATAAAAAACTATTTGGGTGAGCATAGGGCAGAAAATTACAAAGATTTACTTAATGAACTTTAGATATCATACAAAGCTTTGGGCTGCAATATGTCTTTGAAAATACATATCCTGGAATCACATTTGGATTTCTTCACCGAATACCTGAGTGCTGTGAGTGACGAATACGGCGAGAGATTCCACCAGCATATTTCTCTTATAGAGATCAGGGGAAATGAAATTCTGGGATATTAGCCGATTTCTGCTGGGGATTGAAAAGGGACCTACCGGAAGCTAAGTACTCGTCAAAATCATAAATATTGTGTATAAGTGGATAATTGTATAAGTGTAAGTGTGTTTTCTTGCATTTTTTATAAAACTATGTGTTTGAATGTCACAAAGACGTCTTTTTTTTTTATTAATATATTCTTGTTAGGTGGCCGTAGTACTATATAACTTAGACAGATGTTTTCGTGTGACAAAAAAGTTTGAATTTTGTAGACCAGTATAATCGCACGTTATTTCGTATAAAGTTCAACATTCTCTAATCGCAAATCATATATTTTAACTGTGTTAAAATATCAGAATTACCAACCGCAAAAAATTGCGGGAAATTTAATTCCGACGTTCAATTTGGGACACCCTTTAGTTTCGAATGAAATATATTTTCAAAATTCAGTGACATTAAATAGTTTCTAAATATGTTACCATCCTACGATGCAAATTTTCCTAGTTAAGAGACTTCAAGCAATCCTGAAATTCCCAAATGCAAACCGGTGCGCTTAAAATCTACCACGATAGAGAATTTGTGGTTTTAACTATAATGTAATAATGTATATGACAAAATAGTTTTTAACCATCAGATTTATACTTATACTAAATTAACATAACTAATGGACAGTTCGGATACAGTTTTCATTATAGTATAAAGTAAAAATAATTTATATATTAGTAGTTTTCAGTACAGTTCAGAATTTGAACATATTTCTCCAAATAATATAATAGTTAAACCATATTTGTTTTGAACGTGGTAAACAGTTTTCCAATAAGAATATCCGAAACTTGAAACGTAATACCAGCAACACTGTTGGAAATGTAAATGTCACTTATAGATTGCGGTGTCCAGTATATTGTGTAAGTTCACCATGGAAATATATACGATTCAGTAGCGCCTTACAATAGAAATTATAAGGCGACCCCACTTTGGAGAAAATTATCTTTTCCGATGAAGTACACTTCTGCCTTCAAGGGTTTGTGACAAACATAACTACAATATTTGGGCAAATCAAAATCCTAAAGTGATTCAGCAGTTAACTTTTCATCCTTAGAAAGTCACTGTTTGGTACGATTTTTGGATTAAAGGAGTGATAGGACCGTATTTTTTCGAAAACGATGATGAAAATCGTGTTGCTGTCAATGGTTGACGCTACAGAAATATGCTACTAGAATATCGTTGACCTGAACTGAAAAATGTGCATATAAATTAAATTGCCTTTCAACAATATGTGCAACTTGTTTGACACATCTCGCTAGACAATCGATTTATTGCAAGAATAGTTTTCTCCAGGTGATATATCGCCTAATGATAATGTCAACTGGCCACCAAGATCATGCGATCTTACGCCCTAGGATTATTTTTTGTTGCTTACTTTAAATCTATGGTTTGCGGAAATGGACCTCCAAACATTATGGTCTGAACATTCAGGCCAGCATGGAAAATATACCACTCGATATGTGTGAAAGAGTAATCCAGAATTGGGTCTCCAGAATACATTCCACCAAGAAAGCCGAACAAGACATTTGAACGACACTATTCAAAACATAATGCCGTTATTTGTTTTTCAAGATAAAATAAAATTGAATAGATTGTCGTTTGTACTTATCATTGTGTCTCATTTTAAAGTTCTGACACTCTTATTGGACCACCCTTTATATAATTGTGTTAACTTTTTTCTGAATATTGAATAAATTACACTGGGGAACAATTTGAAAAATAATTTCTGTTGAATTCGATATTTAAGCTGGTTTATACGTAAATTGACGTGCTAATTCCAAAACTTTATTTAGTTTTTTTCTATCACGTCAAGTTTTTTCTCTACAGTTATTGCGCATCCGACTAAGCTTGGCGAATCACAAAAATCACTACTGCTCTCCTACCGGCGAACCTTCTTCGACCTAGGAGTGGGAGCGTGAGTGACGTTGCGTCATCCAAAACTAGTTCGGTCAGTTAGGCATAAGATGCTAAAATACGCGGGTCTGTGTCGCTCTGATATAGTGAAGTCAAAGTATACATACACAACTACAGATTTGTGTTATGTCTGCCTCTGGTAGTTCTCGTCGTAAGTGCTTAAAATGCCCTGATTCATTATGTTATATATGTGCCAGTTTCTTCCATCCCAATTCAACGGATTAATATTAGTACATTTGTCAGGCAAGCCTAATTTGGTTATTTTATTTTAAATAGGTGACCAAGATAAATCATGGGTCCCTCATATAGTGTGCAAGCAGTGTGTAGAAAGTTTGCGAATGTGGACGAAGAGAACACGCAATAAACTTTCGTTTGGTATACCAATGGTTTGGGGAGAGCCCAAAGATCACTTAAGTGATTGCTACTTTTGCATAGTGAAAACATCAGGATTCAATAAGAAAAACAAACATAAAATTGAGTACCCTAGTTTACCGTCAGCTATACGCCCTGTGCCTCATTCAGCTGAAATTCCAGGGCCAGTTTTTCAAGAATTACCTTCTTTAGAAATACAAGAATGTGAATTAAGTGAAGATCGAAGTCACTCCACCGTCAAAGAATTCAAAGTTTCTAATGATTCTGTTCGTAAAGGATTCAATCAACATGAATTAAACGATTTAGCACGAGCTTTGGGACTATTCAAAAAAGCATCGGAATTATTAGCATCAAGACTGCACGAAAAAAATTTGCTTGACAAAGGTGCTAAAGTCACTTACTATCGATCCAGAGAAAGTGAATTTAGGCAGTACTTCAGAAATAATAACGGATTTGTATATTGCTAGAACATAGCAGGTTTAATGAAAGAATTGGTCATTTCTAACTATAACGCAACTGAATGGCGATTGTTTATAGATAGCTCAAAGCGTAGCTTGAAGTGTGTTCTCCTACATAATGGAAATTTATACGGTTCAGTCCCAATAGGTCATTCAGTTTCTTTGCGTGAAGAATATGGCGACATAAAGAAAGTCATTGACTTGTAGCAATATAACATGCACCAATGGATCATCTGTGTTAACCTTAAAATGGTCTGTTTCCTTCTTGGCAAGCAACGCGGGTAAACCAAGTATCCCTGTTTTTTGTGCATGTGGGACAGCAGAGTTCGTGAGAAGCATTGGGTGTAATCGAACTGGCCGCCAAGATCTGACCTAAGACCTGGTGATTCAAACATTTTAAATCAGCCACTTGTCGACAGAAAAAACATTGTATTTCCGCCTTTGCATATAAAACTAGGTCTCATGAAGCAATTTGTTAAGGCTTTGTCAATTGAAGGAGACTGCTTTAAGTATATCATTTCGGCATTCCCTAGCCTGTCATATGAAAAGATAAAGACTAGTGTGTTTGATGGTCCACAGATTCCGTAACTCGTTAAAGATGTAAATTTCACTGAAACAATGACCGAACTTGAAAGGAATGCTTGGTTGGCTTTTAAAAATATTGTTAAATACTTTCTTGGAAATACACGAGCCCCGAATGACATCGAAATTGTTCAACAACTCTTGGAGACCTTTAAAAAGCTTGGTTGCAACTTGAGTATCAAACTGCATTTCTTCGTCATCTTGCTAACTTCCCAGAAAATCTTGGTGCTGTTAGTGATGAACACGGCGAGCGATTCCACCAAGATCTAAAGGTTATGGAAGCGCGGTATTAAGGTAGATGTCAGTATGATGGCTGACTACTGTTGGAGCATCAAGCGAGAATGTCCACAAACTGAACACTCCAGGAAAAGCTATAAGAAGAAATTTTGGTCAGATCTCACCTTATTTCCTTTCGTATGTACACTTTTAAGGTAAAATGAGGGATTTTAATGTAAAATGAGGCTTAAAAACTTGACGTGATAGAGAAAATCTGTGAATATTTTTGAATTCAGGAATAAAAAATTAGTCAAAAACAAGTCACAGATCCAAGTCAACAAAATTGCTGTTCCCCAGTGTTATATTTCAATTCACCCTAAAAAGCTCATTAATAAACTCGGTATGTTTACAGCCAGTTGGCGATTTTGAAGGCTTTTTACTGAAATATAACAATATGTATGTAAATTTTAAAAATATGTATTATTATAATTCACAGACTATATTCAACCTTGATTTTGCGGAACAAACTAATTTTACAACAAAAATCACACAATTTATTGCCAAAACATAAATACTTACAATTTGTAAAATTCCAACAATATAATATGTATAAGTTTTATTAAGATAATTTATTAGGTATTGTCCGTAAAATATAAATTACCTCACCGTTACAAAAATTGCTTTATTATCCAAATGAATGACAATTTCATGATATAAATTACATGTTGCCTTTGTTACTTCTGATATATGTGAAGGTAAAGTGAAAAGTCAGATACATTTATATGAAATATTGTTTTTTTTTATCAAAAATCGATTTACTTTTCAATGTAATTATAATTTACTTTTAGCTTGATATAACTTCAATTAGCTTAAACGACTGGTCGGACTTAGTAAAATAGTACTCTGTTTCGGCAATGATCTCACATGATGTTAATTTCATCGCAGCCAGCCATTTGTTTAGAAAGAAAAAAAAGTCGCAGGAATGCACGTCCGGAGAATAGTGTGGATGTAGCACGAATTCGTAGCGCAAATTGATCATTTTCGCTGTAGCATCGGCGGACGAATGGGCGGGTGCACTGTTGTGCTGAAACAGCACCTTCTTTTTCACCAAAAGAGGGCGTTTTTATCAACCCTTTGCAAAATTTGACAAATAATACAACATGAAGTTCTCCTGTGATCTTCTTTCCCTTTCCCTAATAGCCGATAAAGATAATGCCTTACGAATCCCAGAAAACAGTGACCGTCATGTTTCTGGCCGATAGAAACGCCTTAGCCTCCTTCTGGGTGCGTTCCCGGATAAAACCCATTATTTCGAGTGTTCCTTCATTTTTGATGCTTAGTGTTGAATCATACTTTAACAGTCATGAATTGCCTGGTAACTCGATTCATTTTTAAAGCAGAGTGATCAAACGTGAGACCCTGAGGGCTTTCTCATGCCCAAATCTTCCTGTCTGATGTTCTGTTGGCGTTCATGTGACTCAAATCTGCATTCTGACATTGCCTAATCTCAACGGGGCGTTCAGAAGAAGCGGCCTCACTCTTGCCGGTTTGAAACTCAGTAAACCAGTTATGAATTATGAAATATGAAGGAATCGTAATAATTTTTCAAGTGTTTTTCAGTTTGCACTTGGTTTTTCCATGCAGAACATAGAGTTTAATCAAGAAACGAAATTCACTTTATTCCATAATACCAAAATATCTGTTTTTGAAAGCTCCCAATAGAAAAATAAATATCAATCACTTGCAATCGCCTTTGTGATCACATAGCATCTATGGTTCATGTATTTGACATGGTCTTAGTCTTTGGTAGTATCACATTCTCATATATTTGTGATCATATTTCATCAGTAAAGAATTTGTGATGTTCTCTATATCCTTAAATAATTTGTGAATTATTCCTTTACATCTGTAACTCATGTAATCGCCGGTTAGGATACTGACAATCAGGAAACTGACGTTAAACAAACCAATTCAGTGTAGTTAACTACTTTCATTAATTTCATAAGGGTGCGACAATATAATTTTTAAAAAAGTTTTTGCTTGCTGATGACTAAAACTAAGTGAAATTGATTAGTTTCATTAGGCAATATCAAGTTCCTCAAGGCAAAGCTTTCGACTGTCGAAACAAAGTAATGCACTTCCATTAAGCATCTCTTTCTCGCTCTTTGCAGCTCTCCCGTCCATCATCAGAGCTTTCAGGCCAGTTGATTCGTCAGAATGGCACATGTTTTTTAGGTTCACACCAACTTTGTTCAGCAATTTCACGAGTTCGCCAAAAATTGTAACTATCGCTTTTCAATTGATTGAACTGATAAACACTGTTTTTGTCACAACAATATTGTAATGATATTTAATTGTACTTTTCTACTCTCATTACAAAAAAAAATGTTATTTTTTTCAGTCACTTTCAGTTTGTTTTTGTGACAGCTAAGTATTCAACTTCATCTCATATACCTTTTATGTTTGACTAACGTCATTTTTGAAGTTAGATGATAGCTATCATAGTCAGGAAATTTGAATTTATTAATATTTGTTAAGGCTGTAAATATGCCACGATAGTGTTTAAATGATCCGAATAGTTTTTGTTATGAGTGTGGAGAATTAACTTTTACCTCCCAGAGTTCAAATTTCATACCATTAGTAACCAAACATTAGTTGGATTACTTTGGTTTTTCTGTACGCCATCAAAATAAATCCTGATCCCACATTTCTACTGTGTAACATGTGTGAGATTTCTGCTGAGTTAGGCTAAGGGATCTAAACATATGTCCTTTCCTGTGTGGAAGATTTGGACAACCGGAACCAGCAGATCAAATAAGTCATTATTTTTGTTTGACTCCTATAAAGGGTATTACAAGTCGAAACACACCATAGTCATCTTCAAGAAGACCAATCCCACATAGTGCCAAATTGCCTGTACCAACAGTTCAAAATCCATTAGGAACTCAACAAGCTGTTGCTAGTCAAAACGATAACTTAGAAACAGAGTGCGACCCAACTTATGAACCAGATACTTGTACAACTTATGTACGAAAAGAACTCGCACTGGTGACCTAAATAACATAAGGTGACAAATAATTTTATACGTGATTTACATTTATCTAAAAAACAGGCTGATCTTTTGGGATTAGATTATACGGCTGGAATCTTTCTCCCAGTACAAAAATGTCCTATTTTCGCCAACGCAACGAGTACTTCTTTTACTTATTTTATATACAAAGCTTTGAGTGAAATATGTTCTTGAAGAAACATATCTTGGACTTAGATTTGGATGTTTTCCCTAAAAACCTGGGTGCTGTGAGTGACGAACAAGGCGAGAGATTCCACGAGGATATTTCCCTTATAGAAATGCGATATCAAGGGAAATAGAGTCCTGGGATGTCAGCCGATTACTGCTGGGGATTGAAAATGGACCGACCAGAAGCTACATACCCGCAAAAATTATAAATATTGTGTATAAGTAGATACTTGTATAAGTGTAAGTGTATTTTCGTACATTTTTTATAAGCATATATATTTGAATGTCTAAGAAACTTGGCTGTTATTTTTTTTTATTAATATATTCTTTTTAGGTGTCCATAGTACTATCTAAATTAGGCAGACGTTTTCGTATGACGTATGTTGTTTCTTTAGACCAGTATTATCTATACTTCATGAAGTCATTTTTGATAATTAAACTTGATTTATTCTTGCGACTTTAATATTGAAATATTGTAAATAGTTTGCAATTTTTCTTACATTAACGTTTTTCAGAATTTGTTTTTCAATCTTGTTCACAGTATTTTGGAATGTTTCTGGTAAATTAAAATATTTTTTTCTAAATAAGTATTTTTTTCTAATTCATATTTATCATTAACCATATTCAAATTTATGAGCTTCGATTTAGTCATGTATTAAGTTGAATTCCTCTAAAATTAACTCAATTGTTAGTGATAGTAAAATATAATTGAATTCTTGCTATAGTACCTAAATTAATAGTGATACATTTAAGATCAAAAATGTAAATAATTACAAACATAGAAGAAAATCAAAACGTGAAACGTGAAATTTGCAAATAATCTTTTATTATCCTTTGTACTAATCAAACATTATATTTCTCAGAAAACACAAATAATAAATCATCAAAACTTGATAATAAAGAGGTAAAAGTTGACAAAGTGGTACTTACAACTTTCAATGATTTTCAGAAATAGGTAATAAAAAAAGGGATTTAATTTTTTAAAACATTGGCCATTTTATATCTCCTTATTCGGACAATTTTGTGAATATTTTTCTTATCAAAAAATGCATTACTTAAAATAACTATTCATACGATCCAGCGTTTCTTCAATATTAACACATATACGAGGTGGGGCTTAGAAGTTGTAATAGAATAACGAATAGATGGAGCTGTTCAGGCCGTTTTTGTATTGTGCAGGCAAGTTTACTCCATCAGGCCCTCAACTGTTAAATTTTAGACTGCTGCATTCATTAGTTTTGACAGTTCCTTAATTAAGAACTTGTCAGACTTTATAAAGACCCTTCTTCTCCACCCATCGATATTCATGATGAGATGAGGGGTGGTCTGAAAGACTCGGCTTTTTAATTTCGCAAAATGAATATGAATTCACGAGTTAATATGCGAGTGTAAAAGTGTGAACAAAAACTTAGATTTTTTTAAAGGCATACAGGCTTTAGATCATCCATTATTCAAGTATATCCTGGTAATAAGGGATTATGATGAAAAATAAACGTATTTTCAAACCACCCCATTTTTTTCGTTTCATGAACTTTTTAGCCTGTTCAAATAGAAATGTTTTCCTATGATGCTCATACTGCATTTAAATGTCTTTTATATAACTGTATTGTCATATTTGACGCAAAAATCTAAGAAAGAAATCTTAACAAAGAAAGAAAGAAAAACTGAAACACCTGGGGCTTTTTCGAAAAGTTCGCAGCCTGACACTGAGGGGGCACAAATTTTATACATATGACTTATGACTGTGATATTATGACATGATTATGATGATCGAGTAAAGCAAACACGTTTTGATATTCTCTGAATAACGGATAAACTTGAAACTCAAGCGTTATAAGGCACTTAAAAAGTACTTATAGTACTTATAAGGTGCATTTAAAAATGTTACTCCACGGACATTCAATGCGAGTTAACTTCCACTTTAAACGATTATTCCCCTTCCTTTTTCTGTGATAAAATACTGGACCGCTGACTTTTAAAGTACTTCCATTGGACATAAAAAACCGCTACGACCAACAAAATTATTACAAAAATTCACAATATACTATTAAATGATCGCCGAATAAAGGTACGTAATCTACCTAACATTGAATACATATCATTACACCGCGCCCTTTACACTTTATATAATTTTTTTGATATGAATGAGCTTTCTGGTTAAATGGGTGCAGCGTTTGTTAACAGTGGCCGAAGAGATATTCGAATGAACACTAGAGAATATTTACCTTTATTTTTAAAGAAATGGCGCTAAAATAAAAGTTGGTTCATAATATAATCTCTTATACCATTTTGTTACTACGACAGTACCATTCAAAACGCCATTAACGATTAAACGACTTAGAGTTAGCGTCATACGTTTTTCGTGTTCTAAACATGTCTAGTTACGAGCCAAATAAAGAGCATTTGCGGCACGTACTGCTTTTCTTGTTCAATTAAAAGGAAAAACCGAGTGAAAGCCATTGTATACTTATGGAAGCTTAAGGTGACAATATCCCAACGCAAGGCGCTTGGGGGTTGTTGGTTTAGACGATTCAAAAGTGGTGATTATGACTTGAAAGACAAAGAACGTCCGGGTCAACCGAAAATATTTGAAGATGCCGAAATGGAAGCATTGTTAGAAGAGCACGATATGCAAACTCAACAACCAATAGTAGAGAGGCTTAAATGTTTGTCACCGAACAATTTGTAATCGTCTGCGTGCTATAGAAAAGATCCAAAAGGCAGGAAATGGGTACCACTGAATGACAGACAGATGGAAAAGCGAAAAACGGTGTGCAAAATTTTGTTTCGCTTTGGAAATCGCTACCATCAATAAATGATCAATTTAATCAGAATGGGCTACAAGACACGGAAACGTGATTTTGCAGAAGCAAACGCCCCATTGCACACAGCGAAAGCGGTCAGATACATCATTTCTGCACTTGGCTAGAAACTCTTGCCCCACCCACCATACTCACCAGACTTAGCCCCTTCCGACTACCACTTGTTTTCAACGATGTCTTATGCGCTTTCTATGAAACCCTTCAACAATTACGGAAATGTCGAAAAATAGCTTGATGACTGGACCACCTCAAAATATGTACGGTTTTTCTGGGAGAGCATCCACAAATTGGCAGAGAGGTAGAAAAAATGTGCAGCCCTCGATTGCGCTTAGCTTGAAACATATTTTTTTTTTTAAGAAAAAATATGTTATATATATATAATATATATATATATATATATATATATATATATATATATATATATATATATATATATATATATATATATATATATATATATATATATATAAATATATAGATAAAATACGGATTCACAATTACGCACCAGATACTAAACAGTAGTCAAATCAGTGGATGGGAGCCATGAAAGTGCACCAAAAGAAGGGAAAATGGTTCAGTCCGCAGGAATGGTAATTACTACGATTTTTTAGAATTTCCGTAGTGTGGTGCTCATAAACTATCTGACAAAGGTTCTATTCAGGATAGACCTCCACATTTGGATAAAAAGTCTTTTATAACGACAACGCGCTGGCACACAAGTCTCGGGTCGTTGCAGAATTCCATGACCTACCTTTTCAAGTGCTCTTAAATACATCGTATTATACGGATTTTGCTCCGAGCGGTTACTTCCTTTTCCAAATCTGATGAAATGATTCGTTGAACGAAGATTGACTTCAGATGATAAGGTTAAAGCTGACCGCTTGTTTTATGTTGATCTAAATGTATTGAATTTCAAGTCGACTATGTAGGAAAATGTTAAATGTTTTTTCAATTTTTTTTTTGTCAGGTCAAGAACTTTTTGAACGACTCTCATATAAGTCGCTTTACCATATGCTGATACTTGTTTACATAAGAATTGGAAAACAAATTTATATGAGATAATAATTATAAAATTTGATGATTAAGGTATACCTGTAATGTAATGAAAGTGGAGAAAAAAAATTATATAATTTAATTTCATAAAATATCGGGTCCCAAAATGATAATGTGAAAAAAAAGGGATATCATATATCAGGAAAAAAATTGTACTAATAGGTCCGCAAAGAATCCTAAAAATGTTTATATATAATTTAAAATTTAAACATTATTTTGCACTTTTCTCGTTTTATTACGATTACTGTATATAATTATAAAGGACAATGAACTTCACAGAAATGTAAAAAATGACCTAAATATTAAATTGCAAGTGAAAATACCATTCAAGAAAGTACTCGTTCATCATTATATTTAGAATAATTTCTAATACTGAAAAGATGCCAAAAACATGTACAACGATTTGTTTTGTTCTTGGGGATAATATTTTATCTAAATGCAAAGATAGATCGTGATTTCAGAATTAGAACTTAAGGTTATTACGAAAATATGTTCTGTTTTTTTTAGCATAAAACAAGATTTTTGAAATTTCAGTAAACTGGTCACTTGTTCACTTGAGTAAACTGGTTCAGTTGAAAGAAGCGACAAACATGATCCCTTTTTTTCTTGCAAGTAACCAGAATAAAACTAATTGTGATATTGATACTCTAGAAAAAAAATTTGATTACTACTAAACTACTAGATTTATTTAAACGCAATGATTTGGTATTATATATAGTAAACGCTCGGTTATGTAAAAGTTTCTCTATATGAACTATGTATTACATTTACCTAACCAAAATATGGGATAAATATAGGGTTTTGCTCTGAAAAATTGTTTAATGTGATAAATGCTGAAGGGGCGATTCCAAACTCCCTTCCTCGCGAGCTGCGACTGCTGTTATTCAACAAACAGAGAAAACATGGAAATTTCGTAGCAGCTCTGTTAACCCTATAAAAAGTTTACCATTAACAGAGCACCGACATCATTACAAAAAACAACAGCATTTTCTGAGCAAAAAAACAGAAGCAGTTCTTTTTCTCGAGAACGATAACATGTAATATTAGTACCTAGAGTAATTAAATTCCATTGAGTCTGGATGCTAACAGTTCTGATCTTTTTTTGAAAGATCGAGGTGGGTAATAAGGTCACTTAAAGCGGTTTGAGTAAAAAGTAGGGGTTTTGACTACATAGCTTCAAAATTATCACTTTTTTTTCTAGTACAAGCTTTCCTATCTTCGGATGTAGTTCATTCTGTATCTGAAAGATCAGACAGCCCACGAAAAACTGGAATAGGGGCGTCTTCTGAATGAGAAACAGGTCTTTTAGCAGATACCATGTACCTTGACTAAGCGAAAATAACACTTAAATATTAATTAAAACCTCTAAATATTATTTATATTTGATAATTATTATTGATAAATATTTTAAACTTTAAGGGTGTATCGGGGGTATGTCAATTATCGTAATTTTATACGTGATCTTATGGAGATTCACTATCATAATAAGTTAAACACGTTACAAATATACAAAGAAAAGCTATCGAGCATTCCAAACTTTCAGATTATGTAACATAAAATGTTTGGAACAATTTTGCACAATTTTATTTATATTGATTTTCAGTACGATTGTACCTTCGATACATCCTTAACAGTCTGTGGTAGGACATGAACATACGAAAAGAAAATAACAAGAGACTAGGAAGAACATTGGTAGAATCGGTCTTTTGTTACGGTAGTGAGATATGGGTAATTAATGCCGACCTTGAGAGAAAACTCCAACACTGTCGAAATAAGATTACCACAGAAGAAGCGCTAGGGTTTCCCGAGACAGCGGATAACTAAAGGCAAAACCGAATAAATATAATAAGTTTGCACTCGTTCGGATACCTTATGCGATTGAATGACAATCGATGGCCTAAAAGATCATTCTAATGGGTGTCGCCAGGGAAGAAAAAAACTAGTTTCAGCCCTTCTTGTGGAATAGCCCCCAAAGAACCCGTCGAAGCTATTTGGATGGTCTGAATGTCTTAAAACCTCTTTCAACTTTAAATTCAACTTTGGGAACAAAGGGAAGTCACAAGGGACTAAATCTAGTGAATATGGCGGGTGGTTGATCACACAGACTTGATTTCGGGCCAAAAATTCACGCACAATTAACGATGTGTAACTTGACGCGTTCTCGTGCAACGAACTCGGGCTATTTGGATCACGATATTCTTGCTGAATGTGACGAATTCTGCGAATGAATCTTTTCAGGACTTCTAACTAGTTTGACCAATTGGAACGAACTCTTTGTGGATGATGCCTTTGCTATAGAAAAAAACAATAAAGATTGTCCTGATTTTTGAAGTTTTTCGTGTTTTTTTTTGCTTGTGGTGAGTTTTCATTTCATCCCCCGTAACAATTGATTTCAGGAAGTTTTGATCGTTCCTGGCGGCTGCGACGACCTCTCTGGAATGATTGACACCTTTGTTTTACCCAAATCCAAAACATTGGGGTCATTTGCTACAAAATCACGAACTTTTTCGATCATTTCAAGAGTGAAATTGCTCTCCCGTCACGTTTATCATCCTCTAGCGACACTTTGCCATCCAAAAAACGTATATGATACAGAAAAACATTTGTTCTGCTTAAACTATCATCGCCGTATATTTGCTGTATCAACAGGAATGTTTGCGACGCAGTTTTACCGAGTTTTGCATTAAATTTAATAAGAGCTCTTTCTTCCATGGTTTTATTTTTGTTTTTAACTTTTTTGGCTTGTAAATAAGACGTCATAAAATGAACAAATGTCAACCGATCGTGGAAAAGTAGGTTTGGTTAGGTCCCGGAATGTTCAAATTTTGAAACGACGCCGTTTGTCAATAAATGGTGGCGTGGCTGGTTGCTGAGATATATCTCAAGAACTGATACTTAATGGACGAACTGTGTATATTCGTTGATCTCAAAAATCGAATAGTACAAGCGGATAAAAGTGGTGGGAAGCAATGTCCCATTTCTAGTTTTTTAATACTCTAAGTTGGCAGTTTCGCGAACTATTCAATTTGTTTTTAAGATCGTACTGAACCTGACGAAATCAGGAAGACCGAGAAAAACTGCTTCACGAATCGATACAAAAAAAAATCATTACTATAATTTACGCGGATCCCTTTAAGAGTGTTGCATGTATAAAAGCAGATATAGATAGTGTGACTGTTTGAACAAGGACGATTCAACAAAGATTATTTGATGGAGGCTTGTTTGAACGAAGACCAGCCCAGAAAACATTATTATCTAAAAAGAGATGAAAAGCCCAATTGGAGTTCGCCATGGAACATGTGCATTGGAACTAGAACCAGTGGAGGAAAATTTTGTTTAGCGACGAATTGAACTTTCCATTAATCAGTAGCGACATAGCATTAATCGTTCGACGTCCAGATAATAGAAGACTTAAGAAAGACAATTTAAATAGGTCATGAAGACTGTGAAGCAGTGTGGTGGGAACGTTAAAGTATAGGATTGCTTCTCATATGGAGGTATTGGTCCAATCCATAGAATCGTCGACATTATTGACAGATGTGTTTATACCGATATTTTAGAAAATGTTATGCTACCCTATGCTGAGTGGAATATACCTCTAAAGTGGGTTTACCAGAATGATAATGACCCAAAACATACTTCCAAATATGGTAAACGTTAGTTGAAACAGCACAACATTGAATTATTGAGCCCAGCGTTACACAAATTTGAAGGATATGATAGATGTTTTGAAAAAAAATTGTTAATCAATAGATTTTTCAGTGCACCATAACTTAATTGACTGAAAGCCAAAACGATATTATGAGATCATTAGAAATAAAGGCTATTGGATGAATTATTGATTAAGAGAAAAAATGTTGACAATTTCTTGCATTAAATAAACTGTTGTTGAAAATTGCTCTATTTTTGTCTCTTGCTTTGTAAATAAATATATCTGTCATGATAAGTAAAGAAGTAATGTGCCTTATAACAGTTTTTTTTATAAAAGTATTAACATTATAAGCAAAAAGCGATATTATAAATAAATGGGAAAACTAAGTGCATTTTGCACGTTTTGCACATAAGTATAAGATTGCTAGATCAGCTGTTAGATTCGTCAAAAAAGTCCAGGATGGTGATCTTGCAATGACTAGAAAATATTTATCGAAGTTCTAAAAGTAAACATTTTCAATGCAGATTTGGAGTATATGAAGTGAAAGAAATATTTTTATACTTCCCGGTGATGCGGAAATGCTTTAACAAAGCTTTACAAAAGGTTCCAAAACAAATCATACAATAATTTAATAAACTGCAACTATTTATTTTTAAAAATCAAAATAATTTCTCTTATATTAAACAGTCTGAATTTAAAACATACCTAGTGTTTATTATTTCACGTAGCGAATGTTTAGTGTGTCAAGCAATTAATTCCACCCTTTCACCTCAAAACATTGTTTCAGCGAGAACCATGTTTGGCACAAATCGTTATAACGGATAAAAAGTAGGAATGATATGCAAAATTTAAAGAAATGTGCTCGGTGGTTGAATTATAAAAACCAAAACCTAATTCGCGTCAACAGAGATAAGAGGAGAATATGCATAAAAATAACTAATTTTATCAAAGATCACTTGTATAAAAGTTGCAAAATAAAGAAATTATTAATAGTTACAAAATTTGAAAATAGACATGTGCTGTAAACACATAAAGAATTTGTTTACTGATCAGATACTGGGTATGGCTAGTTTTTTGTATTATTGTACGATATTTTTTTTGAGAGCTATGTTTCGATTTGACCAGTGGTAATAATTCCTTAATGGTGCGTGTTTGACTTTTGGGTACTTTCTGCCATTAAAATGCCACACGTTTATGAAAACAATGAACTAGTGGACATAATATTCACTTACGAGGAGTGCCAACAAAATGTAGCCGCAGCATGTCATTTGTACGCGGAAAGGTTTCCTTTAAGAAAGGCTCCGCGTATGCATGTAAATTTGGTTACAAGACTTCGCGAAACAGGGTATTTAAAGGCACAACGAGGTCACGCTGAAAGACCTCCTCCACGCGATATGGTAGAGACTGAGGAAGAAATTGTTTCAAAATGAGTCAACACCGAGCACTAGTTATATAGCAGGTCAAGTTGAAGTGGGTCAATTTCCCCAACAACCCTGTTTGGGCAATAGAAACGCCTGCTGTAAAAATGACTCAACTTTGAAAACACCCTGTAATTGAAAACTGAAACATCGAAATTATTGCAAATACAACTAAAACTATCAATATTTGTGATAAAAGAACCAATAAACTTTTGATTGTTTTCAATTATTGGTCATCTTTTCTAAACATATAATAGAAAATAAACAAATATTCAATAAAAAAGTATATTAAAAATTCATTTATAATTTCAAAGTGCCTTACCCAGATGTAGAAAGAGTTTTAATAACGACAGCTCTGTCTTCGTTTCGGTACGCCCTAGGAAAACGATTTCGGCTATACGTCAACCTCATGGCAGACTTCCATGTAATCGGGATGCAACATTATATCCTTGATCATATCTTTGAGCATCGAATATCGAATTACCATTGGATAAAACTTCGCATTTCCATACTCCGTCTAAAACAAAATCAAATACTCTTTTATATAATATCAAATACTCTTTTATAAAGTCTTAAAATTATTATTTTATCTAGTTGTACATTTCGATTTTAGAAGTAAACATGCACTTTCAGAGAAAACTTAAATAGAAGAATAGTTTTAACGAATATGCTAGTTAACGAATCAGTTAATATATAAAATGAAATAGAATTAATTTTTACTTTGTTATTTATCACTTATTTATTTTTGATTTTGTGACTATAGTTCGTAAACAATGTTGTATCATCAAACTGACATTAAAACTAAGGTATGGCAGCTGTATATTCTATATATACATTTTTTACAGTTTTATTGGGTTTTTTTTTAATTTTTAAGATTTTTAAAAAGTTGAGAATTTCATAGATCTGTCTGGTCATTTAATAACTGTCTAGACTGGTCTTTATTATATTTGTAAATTTCTGTTGCTTCGAAAATGTTTAGTATTTTGCTTTCTTAGGGGTGTATGTAAAATTTTACGAAACAATCAATCCACTCCATTACACATAAATATGCTGCATACAAATTTATGATCCACCGGGCATTCACAATTCCATTATCCAAAAATAATCGAAAAATAGCTTCAAAATATAACTTAACTTCAGAAAATTAACTTAAAAAAGAACAAAATAACAGCTTTAATTAAAAATAAATAAGTTATTTAATAAATGTAAAACAAAAACAATCAATAATCAATCAAATATACCCAAAATTTAAATAACCAAATAATAAAAAATACAATAAAATTACATATTTCGGTCCAATCTCAGAACAAATAGCTCGCTCTCTAAGGAAACATAATTTTCATATGGTGTTTAATAGCCCCCAGTTAACCAATAAATTGCTTTATAATGCCAAATATAAAACACCACAAAATAAAAAATCAGGAGTTTATGTGTTCTGTTACAACGAGTGCAGTAGCTGCTATGTGGGGCAAACAGGCGAAGTTTTCAGATCAGATTCAAAGAACACCAATCTGCACACCTAGTTACGAAATAAAATTCTAATTTTGCGAATCATTTCACATACCGGACATATATTTCCAGAGGTAAGAAATTTAGAAAAATTACATATAGCCCCACAAAAAAGGCAAAAAAACTAAACATTTTAAAAGCAATAGAAATTTACAAATATAATAGTCATGTTTAGTCAGTTATTAAATGATCAGACAGTTTTAAAGTCAGTTTGATTATGTAACATCAGTTTGATTATGTGTTTGCGAAACTATAGTCACAAAGTCAAAAATAAAATAAGTGATAAATAACAAAGTAAAAATTTGCTTTATTTACTTTGACTTTCATCAATTATTCTTAATGATACCTATTATTTCACATTTTTCACTTTAAAATAATTATTTCCGGTATTAAAGATATTTATTTGTTTTAATAATAAAACTTTAAATAAAATGAGTGCAATAAATATGTATTCATAAGATGACATAATGATTTTATTTGTGAAATATGACCACCAATTATAATGATTTGGAAACTATTTGAATCCTTTTGCGAAAATGTTGAGCATTTTTAATTAATGAACCTTTTCAGATAGTCTGAAAATGCAGACGTTCTAATGGTTAATTTTAATTTGTAGAATATTTAAATTGAAAAAAGCATATCAATTATTAGATCGTAACATCATTTTGAGTTGTTAGAATTAAGCGGGTCCTTACTTTCTAAGTTAGTCCTTAGCTTCTAAAGGAAGATTTTTTGTAGTGTGTCCGTACTTTCGATAGGAGTTGCTGTTAAACAAATTTGCGCGCAAGTTTGTAAATATGTGTCTCAATAGCAATCTCATAGCTAATAGTCTCTGGCAAATCATCATGAAACTTTTAGGATCAGAGCAACGCTGGCAAATTGTCGAAATGTATTATCAAAATCAGTGTTCTGTGCACTAAACTTACAGAGCAATTCGTGCGTGCCCAACCCAGCGATGTATTGGCATTAAAACAAAATCAAGAGAAAACAAAAAGATTCAAATCTATCAATTTATCACCATTCTCAGGAATTTGTGCTTTGTCATTTGACTACGTGGGTTACTTAATTCCGAGTTTGAATGGTACTGATCTGGACGAGATGTGGGTCGAAGAGGACGGCTCCATATGTCATACACCCAACGCAATGGTCGAATTATTGAGGCAATAATTCAGTGACAAAATTATTTCAAGGAACGGGCGTGTTAATTGGCCACCAAAATCATATGATTTAATGCCTTTAGATTATTTTCTTTGAGGTTATGTTAAATCTTTGGTCTATGTCAGTAAATCCGCAACTACTGACGCCTTGGAAGCCAATATAACTCGGACAATTGCGGACATAAAACACTAGTTGCTTGAAAAAGTGATTGGAAAATAAATAGTTTCAAGGCATCTAATTTGGTTGTTATTTATTTGAATTTAAAGGTACCAAGCACTAAAAAATAATTATACCCTATACTTGTATGTAAATATAAATGAATCAATATAGCACATGGCATGGCATCAATGTGGCTTTTGTGATCATATAACTTATTTGACAAAACAAAGTTATGCTAGCCTAAAATACTGTACTTTGCCAGATATGTACTGTCCTTCAATATGAAAAATATATTACGTGAAGATCTTGTAATGTCGAAATGACGGATTACTGTATCACTCCGTATTTTCCTTGCTTAGACGTCGTAATCCACTACCGTCTCCAGAAGATACAAACTTCTTGTTGCCGCTTTGCATGTGGTTTGCACAAGTATGATTACGTTTTGGGAAAAATAAATGATTTGGGATGGTTAAAGATGGACTCCTATTTAAATATAGCTTACTATCGAGTATTGAACGTTTAATGATTACGTCCTCTCCACTTTGCCTTAGGAATAAATTGGGTTTTCTACGAATTATTCATGATTCAAATCTTTGTCACACTGCCTTTCTTATGGTGCCACGTTATAGCACAACCATGTTTCATCGTTCTTCCAGCTACAATACTGCTAAATTGTTTAGAGAGTTCAGAGATAGAGCCTTGTATATTATTTTATGATTATCTTCATTTTTCATTAATGAATCTTAGTTATTTTCCTTTAGATCATTGTTTTGTAATTTTGAATACGGGCTGAGCTATTATTTGTTATTACTTGCTTTTGTTAGTCTGTTTTACTTTCGCATACATACGTTTCTTCTTTTGTTTTTCATCTGCACAATGCTAGTTTATGTTTATATACTTTATTTATGTCTAGTACTATGTAATTGTATTGTAATCGGTTTTTGGATACGGGTTGAGTACTAGTGGCACGTTGAGTTAGACTTTGCCCTTTCCATTAACATTTAATTAATTAATAAAGACATTTATATTATTATTATATTAATTATGGATTTACCGTTAATTGCCTAATTAAATTCCTGAGTCCAGAATACTTTTTCAATAACCGATAAAGATCATTAGTCATTTGAGTGTTTTCTGCATCTATCTGTGATGTTGTCATATCTAAAAAAAATTAATCAAAACTATAATATCAACCAGTATATACAAAACTATATCCAGACATTAAAAACAACCCACTTTCAAGTCGTTCTATCCTCTCCTTTTTCTCTTGTGCTTCCTCAGCCAGTTTTGTGGAAGTTTTAACTCCTTCCCCTGATTTTTGCGTCTTTTCCATGATCGAACACGCTCTTAGCACGAAGGCAGGTACAGTTTCCTGTTTTTCCTGCTTCGGTATGTCAACCAAAGTCCAATATTGCGTCTCTAATCGGATCACATCCTAAAAAAAAAATGACAAAAGGTTTAGAATTAACAAGCCGTGGAAAACGATGCTTTTCCGGATACAATAATTGCTCAATTGACTCGATATTGACAGGCTAGCCAGAGCTAAGTAAATTAAGCGCGAAATAAATTATCGGCACTGGTATGTTTCAATATCAAGGTGGTGATTTTAACTTTCTTTTTTTAACAAAGTATAGTACAAACTTATTTCAATTGTTTTATTATTTTGAGGATTAATCTTACACTAAAATCTTACATGTAAGACGAATGATAAATATATAATAAATATTTTATATCATTGAAACTGTATCATTTAATATAATAATCGTAATAGCGAGGCGAAGATGGAAGAGGCCAAAAGTCACTAACGGGATGTATCACCACAGTAGGAAGAAGAAATTAATAACACTCAAGACTATTCTTTTTATAATGAAATTCAGTATAAAATTAAATTCTAAAAGTTAAAGATAAACTATTTTACCACAATCACACCAAAATTTGTTTATAATTTCTCGATGCGTGTTTCGCTAATCTTGCTAGCATAATCGGGAAGTGATTCGATTTGAATTGAATAAAACTGAAATTGAATCATGTCCCGATAATGGTACTTGCTTTCCGTGTCCGGTCAAACAATACTCTTCCAGTAAGTTGCAGCCGATGAAGCTTTATCATTCCCTAAATCACACTAATCATTCATACAAATCCCACACAAATCTACACATCCCACCCAAATTAGAAGGTGTTGGGGGCCCTGGACCGCGCCACACTCACCCAGGACATCCGCTTCGTCCAATAATAGTCCCAATTTTTGCAAATTGGTCTTGCATCTTGCACACTGCGTAAAGTTGTTCGCTGGATGGTGGCAGCTCCTTCTTGACCTGGTGGTTCGAATGGTTTAGCTAATGTTTTACTTCTTGCAATACGGTCTGCAACCGGGGTCCTTTCCAGGCCTCGTGTCCTCATAAAGCTCCTTCTGGATCTTAGTCGCTACGGTGCTGGTTAATATCTGTGCAGCAGATGTCTGAGATATGTCTCCTGTTTTACTCTCTCTTCGTCAGCAGCGACCCCCATACGTAGATAGAGATCGGTCTCAGACATCCCGTTATGATACGTGCAGTTTCGTTTAGTGCGGTGTTTATTGCAAGCATATGTTGACCCACTCCAGACTGAGGCCGCATATTCTGCGGCAGACAAGAATAGAACCATGGTCGAAGTCCTCAATGTGTGCGGGTTTGCATCCCAGGATCTGTTTGTCAGTTTTCTGATTATGGTATTACGGGCGCTAACCGTGGCCTTGGTGTTTATGGAGTGCTGCATGTAGGGCAGGGTGGGATTACTGTGACACACACAGAGGTATTTTGGTATTGGGCTATGCTGGAGTCGTGCACCCCTTCTTTCAATCTCCAATTCCTTGATAGCGTTTTTGGCGTTGAGTTAAAAAGCGCAGACTTGTGTTTTACTTATGTTGGGTTTTAAGTGGTTGGCGTCATAGTAACTGAATAATTTGCCCAAACTTTGCGTTAACTTTCCCTCAACCTGTCCAAAATTGCGCCCCTGCACCGCCATCGCAAAATCATCGGCCTAGATAAATTGTTTTGTAAAATTGGACACCAGCTGGTCGTTTGTGTAAATGTTTTATAGGAGTGATGACAATACGCTTCCCTGGGGCAGTCCATTCTTCTGAATCCTCCATCTGCTTTTCCCTCAGTTAAGACTAACGCAAAATCTTCTGCTTTGGTATACCCGATGATGGTAGCATGATTAGCGAAACACGCGTCAAGGGATTATAAACAAACGATTTGGTGTTTTGTGTTAAATCTCCTTGAAATTTAACGTTTCTCACTCAATATTGGAACTTATTAATTACACCCTGTTGTTAAACTTGAAGAGATTTACCACTCAACACAAAATCACTTTTTGAACTTCTCGATGCACGTTTCCCTAACCATGTTAGCATCATCAGGAGATAATTTAATCTGTAATAGGTGTTAAAATGTCTGTTTACTCAATAAATCATCTCCTGATGATGCGAATATGGTTAGCGAAACGATCTTCGAGAAGTTCAAAAAAGTGATTTGGTGTTTAGTGGTAAATCTCTTCACGTTTAGTGTTTCACACCAAAGGTTCCAATAGAAGAATTGATACACCCTGTTGAATAAATTTCGGAAATCGGTCATTTTGAAAGCCGACGTAAAAGGTATGATTTTGTTCTATAAGTTGGTACCAGTTGTCTGCTAAATCCTGCTATATAATGTTGATGCTGATAGATAAGTTGTCCTAGATATATAGTAAAATCCTGCTAGATAAGTTGTCTGCTGAAATCTTGCCTCATTTCGGGCGTCTTTCAACGAGTTCGATTGATGAAAAAATATCATCAAAATGAAGGAAATGAAAATGTTGAAAATGCTGATGGAAAATTGCCATTCAAACTTAATCGATATGGCTTTGGATCTAAAATGTCCCACAAATCCATTTGTGCCACTTTGGTTAAGGTTTTAAGCATCAATCGCGTTGTGTTATAGCTTGTTCTTAATGCTTTCATCAAATAGAGCAATTCGGACACTAACCGTCATAAAATGTATCAAAATGGATGAAGAGATGGGATTTTATGAATTTGATATACAAAAATTCTCGATAATTATTTAATAACGTATACAGGGTGTAAGGGAAAGTACTTTCATACTTTTAAGGAAAAAGGTTCCTTACAATAAGGGTTAAGAACTTAAGGATTCCCGAGAAAAAAATTGTAAAGTTATTACATCACAAATCGAAAAGCTACGATAAGAATTCTAAGCATGAAATAGGAGGTTTTTTTCAAAAGCATCGGTGCCCTTCATTATGAATACACCACATGTATTAAAATGTTACCAGATCTTGTCGAAAATTAAAATTGTTTCACACATTTCAGATGTTTCTTTCCAATATAAGGCAAGAATTCATACCTCTCGTTAAAGTTATCAGCAGCTGTCTTGTAATGATGCAATAAATTCAGCGATAATTAAAAAAAAACGAAGTCTTTGTAATGAAAACTAGATATTATATGTTAAAAGCATATTTGGCAAATATTACTTGGTTATTACTTAACAAATAAACAAGAAATAAAGTAATAAACATTGTTAAAACATTTTTTAAAATTAAGAATCACAGCAGCAACATCGCAAATCAACAGCAAACAATATTAATTCAACATTGGCACAAAAATTATTTCAGTACATCACTAACCTACGTGCGTACCTTTAAGATCGATTTAAAATTAAAAATATATTCTCTATGCGTCCAAGTTTCTCAAAAATTTTTGAATACGGGTAGTGTGGTTCCCGATCTTCAAGAATGTGTGAGCCGGCGTGAAGTGTTTGTTGGCCGATGATCTCCTGGTTCGATGTGAACCGTTGTCGGCTGAGCTATATTTTTAAGTTTGGAAATTAAAAAAAAAAATCACTGCCGGTTCACAAATCCGGTGAATACGGTGGATGTTGTAATAATTCGAACTTTAATTTCTTGATTTTGGCCATTGAAACTATATAGGTGTGCACCCGTACATTGTCTTGATGGAAAAGTATCATTTTCTTTTTCAAATGATGGCGATTGTTTTTTATTTCTTCACTCAATCGGTGCAATAACGACGCATAATACTCTCCAATTATTGTTTTTCGTTTTTCCAAGTAATTGGTCAGAGTCGACCACACGATTGGGTTTCTTCTCCACCGAGAGCAAACGCGGCATCGAATTTTTTTCCACACCCACGTGCAAAATTGAAAAGACTGTATCTTGCGATAAGCCTGTGGCCTCAACTATTTCGCACACTTTGATTCGTCGATCACTTAAAACTATGTCATGGATTTTGTTAATCATTTCGGGAGTAGTTACTTCTACTGGACGTCCCGAACGATGTTCATCTTTTGTGGATGTACGGCCACCTTTAAACTCATTTACCCAATTATAAACCATTGCAAATACAGGAGCAGACGTGCCATGAACTTCATCCAATTCAACTTTGATCTCATCACTCGAAATTCACTTTTTTCCATTTTTCTAAATAAACAAAAGTTTCTTGCTTCAATCGACAATAAAAATGAAAGCATGTTATGAATATAACTGAGACTTTGACAGTTATCTGGTGAATAATGATGCTTAACTAAAAACAAACCGTTTCTGATGCTACTATCGATGCAATCTCTTGGCTTTTCTAAGGACTTATTGAACGACCTTCGTATTTTTGCCTTAAATCCTGCATAGAGCGGGCTAAATCTAATACATATGGAGAATGAGTTAAAAACCTCTGCCAAAAATTCGAAACACTTTCTTTCGGATAACTACTGATAGTGGCTCTTAAATTTTCACAATGGGAGACAACTCCCGTAGAATTTGCCAGTCGCAAATATTTTCTGAATATTGTTTATTTTAATTTTGCTAATCGCAGTAGTATATGGCTGAATAAATTGTCCAGCATGCTGGTCACACTACGTAATAAATAACGCAATTTTAATCCCACCACTCTGTATGCCTCCGAAGTTGTTTGCGACAATTCGTTTATATATCTCCACGATTTTATACTTTTTTTTTCATTGCTTGTATAAATAAATTAAATATTTGTATCAATACCTGATGTTGAGATGGATTGTTATCGAAGATCACATTGAGATCACACGAAATGGTCTCAGTCGGACGAGCGCAGTAAAGTGCAACAATATAATCGAAAACTTCAGTGAAATCTATGTGAAACTCTCCTCATCTGTGAAATTTTCCCGTTCAGAGAATGCGACAACTTAAATAAGTGAAAATCTGATAGAACTTAATGAGAATGACTGATAAAATCTGCCAATGCTGGATATTTGGCGAATATTACTTGCTTCATTATTTATCATGATTTTAGCATTATTTTCGATGATATTCTCGAGAGTACTTGAACTGATTTCGATTGTATGAGTAAAGTGGAGTACAACAAACACAAAAGTCGATAGGGCCACGGTAAACCTTTTTTGCTGTATTTTGTTTAGATATTGCCGAAACTCCTGTACCTTTTTTGAAATAATAAAAAATAAAATCTCATGATAATACAGATTATTTCAGTTCATTGTACAGCGCTGCGCGAAATTAATGTCAGAAAACCGTATGTTCTCTGAAAGTTTTGTGAATGCTAGTCTTTTAGATGTAGAATCAAATTGTGTAGTAGCGATGTGAAAATCAAAATTAAATCTAGTGAGAAGCAAAAGAGAAGAAAATGCACTGAAATAAACTAAAGCAACATATTTTCCTAAGATTCAAATCATTGCTTCCTATGTATGGACCTTTACCGATTTACTTACAGTTAAAAGTATTTGTTTCAAAGACTGAACATATACAAACTTATATATTTACATAATGAGAAAAGAAACATTTTCTGTTCTGTAAAGATGATATAGAAAAATTAAATTATCTCTCGGTCATTTCCTTTAGTGAAATACAGATAACAAAAGGTTCTCAGCTGACAAAGGGCGAAATTCGATATGTTGGAGACTGCAGTAATGGCCCAATTAAAAGTAAATCTTAATTTCCAGGCGTCTAGATTGGCAGCCTGGCTGGCGCCAAGTCAATTAGACGAGTTGCAAACGACGTGCGGCATCTCGAAGTTCCTTTGTGCAATACTGAATTTTTAAATAGTTTCTGCCATAGTTCGTTTGACATGTTATTGTTAGTTATTGCTTCATTTTACTTAACTTGGTATTAATTATATAGTTTTATATATCTTGAGCAAATTTGTATTATCCTACGTCGTGTCTAACACATTCACAGAAAAATACAGGGTGTTCTAAAAAGAAATATGAAAAATGGATGATTTTTTTATGAAACTGCAGAAATTTGTTTTTCGATAGCGTTTTAAGTTATTTTCAATAATAAATAAATTTTACATGTACCCTTTTCGACATTTCCAGACTATCGTATAAATAGATTGCTGAATATACGCGGGCTTGCTAACATTATAAGCATCTCAATAGATTGTGTCCTCTGCATTTTAGAAAATGTTTTGGTATGAAAAAGCCTTCCGATGTGTACGGGGGCTACGTTTGTTAAGAGTTTCTTCTGTGTTTTATAACGATTGATGAAATATCGAATCACTGTTATATGCCAAAGAAGAAGCAGTACTCCAAATAGTGAGTTGGAATAGGTGAACAGACACCAAAATAAATTAAAATTATTCCTTCTGCTGAAAAAGTTATGGCTACGGTTTTCTGAGATTCTGGTCACAGGCTATCTGGCAAAGGGCAGAATCCTCACAGAGAAGTATTATACTTTGCCATTGGAGCAAGTGGAGGGTATTATGTAGGTTAAACGTTCACATCGGAAAATGCCCTTTTACCAGCATAATGCATCCACACACAACTCGTGCATTCTGCTATATTAACCAGATTTGACTTCCATCGATTACTTCCTCCTCCCGAACCTGAAAATAGAGTCGCTGGATGAAGGTTCACTTCAAATGATGACTACGAAGCTGAAACAAACTGCTTATTTTGCAAAATTGGACATATTTTATACCGAGGGTATTAAAACGTTGAAACGTTGTTGGTCTATATACTACTCCAGTAGTTATCAATAGGTAGCCTATAAGCACTACACCACGAGAATCCCAGAAAAGCAGTAGTCATAACTGTTCTAGCCATTCTATTTTATCAGCCTGGTTTTTAAATTTGAGTTTTCAGCTCCTATTATATAGCATTAGATTAACCTTCGAAGGAGCGTTGAACTAGAGATATTGTTGTTGGTCCAGTTCTAGCAGACGAAACCATTTCTGCTTTCTTTAGCACACTTTCCGCTGCCCCCCGTTCACTATTTAGACAGCTACTTCGTTTCTGACATGTAATAGTAAAATCATTTTTATTTACCGTTACAGAACGCTGAAAAAAAAATAGCATAGTCGCATTTAAATAAGTTCTTGAACAATCTTGACAATCGCCTATCGGATGTATATTTGGTCGACTCCTAACTCTATTTTAACTGCTGTAAAAAGCAAACTTGCATTGTGATTTTGCCAGTGTATCCGATCAAAAATATTGCTATTGGCTATGACTTCTCTTTTTCTCTTCTTCGTATTGTTCTTTACAGAAGAGCCGTGACCTATGGAAACTCATTCGAGTACTTTCATTGTTCGTAGTGCTTTCATTGTACATTGTTCGAGTACTTTTCGGACTACTTCTCGCCGGTGTTCTATATTTCCGGCTTCCTTGGTTACACATTGAAGAGATGTATCACTTAGGTTTTTAATTTGGTCTGTTCATCTTTTTGGAGATCCCTATTCTACCAGTTTTCTTAGGTTATTGTCGTACCTGTGTTCAATATGGATTCATGAATTTCTTGAACAACGGATGCGTTTGTTCATCAGTCATTTCACGGAAAGCGAAGAACCCTTGTTTAACACCAAAGTTCAAAATAATTAATGCGCTTAAAGTCTTGTTTTTAATGTTCACTGTTTCATCGGTATATAGCAATACTGGAAAAACTAAGATTTTTACTACCTGTTTCTTTGTGTTCTGTGTTATGCCAATACCTTTCCAGATCTTCTGCAAATTCCACATTGTATTTGTTGTCATTTCGCATCTTCCTCTGATCTCGTGAGTATTACTGCTCTCATTCGATATTTAAGCGCCAAGATAGTCGAATTGACTTACTATCTTAATTTGTCAGATTTCACTGATGTTGGGCATGTTATTGTTTTGACGTTCAGTAAACATTATTTTCGTTTACTCCTCGTTTATTTCTAGTCCTTTTCTTTTTCTTTCATTTTTAATTTTTTGATTATTAAGGTCAGTTCTATGGCCAACCGTGCAAGAAGTATAGTGTCATCGGTATGTTTTAAGTTAGTTATTTTAATACCCCCAACACTGATATTACCCGTCTAATTCTGGAAAGTTCTACGCATAATATATGTTATTCACCATAAATGTTAAATAGAATTGGCGGCAGGATGTATCGTTTTCTGATTTCTTTATTGACGCAAAATGCATCGGATGTTCGATCTTCAATTTTCACCAATTTGCTCTGTTTTTATCACATAGATGACAAATTAAGCCTATCAGATGATTTGATACTCCCATTTCCTGCAGAATTTGCCATAATTTCTCCCATTTAATACTATCAAACACTTTCCGATAGTCAAGGAAACAGAGGTATACAGGATAGTTAAGTACTGTGCCCGAATACTCCCTTGATCGAATCCAGCCTGTTCTAGGCGAATTTGCCATGATAAGTAGAATTTTAAGTGTTCATTGATAATGCGAAGGAGGATTTTACTGGCATACGGAATGAGAGAGATAAGGCGATTATTTTCTCTAGACCATTTTTTGTGAAGAGGTATAAATGCGGAGTTCGATTAATTTTCTGATTGGAATCCGGTGTCCCACACTCTCTGGCAGAAATTGAGAAACATGTCTACCCTTATTTCTCGGTGACTCCATCCAAACCTGGAGCTTTATTGCTTTTTAGACGTTGTATAACATTTTTGATTTCTGTTTTTAATATGTTAGGTTTACATGTTTTCAAATTAGATATTCTGAGGTTACACCCTTATTGGAAGAGTTTCTGTAATATTATTTCTATTTGATTAAAATGCCATCGATATCTGTTATTTTTTCACGTTCTGCATTCTTTATTATGAATATTATTTCAATTAGCATGTAGCTGGAGTTCTCGACAATTGTTTTTGATGTGATCATTTTTTATCTTTCCCGCAGATTCTCAGGATTTTTCGATTTAGCGAGAAGTATTTAAGGGTATATTCCTCTGATCGTATACCCTTTTTTCTGAGAGTGCGCACCACGGTTTCTTTCAGCGAGCGGTTAATCGCTATAACCGCAAAACCGCTCAAGACGCTCATACTGCGATTAAAAACCACAAAACTGCCCGCGATTTTCAAAGTTTGAAGATGGATTTTAATAGAGCAGTATGTATTGGTGCTCTAATACTAAGAAATAGAGAAAGAAGACGTCAACACAAATTGCTAACTAAGATACACATGGTTACACATTGTGGCGTGGTTTTTACCCGCGAGCCATAATTAACGGGTTTAAAATCAATCGCGGGAAAAACCGCAAGTGCGACCGCTTGTATTAGTTTCATTAACTCCCTAAATCACGCGGTTAAAAAATACGGCGGTGTAATGGTCCGTGTACTATGCCAAGACTCGAAAGATGTTATGTCATTAAACAGTGGAACGCTTTCCATTTTTTTGCGAATCTTTTTTTTTAATTCACAGGGATGCTGGACTAGTAGCTTCTTATTAATGGACTTTTTGGGTGCTATTTTTAATTTTAAATGAAATCTAGAACAGAGTAGTCGATGGTCACTTTCACATTATGTCCAAACCCAGAGAAGTTTTAATGTTCTGTAATGAGGATCACCATCGAGATATTGTCAAAATATAATCAATTTGATTTCTGTAATTGTCATCGGGGGACTGCCATTTGTACAGACGACAAATATGGTGTTGAAATAAGGGTTTGTGATTACCAACTGTTGCAGAAATTTATAAGTTGTTCGCCTTGATCATTTCGCCTTTCCATTTCGTATGATTATCATTCCCAAATAATCAGACAATGTTTCACCCACTTTGGCGCTGAAATCTCCAGATATAATCATAATTTGTAGATTTGGAATTTTACGGATAGTTTCTTTAAGATTTCCAAATAATTTATCTATTTCACCTTCAGTTTATCGACTTATTGAAGCATAGACCTGTATGATATTCAAAGTGAATGGCTTGCAATTCATTTTTATTGTCATAATTATTTCGTTGACAGGATCATAAGATATTTCACATTTACTAGCATTTCTCTAAACACAAATGCCACACCGTTTCGATTCAAATTGTCATGACCTGAAAATAATAGTGTGCTCTCGTTTTTTGTTGTAAAGACCAGACCCTCTCCAGTTAATCTCGGATAAACCAGTGATCGTCATTCCATATTTCTCAAATTCCATTTCCACTATGTGAATTTTGTCCACTTCTCAGACGTTCCATGTAGCAAAATTTATTACGTTATTCTTTAACTTAAGCTTTTCTAAGCTTTTAACGCAGTCTCTCAAGGTAATTCGCATTTTAACTCGGAGAAAATCCATCAATTGTGTTCATGGAATAATACTAAGGTGGGTTTTCATTACCTTCTTCAGATCTAAGTATTACTAGTCGCCAAGCCTCGTCTATTATCCATGCACCGTATGGGGTTTACATCACCATTCGACCAGGCGAGGGTGACATTTAGGTTGGCTAGGACCTCTTGCCTTTACCTTTTATACCCTCTTTCCTATGACAAATAAATAAAGATTGGGTTGCTGAATTTAAATGTCGTTGTTCAAGCATCGGAATGAAGTATGCAGTAGACGTCCAAAAATTATCAGAACATCAGAAATTATTTATAAAATGTTGCTTGTAGTATTAGTTAAATCTTTAAGCATCTCATATGACTTTCTAAACAAACAGATGAACGAAAGAACAATGCGTTCGAATTCAAATTTCTCAGTGATGCTTGGATCGTTTTAACAACAATAACACCGATTTAATGCACGGATGATACATGGATCTACAACTATACACCAGAATAGAAAGAGCGAAACCAATGGGTAGAAATGTACCAAAAAAATCAAAAGCAGTTTCATTTACAGGAAAGATCATCGGATCAGTCTTTGGAGTGAAAAAGAAATATTGGTCCACTTTTTCAGAAAGATAAAATTATATACTAAGCAGTCTTTTCTATAAACGGAATGAAAAAATTCACCGAAGAAAGCTGCATTGCAACGAAAAAGATCATTCATCAGAGATCAATACATCTACTCTCAAAGATGATTCACGAACATCTATCGTATTTGCCAGATTTAGTCTTTTCCGGCTTTTCGATATTTTTTTCTGGAAGCTTAAAAATGTTTTCAATGATACGCATTCTAAATCAACTGAAGAAACCAAAGTGAGCAAATTATCTTGAAAGTCACTTCAAGGAAGGGTTAAGATTATTATAGAACCATTGGAGTATAGTAATATATGATCAGCCTTTGTAGTCTGTAAACAAGGGCTTTAGTTTTAAGAAATGTCATTTCTTTTTTAAGACACCCCTTATGAATACTCTTCCTATTAGGTAATGCACAACTAGAAGTAATTATCGAAGCTTTCCAGCATTTTATTGTATAACGTTCACAATATTGAACTCTGCCTGTTAAATCTAGATATTGAGACGTCTGCATTCTTTCTAAACCACCTGTGAATATTTCAATTTCCTCTAAGATATTAAATCGTAATCTATTAAAAATCTTTTCTATTTGAATTCAAAGTAAAATCACTAAAACTTATAGACAGTTCACAATGATACGGGACTAATAAAGTATAAAATTCCATATAACTCATGCTGCAGTAATAGTCAAATAAACATAAATATTAATTTTCGTCGCCTGAATTGGCAAGCTGGCTCGTGTTTATGCAATTAGATGTGATGAAAAGCGTGTATCAAATTTGATAGCTGAAACTTCCAACGCGTATTTCAATGGATTTTTTCACGGTAAAAACCGGCGCAAAAATAAAAGAAACCTTATTTTTATTTTTCAGACTCATTTCAAATATTATGCCCATTAGAACTAACTAAAAAGTTAGTAAATCATCGTAAATGTCGACATATAACTTTAACGAGAAAATTAATAGAATTTTTTAACAATCGTTAACTTTTTCTCTGTCGCTTTGTACACTTCTGCGTATACGAGGTGTGTAAATAAAGTAACAAGATTGGTGACATAGCGTTCGATCTAGCAATACTGTTGGTTTTCCCTTTTGGATTGGAGGCTTGTCAACATCTAATGCATCTTCAGTAAGAATTTAAACTCCCTAGAGTCACCTAGTGATCCATAGCAATTATTATTAGGCACAGTTCGATGAAAATTTTCGTAAAATTTCAACCGGCCTATAGAAACATTGTTTTGATAAGGGCCCAGGTTTTTAGATGATTAGAGGCATTCTCAGAAAAAAAGTTGATGAACTGTTGTGAGCTAAATTCAACTCTCCCCGATTATGCTGCTGGTCAACCGACGATCCGAATTTTCAAGATCCCGGATTCTGTAGACATTTTGATTTATTTTGAAGATCTTCCGCTGTTAAGCTCGTCTTCAATTGAATCTGGACATTTTGAGAATGCCTAAAACCCCCTGAAAACTCTTAACAAAATGCCGTTTCTAATGTCCTATTAAAGTTTTGCAAAAGTTTCCATCTCAGTATGCCCAACCCTGAAACAAAACCTGATAGCCCATCGTTATTAGAAATTGTTGTCACTCATTTTCAGAATACTGTCTCCCCTTCAAAAGGCAGGCCAGCAGTGTTGCCAAATTGAGCGCCGTGTCACCAGTTTCATTGCTTTATTTTGCATTTAATTGCATAGTAATGTATATCTAGTATAATATCTAGAGACCAAACTTATTAAAAAAGATAAGTGAATAAATCATTTCACGTAATAAACAGAAACTATCGCTTACATTTTTGAAAATATCTATATCGCCAAAATGTTTATAAATTAATTTGAATTATTTTTTGTTAGTACATTGGAAGTAACAGTTCGAAGTAAATACAACGATAATCCTGCATAACAAATACATTGATAAGCAGTGGACCTTGCCCGAGTTCGGGCAAAAATCCGTTCAATAGTAATAACGTGATTAATAAATTCTCAATGTAAATTTTAGAACAACTGATAAAGCTTAAATTTCAAAATAAGGTTCGTTTGGTGAAATGATCTGAATTCTTCTTTCTTTATCTTTTTGTCAATATTTCGATAAATTGTTCTTTTTGGCACCTAGTTTTAATAATAAACAATAACGAATATTTCAGTTTATTTAACCCATTCTCCCTTATATAAGTCTTTGCTTCACTCCGCATGCATTTGGCCGAGTTGCCCATAGCAGAGGGTTATATCAATAATGTGACTGTTTAACAGTATAAAATAAATTCGTTCCAAAAATGTTTCCAAACACAACATTACACAATTCATACATAGATAAAAGAATTTGACGCGAAATAAAATGTAATATGTGATTAATTAACAATTTTGGCTATTTCTTATTTAAGGATTTGTTATTAAGGAATCAAGCTTTGTCAATCAATAAAACGATAGAAATACTCGTAAATTTTTTGACGCATTCCTGACCATTATTTTTGACAACAAATTTCAAGGGTACATTGAATATGACGGATGTCCTAAGTCGTCAGAAAACTTTTGCAAAACTTCAACATTTTGATCTTTGATTTGCTCATTCTGGCTTTTTTGACCGTGGTAAGCTTGGAGTGCCTCATTATTGACTCAGGTGTTTCGTTACCGGATCGTATTCGAAAACCAAAAACCCATCACCAATAATGGCACTTTAATGAGAATCTTTTTCAATCCGCTCCAAAAATTCAAGACCTCTCCTGGTGTCCTTTTGATCGCGCGAAAGCTTTTTCATAACCATTTTTGCACAGATTTTCTTCATACACAGTTCACTGATCAAAATTTAATGAACGGTTGTGTGAGTCAAATTCAACTTTTCCCGATCATTCTGATCATTAACCGAAGATCACACTGCACAAGATGAAGATTCCGAATTCTGTGAACACTTTTATCACTTTTTGTACTTGAAACCTCCCCTCTAAGAGGCTCATTTTCAATTGAGTGTTATTGCTTTTGGGTTTTATCCTTAGTGAGCACACACCAAGGCACTGAGAGTGTCTGTATTGGACTTAGAGCTGTTAGAGTTGAGTTCGTATTTAAAAACTGTTTTTAATTACTATTGAGAGCGCTAATTGAAACATATAACATTTTAATTAATAAAAAGCATCGAGTGGTCAGCAAATTTTAAAATGTTAGATAATTATTGGGAAAACCGTATAAATAAATGTAACCTTCGGAAAACTAAACTAAACTAAAAAGTGTAAACTAAAAAAAAACTAAAAAAAACTTATATTAAATGAACAGGAAAAGTAAATGACGGCATTTAGGCAGGGTTAAACGGCATCGGAACTTTTTTTTAATTGTTTTTAGGCTATAAATAAATATTATTATAGTGAACCTTTTGTGACAATAGATCTTGTGATGAAGATAGTTTAAAGGCAACTCTCATTTCAAGTTCATAAATTTTTGAATAATAGATTAATGAAAATTAATGAATAATTAGATTAATTAAAATAGATTAATGTTAAAATAGTGAACAGAACAAGCCAGGCACTTAAAACATTGTGTGCGATTAATAAATGAAAATTTCATCTATTTTATTCAATTGTGATTTTTAACCTCATATATACCACCCTGTATATACAAAAATTTGGATCATAGAAATTCACAACATAAGTTGAAAATACTCTTTAAGAAACTTGACAGTGATGATGTTAGAAAAAACATATAGAAAACAGAAGCAGTTAAATTTGTAAAAGATAAATATAAAAATCGAAAATGAATCTGAAAGGATCATTTCAGTGTTCAAGCTCCAATATAAACAAATACAATGGCTGGAATAAGTATTTATAATCAGCGGAAACATGTTGACGACTCAGATGTTCGAATTAAGAGATACAATCAAAAGAATAAGGAAACAATAAAGGACAATTTTGTACAGCGGCCGTATCTGTGAAGAAAGGGACACAGTTTGATCGAACATACGAAAACCAAATCAATAGACAAGAATTACATAGACCGTTTCAGAAAACTCCATGGCAACCTTACATCCCAGATTGAATTAAAGTTTTAAGTCTAAGTAGATAAGTACTGTTAACTATTATTATATTTGTTATTATATTATACTAATCGAAGAGTGATAACGTTTAAATTACTAATAAATAGAAAAAATAGCTTCAGAAATAACACCAGGTGTGCCGGTTAATAATTCTTATTTAGTCCTTAAAAAAACACTTTTAATTTGGGAGAAAGGTAAAAAATGGTTTATTCAAAGTAGGTGCCACCGCTAGCCGCTCATTTTTCCCATCATTCTAGCAATTTGTGGATGCCCTCACAGAAAAACTGGATGGCCTCTGATTGTTTTCGCTGCATGTGACGAGACGTTGTGCTGCAAAATCACTTTTCCGTGTGTTGTAGCCCATTCTGATAGCTTTTCGATCAATGTTTGCTTTAAATTGATTATTTGTTGATGGTAGCAACCGGTATTTAATATTTTACCTGGTTTCAGAAGCTCATTGTACACAACACCCTTCTGATTCCACCAAATGCACAGCAAAAAAGCCACGACCAACAGGTTCCTAACCAGCACTTTCTAAAACGATTCGGTCTTGCGGTTGATGTTGATGGTTGTCCTGGGTCAACCCAGATCTTCCGTATATTGTGTTCTCGAAATGTATCCATTTTTCGTCTTCAGTCACGATCCGCACACCGTTTTTCGCGACCAACATTTAACCTCTCTGTCTTTTGTTCTTACATATCGTTTTCTTCCAACAATGCTTGCAATTTGGCATCGTCAATTTTTTTGGATTGACCTAGACGTTCTTCGTCTTTCAAGTCTAAATCACCACTTTTGAATCTTCCAAATCAACATCCACAAGAGTCTTGCATTGGGACATTGTCACCGTAAGTTTCCACAAGTATACTGACGTTTTTCTTTTGACTTAAAAGGGAAAACAGTACGTGCCGCAAATGCTCTTTATGTGGCTTGAAACTCAACATGTTTGCCACACGAAAAAAAATATGACGCTAAGTCGAAATTGTTTAATTTTCAATAGTGTTTTGGAAGGTACTGTCTTAGCAACAAAATGACATAAGTGATTTGACTGTGAACTAAGTCTTGTTTTCAGCATCATCTCTTAAAAAAAATTAAGAATTATTAACTGTCACATCTTGTAGCTTAAATAAAAAAATGTTCTCAATATCAATAAAAAGCTTCTCTATCGATAACTATTACTAGTATATCTTTTAAAAAGGAAGCTTCCTAAGCATAAATCGTGAAAACATATCTAAGATGAAACCCACAGTGAAAAAACTGTAAATGTTTAAAATTTAACTGATTTCCTAGAGTAGAAGCTATTCTAAAAAAGGTTTAAAAATATAAATTTGACAGTTTTCACCATAATCACTTTCACCATAAGAATATGATTTTGACGATTTTGAAAGTGTAAGTGTTAATGTTAGCTCTCAATCATGCTCATCGGTTGATCAATGATGCTCATTGTTCACTCTCAAACTTGATTATGTTTAACTACTCTGATTATGTCTAACTTTCTAATTTGTTGTCTCCAACTCCTATTGGTTTAACTTTTTGATTTGTGAAGAAGCGTACTGAATGGTACAGGTCGTGGGCCTGGCAGTCCCACTACGAAAAACAATTGCTTGCTGCTAGGAAACCTGGGTAATAAAAATTGACTGACATACAATAATGAAGGCGGTTTGTCCATTCTTCATAGCAGTACTGGAACTCAAATACTGGAATCTCCTTCGACTAATCGGTTACAGCCTGCGGCGAAGCCACAATGATTGTTTAACATATTAAAAACTCCTTAATTCAAATCGCTGTATGGCAAGCCGCATTGTCGTGATGCAGCCCAGATATTTTTGAAGTTCAGTCTCACATGATTGACCCTTTTTTGAAGCCACTCAGGTAAAAACTTGAACTTCTCTAAAAACTTGATCAAAAATCAAGACCTGTTATCCTTTTGATCACGCGAAAGGTTTTTCGGAACTAATTTCGCGCAGATACTCTTCATACCAAATTCATTGATCAAAATCAGATTAACAGTTGTGTTAGTCAAATTTAACTCTTTTCCGATCATTGTAAGCATCAACCGATGTTGGGCGAAGTTTATCTTCAATCGGGTTTAGGCCTACTGAGAATGCCTTAAACCACCTGAAAGTCTAGGCTCGCGACAAAACCATTTCCATAGGTTTGTTAAAGTTTTATGAAAGTTTTTGTAGCACTACGCCCAAGTGTGAAACAAAATTTGATAGTGCACTATTGCTAAAAAACGTTGCCATTTTCAGAACATTCTAGAAAAACCCGGTTTAAAAAAAGATTTGGTATGTGCCACCAAGTGAGTCTAGGAAGTTCAATCTATTAAATATACATCAAGTGTTGGTCTTCTACCCCCTCCATAGGGAAAGCTAACAGTGTTGTCAGATCAGATTCTACACCGCCAGTCTTATTGCTTTGCTTGCACGCCACGTACAAAGCCCCAGATAGAATTGATTCAATATATCGATCCAGTGGGAGATAAAGTTTGAAGGAGGTTAAGGCTTACTAACGAGCTATAGCACCACAAAAAAAAGGAAATACTGTATGGTAAGTAATCTACTTGGAAAACCTCCCAGCAGTTATCCAAGTGGTACATATGGCACATAAAGCCGCGTACAATACGTTCTAAAGTTGAAAAATAGCAGTAAAATGCTTTATAATGTACTTTTGTTGAAGAAAAATTAATTGGTGAACTAGAATTGTCTTAAAATTTTCCTGCGTAAATTCTCCACTTTCAACTTGCATCTCTCTTTAAAACCCTAATATTCTCACAGCAGGAATTAATACTGAAATTATTTCATAATTTGTCGAGATTTAAATTATCTTGTAAAATATTATTAAACGTTTAGTAATCGGATAGAATTTAAAGAATTCTATTGAAACCCAAAATAATTTTCAAATCAAAAATGTTATGGTTTGTATTAAATCGAAAACTTTTAAAAACTTCCCGCTATGCCATAACTATTTTCCTGTATCCAGAACGTTTTTTTTTATTTTGAAATTCTGATTTAATTTTCTATGTCATCAAATCCGTATATTACGACGGGTGTAAATAAAGTAATGAGACTGGTGGCGTGGTGCTCCATCTGGCAACACTATTCGGTTTCCTTCGAAGGGGAGGCAGGCCAATGTCTAATGCATCTTTAGTAGGAGTTTCAACTAACTAGAGTCACTTGGTGGTCTGCTGCAATTATTTTCGAAATTCGGATTTTTCTTGTGCGTTCTGAAAATGAGTGACAACAATTTCGAGTAACCGTGCACTATCAACTTTTGTTTCAGTTTTGGCACATTATGATGGAAACTTTTGCAAAATTTTGACCTGCAAAGCAACAGGCATATGGGCTTATAAGATCCGGTTCACGAAAAGAACTGCTATGGACCTCCAGGTGACTCGAAGAAGTTCAAACTGGTACTGAAGACACATCAGATACAAAATCATTTTGCATATAATACTGAACAAAAAAAATGGACCTTTATGTTTCTGTATGCGATTAAAAAATGTTGCAAGGTTAATAATTTAAAAAAATATATTTTATCATAATTTTATACATTTTTCATATGTTATTAAGCTAAGCATACTTTTTACATTTCAATACATCTTTGCAGAATTAACGGGATTAAAAAAAAGACGAAAACTTGGTATGAAAGAAGCAGGCTTAAGTTTTCGTGAATTAGCCAGACGATTACACATTGTTACCTCTATCATTATGATGACATGGATCACGGATCAGAATTATGTATCAACACATTATTTCTAGAAGTATTCAAGGACATGACGAACTATATATTATATTTTTTGCTGTATGGGATCGATATGAAAATATCCGGCAAGTACGTGATACTACTTTTTTAGTCACGTGTAGGACAATTTTGAGGATGAATTTTAATCAACATTTAGTTGTGATGGGGATGCGTGTTTATTGCCTTTGTTCGCACCACAAATTGTGCCGCTTACAATGGCATCGAGCTAGAATTGAATGAGCCTGGAGTGGTATTCAGCCTGCTTTAGTGATGAGTCCGGGGCGTAGGGTAAACGTGATTCGTTTTTGGGGGAAAGGCGATATATAATTTTCGCATTAAAATGGCATATAGCTTTTAATTTCTCTATTAGAACCTTCGATGTGAAATACTAACATATTTAACTTCTTGACGAGTATTTCCCTAATCAGGTTATCATCATCGCGATATGATTTATTCAGGAGATTGAGTCATGTCCTGATGCTCCCCCATATATTTTCCCGCGTGCCCCCCCATATATTTTCTCAAATCGTCGGTGGCTCTTTACACAACCCGAATAAATGATTTCGGCAAGGGGTGAACCGGAAAAGAAAAACGTTAAGTTTATAACTGAGATGCAGCATTGGCATTTTGAATGCCCTCTCCATAAATTAACAGCATGTCAACTAATTCACTATTCTCATACACATGGCCATTTTATGTTTCCAAAAATCACGGCAGAAATCCACGTTAAAACTAACAATAAAATACTAGATAATAAAATAAAAGGAATGCATGATTCACAAAAAAAATCGATAAACATTAGTTGTCATCTGTTCGTTTTGAAATTGTGGGCGATCGATTAAATTTGTTTAAATTATTTTAAGGGCCGGGCTTGGATTTTTTAAAATTCATTCAAGGTTGTAATTTTAGAGATATTTAAAAAATTTAATTAGAAAAAATGTTTATTTTGTTGACTTTTATACGGTGCTAAAAAAGCCTCAACTTACAAATCACCCTGTAAATCCGATAAAATATATTTTTCAGTGTTTTTTTTGTTCTCCAATAAATTTTCAACCTCGAAATGCAACAAAACCAAATAGAAGTAACCTACAAAGTAAATTTAATTTTGGAAAAAGAAAACTGAAATTTACAGGTATTGTTTTACTTGGGTAACGGCCAAATATCCCCCGTTATTTTATCTACGGCTTTATGAGCTTTTTCTTCGGATGGAAGTTTTTTTTCTAAGTAAGTAGACTTCTGGTTCGTAATAATCCGAGGCGAAAAAAATTCAAGAAAATAAATTCCAATAAAGGTAAACAAATAAACGGAATTGAATTTTTTTCTTTCGAATTATTGGGGAATAACCATAAGAAATTATTTTTTTTTTGTTACCCATAGATGCTCATGTTTTAATCCAATAACTAACAGTTACAAATAATATAGAAAACATTTGATTTGTTTATATTATTTGCTTGTTAGTTCCAAAATTAAACATAAAGGAAAAATGTTTCGTTTAGCCATATTTTTTGTCGCATTTAGATATTACTTCATTATTTTCTTTTCTCCTTCTTCTTCTTCCTACTTTTGATTGACTTGATTGATTAATTTAATTATAGTTACGTCAATGTATACCACATTCTCTAATCACTTGCTGGGACGCCTCATTAAAAATAATAAAAGTCAAACAAATAAATTGTATAAATTAGGAGTTTATTTAATTGATTGCGGTTCGTGTCCAAAAATCTATGTTGAACAAACAGGAAGATCTTTCTCTACTAGGCTCAACGAACATAAAAAAAGTTACACTAAACAACAAAATTATTCTCATTATGCTAATCACTTAATGTTAGAAATGCATACTTTCAATGGTAATTTTAAAATGTTATATAATTAGAATAAATCCAAAAAATTAAATCTTTTAGATAGCCTCGAAATTAATAAAAGAAAAAATGTGGGTATTTTGATAAATGACGAGCTAGACTTGAATGGTTCGCCGTTATTAAACTTATATTGCACTCCTAGACGTTGACAAAAAATTAATTTCCCCACTATCATATTTTATGATATTATTAAGTCGATGGACACTTTAGATTGTAATTACTTTTCTCACTGTTAGTTTAGTATAGTTTGTATTTGAAAAAGGCACTGTGTGTCGAAATAATTGTTATACATACAATTTTAAATATAGTGGAAATTTTTAAATTGTTTTTAGTTGTTGACCTTGTGCACTGTAAAGAAATCACAAAGAAGCTTATTCAAAACATATCTAAGGTGTAAGGATAAGAGGGAAGGACAAGATGGGAAAATGCTACACAGTTAGAGATAATCTACACAATAAACTGATACTGTTATATTTATTTACCAAATTTAGTTATATTATATTATATTATATTAAAATTTAAGTCATTGAGACTCTCCGTATTTTGGCATTTTGGCGAAGGTACTGAAATAAAAATGGAGTACATTTTGATCCTTCATCAATAGGCTTTGACCCAGTGCAAAATTTCCGCTGAATAGAGTTTTGGAGTTCGGGATATTTTGGGAATAGTGCCGAGTTTGTTTATCAGCTTTGCTGGATTTTATTGCTAACACACGAGCTGCCTCCGAAGCTTATCGAATATATTGTTCCCATCTTTTAATATTTTTCCTGTCCACGTGGTTGATCCGGGTGAATCTTTGGCTTCTTTCCACGCAAGTCTTTGGGTGTTCTCGAAGTCCTCGCGACCCACGGAATATTTGAAACCTTAAGGGGTAAACAGACCAACATTCCGCCTCACGTGGCCTGTGCGCCACATACTAGTATATACTGTGGCCTGCACTAGTCACATTAGAGTAAGTTCATTACTGTTTGGGATATACAAAACGCCATTACTAAATTGCCTGTATATTACTAACTTAGTTAATTTAATATTGTAACCGAATCCCTCTATGTTCTTTTGGCTTTCACGATACTGTCTTACATGATGAGAATAAATATCTAAGTACCGAGTAATGTTTTCTTTTGTCGCCTGAGATCTCATGTTCTCTAGGCATTAATTAGCCCTTGGTATCATTTAACGTAGTAAAATTTATTGTATTTTTTTAAGAGTAGATTTTTTTGAAGCCCAACGGGTAATAGAACATCTAGGTGGAGCCTTATGCTTCATTAGCTGTTAAGCTTAATTTGTATTGATCTAGATATAAAATATATTTCTATAATAGGTATGTCATTTTTTTTCGCAAAATTGGAGTTTATATTTCCATAATAAAATAATTTAGCTTAATAAATATCAAAGTATTGGCCATCGTTAGTTATTATACTTATGCTACTATACTTTTTCCCACTTTTCTGCCAAAGAATCGATTCTACGCCAAAAGAACTTTTGTTTTGTGAGCCCAACCACTGATCAAGTGGTGTTCTGAAAATCCGTGCTGCATCGATCGAAATAAGAGGTTGTCCGAAGGGGCTAAGTCCAGTGAATACGGTGGGTGGGGTAGGACGTCCCATTTCATGTTTTCCAAATAGTTTTTTAGACATTTCGCAACATAAGGCCGAGCATCGTCATGTTGAAAAATGACTTTTTCGTGTCTTGGGGAGTATTCTTGTCGTTTATCCTTCAATGCTCTGTTTAATTTTATCTACTGTTGTCGGTATCGATCGCCAGTAATCATTTCACCAAGTTTCAGCAATTTGTAATACACAGCTCTCCTACTATCCTACCAAATACACAGCAAAGCCCTCTTTCCGTGCATATTACGCACTAGTTACAATGTTGAGTTTTGGGTTGTCAAAACAGTTCTACTTTTCATCACCTATTACAACTCAATGTAAAGAAAACCTTTTCTTTTCTGTCTGGCAAGCAAAACTTAACAAGTGGTTTTTCGACTTTCTCTTTCTTTCAATACATATGGAACCCATTTTCCTTCCTTCTGGATACTTCCCAATGCGTGTAGACATTCGAAAATGGTCTACTGGACAACATTCAATGATTCTGCCAATTGTTTCAAAGTATACCTTGAGTCTTCATCCAATAATACTTGCAAATCTGCATTTTTAAACTTTTTCAAAATAAATTTAACACTCTTAAGGCGTTTAAACCATCGTTTACAAGTTCTTTGAGTTAGAGCATGTTCACCATAAGCTTCATCTAACAATCGACGAACTTTCAGCAGTCGTTTTGTTCAAATGAAAGAAGTTGAAACTTTTCCGCAAAACATCTTCTGGTACATAATTCGACATATTCAAAGTTATGAAAAACTAAGTTTATTACACAATGACAATTAATAACGAACTGGCTGTTGATGGTGTATGTTTACCCTCCAAAACGCCATAGTTGTCATTAATCTATACCAGCAAATGTATTAGTAACGCCATCTCTTAGCAAAATCGAGATTATTAACCGAAACACCAATTAGGTAGAGAAGAGAAACCGTTTTTTATCCACAGCTTGTCCACAGTTAATTGTTTTCCTCCAAGAGGTCCCATTCTAATTGGCTTATTTTATTCATAAATTCTTTTATCGGGAGAAAGAGTACCCTATAATATGTAATTAATGTGAATGGAGTACCACTGAAGACAACATCCCTTGGAGGAAATCCGAGCAACCATTTCATGAAAGCTAAAGTAGAGATCAATTTGAGAGCCTCATGAATAGAAATATCTCTGCTGAGCTGAGAAGACTAAGGAGGTCGAAGAAAGTTGAAAACGGCTAAAAAACTGAGAAAAATGTACGGCAGCACTAACATCTTCAGGTGGTTTGGAACCAGGGGCGGTTCATGGCGGAGGTTTATAAAATCTGAAATTATTTTTTTCACTTAATTTTTTTATTTTTTTAAGTAGGGCATGTGCCCACGTGTCCTTATGGGCCAACCGCCACTGTATGGAACCATCTGTATAAGGCATTTGATGGTTTAAAGCTGTTCAAAGACAAGCCTTCAGAATGATCCATACCGCTCAGCTAGAAGAGTTTTATAATTTTGTGTATATTGATAATGCATATATTTTTCTTAATAAATATTTCTATTAGCAACATCCGTGGTGGTTTCGAAATATATATTAGAGACATGTGCACTCTTTTTTTTGGGTCCTTAATCATAAGGAAGCCACATGCGATATATATCCTTGAAGATACATCTAACCAACTATTACAAAATGTACACAGCAATGAACAAATCAGGTATGCAATATATACATCATAGATTTCAGGAATATTTCATGTCTACGAGAAATATTTGACAAGAGTTTAGGAGTTATTATTCCTAACGTGCAAGTCAACATTTGCAAGATTTGAAACAAATTTAATTTTCAATATAATCTCATAAAGGTTTAATTTAGTTGCTATATTGATGTCGAAAGGCTTCAACGTCTCTGCAAAGATAATCTTTATCTTTTCCTACCAACCACTCATTCGAAGGTGCGATTACAGCCGTAATGAACGCATGTCATAAAAATGATAAATGTTCTTTCCCTTTAGCAAACAAAAGGTAATCGATAGAGTCAGATCTGCAAAATAAGGAGGCTTTAAAAATGTTTAAAGCTGCTTTACAAATGATCATTGAAATTCACGCTATTGTAAGCTGTGACTTTTCTGACGTAATAAAATGCTTCTATGTAATTATCCATGTGGAATATTGTATTGGTTCACTAATTTTTAATATAAAATATCCGTGGACATTGAGACTTAAAGTCTCAAGAAATTGTTGACATAATCTTTCCGATAACAAATAGTTACCAAACATATTTGCGGATGAGTCCTTTATGTTGACATTCCATACTTTAACTTTTGAGTCCGGATTAAAGTAATGAACGCATGCTTCATCCATCACATACATTTATAAAATGCTTTCTAGATCTGTGTTATGATGATGATGATGAGTATCCAAAGTATTTTAGTATTCAAATAGCAGATTTTGCTTTCTGAGCTAAATGATTTCTTCAATACTCATTCATGTAAAGCCACAATCCTTTACGACAAATTTGTCTAGAGTCATTTAATGCATTAGTAGTATGTAATGGCTCAAATCAACATTTTCTTTTATGAAGTCTTTTTTTGGTACACACGTACTTAGTGTATGTTCACAAATATCCGTATTCATTATTTCAGTTGCCTTTCTTTATGAACAAATAACGGGTAGGGAAAGCCTTTAACCTTTTATTACTTAAAGTCTGTACATTTTAATACTCTTTGTCTTAATAAATACTTAACAAACAGTGAAATTACTTTGTTACTATACTTGTAGTTAATCATAAACCTAAAAAATAATTATCAGTCTAAATATACAGCTACTGTGCATTTATACACAGTTACTGTGTATATACACTGTGTAAAATCCAGGAATGTCCACTTAAATGTAGTACAAAATGAGGAATATTCATTAATCATTTATATCATTATTTTAGTGTTATATGTTTGATAGCAAATTTGAGCTTCTAATGAACAAAATTGTTTCAGGCACATCAGGTCTTCATATTTTGCTTAATTGATAGGTAATAAGTTTTGGTAAGAAAAATCAGAAATCAGGAATCATTCAAAGTAGAAACTCATCGAAAGATTCTATTTTTTGTTTTTTATTTAGTACGGGTGTTTTTTCGCAGAGCCCATTATAGTCCACTGCCGAATAATTTCGTTTGGTGCAACTTCAAATGGACATGGTCGACTTCGGCAAGCCTTTATTAACTCATATTATTGATAAGATAATTCCATAAGAGTTTTGAGGGTAATCAGGCCCATATTTTTGTCAAATTCAAGATATGAATGTCCTCTGGTTGGAAAACTGATTTTGATAGAATTAAGAAGTTTGAGCGTAATCAGGCTCATATTTTTGTCAAATTCAAGATATGAATGTCCTCTGGTTGGAAAACTGATATTGATAGAATTAAGAAGTTTGAGGGTAATCAGGCTCATATTTTTGTCAAATTCAAGATATGGATGTCCTCTGGTTGGAAAACTGATTTTGATAGAATTAAGAAGTTTGAGGGTAATCAGGCTCATATTTTTGTCAAATTCAAGATATAAATGTCCTCTGGTTGGAAAACTGATTTTGATAGAATTAAGAAGTTTCAATGTGTAGACAGTGTAATGGATCAATCTAACAATTGTGAAATTTTTGTTCTGTCCGCCACAAGAGTCACAAAATATATGTAAATGTTTGATTGACCTGTCCAGATGTTTAAGAATAAGGTCATGTAAAAATGATGCAACTTCATCAGCTCCCTCCTTTCCACATGTTTCTGGATATGAATAGAAATATAATTCTCCATTTGCTAAATTTTGCATATTGAATGAAACCAAAGTCAATTGTCTCTTGTAATACGCATCATTAATTGTAATGTAAGGTAAAAAACATTTTAATATCCAATATGCTATAGCTATATATATATATATATATATATATATATATATATATATATATATATATATATATATATATATATATATATATATATATATATATATATATATATATATATATATATATATAATACAGTCAGCTTTTTTAATTATTCTACTTTGGTTTCCTGTTCGAAAGCCTTTGCTTTAACTAAATACATGTCACAGATACTACACGTCCATTCTGGGATAACCAAATGAAATATTGAACTTTGTATTAAATGTAGTCCTGTATGACTCAGAATTATGTTCAACATTCAAGTTAAACATTTTTTTAACAGTTTGAGTTTCAGACAGATGATCTCTTGAATCTTTTAAACTGTAATGATTATTTCTGTTTTTAAAAGATTTGCTATGAACACACACCTTTGCTAAAATATCTACATTCGTGTAATGAATGCCGCCCTCCTTATTCTTTAGCAGCTGCTCTAGAAGCTTTTAATGAACGTTGAAAATATTCAAATTTAGACTTTGTTATACCGTGGATGGAGATAAATGCTTTGGAGGACACAGGAATGTCCTTGTTTGGGTTATCCATGTGTATTCCTACTTTATATGTATATGAAGGATCATCAATATTTGCATCTGCTTCATCTTTTCCATTTATGAGGCCACATAAGTCTAGATTATGTTCATCTGAACTTTGTAATTAATTAAAGTATTTTAATATATCATTTAAATTCTGTTCCGATTAGATTTTAAACATGTCTCAAGATAATCTCAATTTTTCATAACGTCTTGAATTCTACTATAATTCTTTCTGTTTTTAGAACATTTTTTAATGGGGGATTCGTTATTGTTATATTTGTTATATAAAATAATTCACAAATTTCACAATATGCGAGAACTGCCACAAAAACTCACCTCTTATAAATTGTCAGTGTCAACAAAGAATAAAGATGGCGGGTCGAAATGGACATTTCTTATTTTATTCCGTTTCCGCTGTATTATAAAAAAGTACGTTTATCTGAGACATTTCTGGTTTTTAACGAAAACAATTAATCGTTAATGAAACTACCATATACAACCATACTGTTGTCATTATTATATTTAAAAAAATTTGACATTCCCGGTTGTTTGCCTATACCCTTCAAATGCATACCCCACTTGAGATTAATGTTAATAAATCTCAAACGAAATAAAAGTTATTAATCCTTGAAAGATAAAAACTTTCTAATTTGTGAGTAATAATGTTAATAAACCGCAACTTCATTTCTTTTTTTTTATGTGTCGGCGAAATACCACTTTGTTAGAGAAAATACTTGATGAACTAATTTCATATTTGCTAAAACGATTTGAAAATCAAATTTGCATTACAATTTAATCAAAATAAAAATATATTTATTCTTACTTTAATCATAGATTTAAGAAGACTATATCTTTGGAACACGTTGTGGACAGATTTACTCTCATTATATTTGCTCATCAATCCCACCAACGCCTTCTTGGCGGTATCATACGATTCATCCATGCGGACTCGAACAGCACGAAGGCGCTCGTTTGTTTCAATGACGTCCTCTTTGGTTGCGCCGCTAGCACTGCCCTCGTCCTTGACGTCTTGCACTATTCTGCGTACGCTCTGTGTGAATTTTCCGACTAGATTTGTCGAACCTGAAACAAATCGAAAATAAGAGATTAAACTTTTCACACATAGGAAAAGTTCTCTGAGTAGCACAGACATGGCACAAATATATCCAAATGTTTATGATATTGTCAAGATTATTCGTTACATGGAATGCCGCAAAGTTTTAAACCTATGTGTTTAGTTATTTGTTTGTTGAAATTGAGTAAAGCAAATGAGTTTTTACATTTTGGGAAAAATACATAAAATTGAAGATCGAGTTGCTATCAATTAGATTGATTTTGCTACGACTGCTAAAATAGTCACAAAAATCCACAATGTTGTATCAAATAATCGTGGGCTGGAGGTACTGAAGTTTGCTGATATTGCCGACGCTGCGTTTGTTAACAGTCGATTAAAAACACATTCGAATGTATACTTATCAAGAATGTTTAACGCTACGCTCTTGAGTTTCTTCCACGTTTTATAATAATAGATGAAACGTGAATTAATAATTACATGTCAGAGCTGAGAAAGCAACAAATATCAATAAAGTGCATCAAAAAAAAAGCAAAAACGGTTCAATCAACAGGAAAACTCATGTCTGTCAGATTCTCGTAGCGTAGTCTTATAGATTAGTTGTCAAATGGCATCACCGAGAAATATAATGCTTTACTAATAAACCAATTAAAGGGGGTTAGAAAACATGCTAATGTTAGACATGGTTACAAAAAGTGTTCTTTCACCACGGTAATAGCCCTGCACACACGTCTCCGATTATTGTAAAACTCCATGACCTTCGTTTTGAAGTGCTATCATATGTACCATACTCACCAGATTTATATAAATTGGTATTAAATAAAATTAATACTTTAATTTATTTTACATGTTTCGAAAATTGAGATATTGGCTATTGTATTTAAAATACCATTACTGAAATATTCTATTCTTGCAACTTTACAAATAGTCATCCCTTTTTTTATAATCTTCAGTTACGTTTGCACATAATTACGTCTTGGACTCACCATTAGCACATCAGATGATATTTAGCTCATGGAGCATGGTCTAGTCATGTCAACCAAAAACATTATCAAAATTACGATCACCATTTTGCACGATTGTCAATTTTTTTATTATTCGTAATTAAGCAAATACAAGGTGTCCCATAAGTTTCTATTTCGTAGGCTTACTTCGCAAACGCAACAACTGTGAGGGGCGCGGGGCGCATTAAGCAACTCACTCATTTGACACTCACACAGCTTGTACTGGTTATTTTAGTGTAGGTTCATATTCTTCCAATTTGTGTCATGTATAAAGGTTTTCGTTTTTTTATTAAATGATTAGTTAGGTCAAGAAATTAAATGATAATCAACAAAAAATATGAGTCTGATTTTAATTAAATTAATTTCATTTAATTTAAAATTTAATTAAATTCTTAGAAAATAGTCTACCTAATATGTTGCTATATTTATATGATTGATCTCAAGAGTTGAATCTATAATTATAATAAATGTTTATGGATTCGGCAGTTTGTTCCTTGTGAAATATTTTGAAAATACTAGGATTTTAAATGATACACTTGTAGCTTTTCATGATAAACTATCTCCTTTTCATAGTCTAATACATAGGTTAGTTATTTTAGTTTTCCACTAGACAAAGATAATTATAATAGAGTTCTATAGCAGTAAACAGATACAGAAACAGAAACAACGGCTACAAAGAAGGATCAATTGACAAATTGTTTAAAAATAAACAAAAAAAGTTGAATTTACAAGAATTCTATAACATTAAAAAGCAAAAAGACAAATCGTTTTAATTTATTAATTACACATCTAAACTTAGTAATACAATTTGTAATAGATTAAATAAACATGGTTGTAAAACTATTTGTGCAAATAAACTTAATGTAGATAGAATTTTAGTTAATAATAAGGGTAAAACGGATACTTTAGATAAATCGGTTTTATATAAAATTAACTGTAAGGACTGTGAAGCTGTATATATCAGTCAAAGTGCTAGACGTATAAATTGTAGAATAAAATATATGAAAAGCATTGGAATGTCTACACATTGTATTGAAACTAATCATTTTGTTGATATAAACCTCAAATTATTACGTTCAGAAAAAAAAAGTAAAAAAATTAGACCTGCTAGAAATACTGGAAATAAAAAAATCCTTAAGAAATAGTTATATAATAACCATGAATGACCAGCTAAATTTCCAAAACATCCCTGTAATAGATCAATATTGTAATTGATCTCGCAGAAACCGGGATTTTGAATATCCCGGTTTCTGCCAGCTGATATTTAGGATAATTAGACTAGACGTTAAAAAAAACAAGAAATAAAAAATACCTGTATACTTGGAAACACTGTGTTTGACCATTAGCATTAGTTCAAGCTACTCTTGAGAAATCCATAATAAAGGCGAAACATATGTAAAGCAAAATCTATAATCAACGTTTGAAACATTAAAAAGCTACAAGTGTATCATTTAAAATCCTAGTAATCGTGCAATAGTAAATTTAATCAAACTACTGTTTGATTAAATAAATGTGAAGTTAATCAGATAGTTTTGTAGCATTAGTGTTAATAATAAAAACTATGTATAACACTAACAACGGATACCCTGATTCACGCCAAAATGTTAGAATATGGCACCTAATTTTTACCATTCCTAGTTATTATTAATGTTTACCCTCTTTGCCCAAGGCATGCCCGTTTTCAATCGGGCAAAGCGGGTTTTAGAAGAGGTTTTTTATTTTTGTTATTCTATAAATACTTGATACAAAATGTTCATAAATGTTGTTTTATTTTCAAGCTATATAAATATCCTATCAAATGTTGTAAAAAATTTAACGTATTTAACTAAAATTCTTATTCTTTGAACCCTCAACTCTCAGCTTGCCCGCTTTAGGCCACCTCTCCTTACGCCAAACCAAAATAGTATATACTTGCCCCACCCCTTATAACTTGGTTTGTTATCGATTGCTTTTATTCGATACTTTTTCGGTCAAATTTGGCTTTTCTTTATGTTATCTTGTAAATTGTGTGACGCTGCTGGTATTTTGTGTATTGCTCTGATACTGTTGTAATGTCAACAAACAAGCAGTAGTGATAATATAGTTAGTGGGTACTGGATTGTTACCATGAAATATCTAATAAAATAATATTTGACAAACATTGTTTGATGTAGGTAGTTTTTGGTATCTCTATTGATCATTACTTCAGACGTAAACAAAAAAACTGAAACTCATATTTTAATCATATGTCCCACTTCATCAATTAAACAGTAGTAACATTTCATTTATTCAAATTTGAATGCCCTTGTTTCATCCGTATAAATTTCACTCGCATTGTTAGCCGGTTTAATCTCATTCTTTCGAACCTTCAATTATTTAGGTCAAATTATAATATAATAGCGATTTCAAATTAATCGCTGTGTTTCTCTAAAATGGAATAAATTATTCATATGAAATACAGAATTTTTCTCGAAAAAAGAAACGTTCGAAAAAGTTTAATAGGAAAATACTTACACAGCTGCATTTTTAACCTCTAAATACTCTTTAAATACCCCAACGAGATATCATTAAATGAGGTCGTTTTTAATCTCTAAAAACATTGTTAACCTAATATATATATATATATATATATATATATATAATATATATATATATATATATATATATAGGGTGTCCGCTAATTAATGGTACACAGCAAAACGGCAGATTTTTTGGATAAAAATATTGCGATTAAACTTATCTTAGTCCAAAAGTTAATAGTAACCAAGATACAGGGTGTTAAACTTATATTTTTATTTTCAATTTTCATCAATAAATTCCTTAAAAAGTTTCTTTCTTGAACAAAATTTGGGTGTGGGGGTTATTTAAGATGAAACATTTAAATGTCTCTAAATTTTGTATGTAGATTATGCTGTCTGTGGCACTTTTCTACGTTTGAAAGGCCACAACTTTTTCACGCCTTAGTGTATTAGCATTTTTGATGAAAATATTATTTTGTCCATCTTTTTTACGTAGATAAGGTATACCTTTCAAATATCGCTACGAGTTATCGTTTTGTAGATATCTGCGGTTAAATTGTCCATTACACTATTTAAAATTGCTCTTTTGAAATGTACACTTTTGTTAAAGTAGGTAGGCTATCATTGTGAGTGTATATTTAATATTGTGAGTGTTTAAATAGTTAAAATAGTTTTAAATAATAGTAATAATAATCATAATTTGAATACACTATACTAAAATAATTTTTGAAAGATTTTCACTTAAGTCAAGAACAAAATGCCCAGATTTAAATAGTTTTTTAATGAAGAGATGCGAAATATGATAGGACACGCAGGAAAATTTTAATTGACTCCGGTCTTATCGAAGATATTTGGAAACGTATCCATGACGAAGACAGCCGGATTTTAAGATTTCCAAAGATCTCTACGACATACTGGGTGAAACAGGTTCTTTCCGTCCGGGATTCCGCAGGTCGTCCGAAGACTCTAACCACCGACCAGGAAGAAGAAATTATGGTTCGCGTAACCAAAAACCCTGAAGTAAGCACAAGACGCATTGCTCTGGGAGTTGGGGTAGGAAAGTCCGTTTGCAAAATTGTTGAAAATGAGGGACTGTATCTGTTTCACTTCATGATTGTATAGAATCTATTGGAAGCTGATTTACCAGCCAGACTGGAATTTGTTCATTTCTGTCGAGCAAAATGTCGATCCCATGTTTTTAAAAGATGTATTGTTTACAGACGAAGCAACGTTTACACTTAGAGGTGTATTGAATTTTAGAAATAAACATGCGTGAGATTTACAAAATTCACACTTAGTAGTATTCGAACTCTATTTCCAACACGAATTTTAGTGAAGTTTTATTAGTGATTATGTAATGATTATGTAATAACCCGATGGTCCATTCGAATTAACACTTAATTTAAACGGCGAATTATATCTTAATTTTCTTCAAACTCACTTACCCGAATATTCAGATAACAGTCCTCTAAAACTAAGATAAAAAAAGGGAAAGCAAACACAAATGTTGTGTTTCAAAAGTGCAATTTAAAACGGTGCAATGAACAATTTAAACGCAGATATCTAGAAAATGGTAACTCGGAGCGACATTTACAAGGTATACCTTTTTTACGTAAAAAAGGTGGATAAAATTATATAAACTTTTAACTTATTAAATAAAAACGCAACTACACTAACGCGCAAAAAAGTTGTGAGCTTTCAAACGAAGAAAAGTGTCGCAGACAGTGCCCTCCACAATTTACATGCAAAAACTCTGCCAAAAAGACTTCCTGCATTCCTTACAGTCGGCCGTTTCTTCATTAAATTAATGGTTTCATTAGAGATTTTTTACTGTTTGAAACTTTTTTCTGCTGCTGCTATTGCAGTAACAATACTGATCTGTTATTTCCATCTCCTCTGGATCTTACAACATAGCAAAGCGGTTCGACGAAGGAATCTTAAAATCGCTCCCCTTTGTAGCAGCTTCCCAGTATTAACTTTGCCCTTCTTCGATCTTACCATTCTTGTTCTTTCTCTTCGACAGTTTACTCTAATCTTTGCTCATGCCATTCTATGGACACTTCTAACATTAAAACGGTTAAGGACAGTACAATTGCAAAATATTGTTTTATCGTTTGACATGATGTAGTCAATTTCACTTGTGAGCCTAGATGGACTCCATTTTATGCTGAGTTTTTTTCTTATAAAACGAGTTCATAATATACAGTTCTGGTCTTTCAGCAAAATCAACCATCTCTCACCTCTATTGTCCCGCTTTCTTTGTTCCAGTTCTTGCTGTTCCAACTCTAGCATTAAAGTCACCCATCAGGTGACTGACCCTCATTGTACCTGCACTTCTCGTTGTCTAAAAGCTGGGCCACATTATTATAACATACCTCAATTTTTTTCAGCTAAATGAAACATTGGGCTAGTCGGTCAGATATACTTTCAAATTTTATGACACTGTCATTCAACTTTCGGTTAATAAGGAATTCAGTTCCACCACACCATCTATTCTCCATACCCCGAGGGTAGAGTACGTGACCAGTTGTTTGCAGTTTGATTAGCTATTTGGCCTTTCATCGTGTTTGACATAACCCTATGATATCTCTTTGAATGATGTCAAGCTCGATCAACAGTTCTTGCAGTAGTGCCTCTGTTTTTATTGTCCGAATACTAAGTGTTGCAATGTCCAAAGTCTACTGACACCTAACCCGATAATTCTTAGCACCGTCTGCCCTGGGGCAGGCCTTCCAGCTGCCGTAGGTAATTTATTATACTGAGAGTACCTTTTAAGAACAAAATAGTTTCTGATATGTCTAGTAACTTCAAATAAAATAAAGTACGCATGTCTATTTACTTTTAGCACCTCCACATTCACCAATTCTTGGAAAATGTACTTTTGAAATATCCCAACGAGATATCATAAAATGAGGTCTGATTTGGGGATCTTGTTGGTTATTTCGTTTATCCTCGTCTGCTTGTAGATCTCTGACATGTTAGTCTAGAAGTTACTAGTAGTTATTAGTTAAAGTCTATTCACTGAGGCAAGATAGTCGACATAAACAACGACCAACGCGTGATCAGCACGTGATATTTTAGGCAAACACGCTGAGCGTCTCTGCTATTGGCGGGAATTAGTCGAGCCGATTTAAACCACCAATGAAAACTCAGATGATAGGCAGGTTGCCTATCGACAGAGACACAGGGTTGGCGGCAGTAACTCATACACTGCCGTGAGTTTTTTCATTTATTGAATTGCATTCGATTTATTAATAATTGTTTTTTGTTTCGGTATGTACGGCCCTGTAACGATCGCGTGCAATATGCGTGAATATATTTGGGTTTAGTTTCTTTCTTCAATAAATAGGCTATTGTTACTAGTTGCTGAAACCTTCAATATAGACATGTTCTCTTCCGAGCTATTCGAAGTGTTCGATCTGGAAACACTGATAGATTTCCCTTTGGAGGAGAGACACACAAACAACATTTGATGCGTCTTCAGTACAAGTTATAGTTCCCTGGAGTCTCTTGATGGTCCTTAGCAAATATTTTCGTGAACCGGATTGTTCTAGTGGGTTCTGAAAATGCGTGGCAACAATTTCAAGCAAGGGTACGCTATCAAGTTTTGTTTCAGACTAGGGAACAGTATGACGAAAACTTTTACAAAGTTCATCATTCAATATCAAGACAATTTACATTTATCTTCCAATTATCAAAACATCATTTACAATCATCAAGACAATTTACAAATGTGGAAGATTTCAAAAGTGTTATTCGTAAACAGAAATGCCACAACAAATAAAATAAACAATAATAAAACAGATTTATGATTCATTAGAAAAAATATTTTTTTATTTAATAAAAGGTGGGTTACAAGACCACAAAATGTTGCTGTTTGTTTATGCTTCATCTGGTAAATTTTTCACTTTCCTATAAAACTGTGGGTGTGTCTAACATTTTGACGCATCTAAAATCTATTTAAATTTCTTTTTCTCAAGGAACGTTTTGATAACCGTTGCGATTAGTAAAAATTGATTTCACCGCACTTTCCATATTAATATGTTGAAAATTCTTAAAAATTAATTGTTCAAGTGAGACATAATTTTTGACGGTAAGAGTATATATAGTGCTTTTATTTCAAAAGTAATCACCCATATTGTTTCTTTTAGCAATGAAAATTAGCTGTAGGCAAAAAAAAACAAGTCAATTTAGATGTAGAGGTGGAAGTTCAAAACCAATGTCTGTTGTATTTTTATGTTTCACCTCTTATCTTCTAATATATCATTTAAAAGGTCTTGAAAATCCTAATTAAACTGCGTTTACAAAACTGAAATCGGTTTGGTGAAAGAGTGAAAACGTCTTAACTAAAACACAAAAATAAATGAATAAAATAAATGTACTTTTAAAAACACAATTTAAAAATGTACTTTATTAAGTGCACAAAATGTCCACCACTGTTAGCTAAACAATTGTATAATCTGTTCTCGATTTATCTTTGGAAGATTTTGATAAATATCTTTATTAATTAACCTGAATGTATGTGTAATTCTCTTTCTTAGGTCTTGAATAACCAGCGGCGAAGTTTTGTATACAACTGTCTTTATATAATCCCATAGAAAGAAATCCAGTGGCCTTATATTTGGATATCTCATAAGGCCATTCCATCGCGCCTCTTCTGTCTATGCATTTGTCGGGAAACCTTTGATCCAGTCATTGTAGATCAGCTACTGGGTAGTGTGGTGGTACGTCGTCATGTTGAAAGTATTAATTTTGCTCATCCAACAGTGGGTTTTCTTCTTCATCGATTTGGTTTTCCAAGGACTGTGTTATAAGTGGATCAATTTCGTTTTTCAATAAGTTTAAGTACAATTCACCGCTTAAATTGTCTTTAATAAAAATCGGACGCATTATTTAATTCCCCAGAATTCCAGCCCAAAGACTAATCTTTTGAGAAAACTGCGTATGACCCTCTCGAGACACAAGTGGATTGTTATTATCCCAGTATCTACAGTTATATTTATATACAACGCATTAAGGAAAAATGTTGCTTCATCTCTGAAACAAATATTCTATATTAAATTCGGATTCGGATAAAAACAAACTAAATCCACTTAGCGTCTGACTTGTATCAAGCGGTTGAGTGGTCAGCGTCTGTTCACCAGTGGTGCGGCTGATATTTAAATTCTGGAACTAACCCCTGCAGTCTTAACCTCTGAACCGTCATGGTTCAAACCATTAATTCAAAGTACAAGATGAAGCGTTCTAGTAATTACAAAATTACCCCAGGAGGTAGACAATCCTCTGCCAGAGTCGGAGACCTCTGGCCAACGTCTGAAACCGAAAACAAAAACTTTCTTTGAAACGGTAAATATCAATTCTCTCCTGCGTCCAGGAAAACTACACGAATTGGTGCGAACATTTAATCAGCAAAAAATCCAAATTTTAGCTTAGCAAGAATCCAGATTGACAGATGATAACACCTTGGAATTCGGCAACTACAAACTTTTTAAAAGTAAAACTGACAAAAGAATACTTAAAAATACACCACATTTTGGTGTTGCTTTCGCTATCTCAAGAAACATTCTTGGTTCTATAACTAATGTTCAGTCAGTAAATAATCGACTTATAACACTATCCCTCAAGTTTGCTAACAAAAACTATACATTAATCAACGCACTCCTCCCAGTTAACGAAGAAAATAAATCTAATCCTGAAAAAGTAAATAAGTCCTGGGAAATTCTGGAAAAGACTATCTTTAAAATTCCCTCTAACCATGTAAAAATTCTATTGGATGATTTCAACGCCCAACTAAGCGAAGAAAAAAGTACAGGAAATCAGTCGGCAGTTTTCCCGTTCATAAATGAACTAACCATAATGATAGAAGATTGGTTGAACTATGTTCGCAGTTTAATCTAAAAATAATGTCAACCCATTTTAAGAAGAAAATAAAAAAACAAAATACCTGGAGGTGCCCAAACACGTACATGGGTGAATTTTAAATTGACCATGTTGCCATTTCGTGCCCCAATTATAGAGAGATTTTGAATGTTCAAGTCAGGAAAGAAGCTAACATAGGCACGGATCACTACTTGACTAGAATCAAACTTAGCTTAAAACCTCGAAAACTTATTCAAAAGAGACTGCTAATACCAAAGTTCGACCCAGCGAAAATAAAACCAGTCCGAACAGAAGAGCTTGATAAACAACCAGCACAGAACTGGCAAGAATTGAAACAAACAATTATTAAAACAGCCTTAAAGTTGGTCCCTTTACAAAAGCATAGAATGCATCCGTGTTGGGATGAAGTTTGCGAGCAAGCAGTATTAAGCCGAAGTAAAGTAGATTGTAACAGAAGTAGTAAAGATTGGAACAGTCAAAAAATACCAATAAACTATAACATCTTTTTCGAAGTAAGAAAAGAAACATCGAAGCTAATTAGACAAACTAAAAGAAAATATGAAAACAATCAACTTAATGAAATAGAAAAAGATTTCCAAAAAAATAACACCCGAAGCTTTTACAAAACATTTAAAACTAAATTACCAGGCTATCAACCCCAAAGTCTTTGCTTCCAAAAGGAAAACGGATAATTAGCTCTAAATAACCAAGACAATTGCAAAGAACGAAATATTTTGAACAAATATTAAACTGTCCTGAGCCCTTAAACATATTATCAACACTAAACCCTAAACAAACAAACCCAGATTTATTACCACAGAATGAAGATGAAATAATTAGGCAAATCAAGCGACTTAAAAATAATAAAGCTTCTGGTGAAGATGGAATCACTGCTGAACTTTTGAAATTGGCTGGTCCAGGTATAATCGAGGAAATAACCAAAATTCTGCAAGAAGTTATATGGCGAACCAAACGGATTCCGGAAGATTGGAAAGATGTTCTAATCCATCCACTACACAAGAAAGGAGATAGAATGCATGTAAACAACTATAGAGGGATATCTCTTCTCCCAGTTTGCTACAAGATTCTATTTCAATGTCTACTAGACAGAGCACAGGGACAGTTAGAACCTGTTGAATATCAAGCAGGTTTTCGACCGGGCAGATCCTGAATCTAAAGTTGATCCTAAGACATCAAAAACTGTACAATAAAAATCTCGTCTGTACATTTCTGGATTTCAAAAAAGCATATGATTCTATTGACCGCAAATTTTTATTCTGAATCTTGAAAGAACAAGGACTAGATCTGAAAACGCTGGCAATTATTAAAGAAACATTAACTAACACAAGGTCAAAAGTTAAATTAATGGGTGACATCTCAGAGCCCTTCGAAATTAAAACTGGAGTGAGACAAGGGGATGAACTCTCGCCACTCTTATTTAACTGTGTTCTAGAAAAAGTAATACAGGAGTGGCGTGAAAAAAAGTCGGCCCTGAATATTAACCAGCCCATTAAACTGAGGAGAACAACATCAAAATTGATAGGCTGGCGTTTGCTGATGATCTAGCAATTTTTGAAAGACACAATACCTGACCTGCTACAGACAAAGAACACCATTTCTAAAAACAAAATATGGTAACATCAGACGAGTCCCTCAATTCAAATATTTGGGTGAAATAATCATGGAAAATGGGTTGGAAAAAGTGGCCAATAAAAAAATGCCAAAAAATGGAAACGGCATTGAGACTTACACAAAATATTTACAACAAAAAATTCCTATCTAAAAACTCACTCAAAACTGAGACATTACAACTCAGTTATTAAGCCAGAATGTCTATATGGAAGATATGTCTATATGTCTATAAAGAAGGAAAGAAAAATCATAAAAAAAATCTTAGACCCCAAACAAATAAATAGCACAATATATCGACTTCGAGAAAACCAAGAAATCAAACAATATACAGATATACATAGCCATATGAGAAAAAGAAGACTTAAGTTTTACGGGCACATAAAACGGATGAGTCCGAGTAGGTTAACTTGACAAATAGTCGAATTTTATGAAAATAGAAGTAGAGCTAAAGTAGAAATAATTAATTGGATTGCTGCAATTAAAGAGGACCTAAGATCAGCAAATATTACACAAAGTGAAATTCAGGATAGAGGCTGTTTCAGACGCAAGGTTGACTTTTGGAAGGTTGGCCAGAGAGAAAAATGTAGGAAGACTGTAAGTAGTAGGAAGAAGATGTTTGTTAACTTTCATTTTAGAATTGGGCTGTTCTGTGAGCGCACCTGCCCTTACCACAATAAATAAAAATAATTTCAATTTTCTCTTGTAAAGTATAATTAGCTAATTTTTGTCACTGTCATTGCAACTGACACCACTTGACAAATAGTTGAAAATCGGCTCTTCTGATAAAAATATTTTAAATTTTAGCTGCAACGAGTAATAAAGTGCTGCCCATTAAAACACAAATGAAGGACGAGTTAAAATAAAAAGCCTCTTAAAAAAATGGTGTGCCTAAAAAAAATTAATCAAACATTGTAAACACAATGTTAAGATTCCGTTAAATAATTTTTAAAATATATTGTTCCCTCTATTACGAGAACGATTTCAGTTTTGTAAACGCAGTTTAATTAGGATTTTCAAAACTTTAGTGGTTGAAGGTAAGGAGGTGAAACATAAAATATAAGGGACATTGATTTTGAGCTTCTCCTTCGATATCTAAATTAAGTACTCATTTTCATTGCTAGAAGAAGCACTGTCTAGTAAGATCAAAGCATTGTTATATATTAAGTTAAAATAGACACATATAATATTACCTGAACATTTTGCTGTAATTTGTTTTTCCAATGAAATCAGCAAATTAATAACAATCAGGCGCACACATCCCAATCAAAATTGAATAATTGGTAACTTTTAATCAAACATTCTATGATCGAACATTGGTTTAAGGGAACACTAAACCTTTTTACCATATCATTTCCAGGAATTCCCGTTTCAAACTTTCATTCAATTTTACTAATTGTGTGCATTAAAATGAACCTATTCGTATTTTGACAAAAGTCCGAGACTATTTATTCCATTATAATTTCGTTAAACTCATCACATGATTTTCTGTTGTGATTATTGGTCTTCGAGAGCATTTAAGCTGATTCATTATACGAGGTGTGACTATTAAATAACGAGACTGACGCTGTGAATCATTTCATTTTGATTTATTTCATATATATTTACTTATTATTATATTTAATAAACACCCTTCCTTTAACCCTACAATACTTCACGAGAATTTTTCATTGTTTGAAAGAGTGCTGGAAGTCTTCTCCTCTTAGCTCCATCAGAAAACGTGCCGCTTTCTCTTTCATAGCTTCAACCGACTCAAATGTTGTTCCTTTTAATGCAGATTTCACCTTAGGAAACAGATTGAAGTCGCACGGCGAAAGATCCGGCGAATAAGGCGGATGGTCTAACACTGAGATGCTGTACTGGGATGCTTTTGTGGCTCTAAGTAAAAAACTATGATTTGTCATATGTTGTTACCCTATCCAATAAGTTTGGGTTATTTTCAATGGCATTCAAAGTGTCTTGTTGTTCAAATGTGAGAATTTTAGGTACCATTTTGGCACACTTTTTGCATGTTAAAATTATTATGTAAAATGTGCCGTACGCATTATTTGTCAATTCCGACAATTCCAGCAATCGCACGAATACTTAACCGACGGTCAGATCGAACCAGATTACCGACTTTTTCAATATTGTCATCCGTTTTGACGCGGAAGGGCCATTCGGGCGTGGATCATCTTCAACGTCTTCTCGGCCATTTTGAAAACGCTTAAACCATTCCAAAACACGTGCACGCGATAAACATTGAAGTTTCAGTAGCGGTTTTTCTGACTTTCAAGTAAAAGCACACAACAATTCGTTGCTCTATTGTTACACTTAAGATTTTTCCGACGAAACAAATAAACAACTCTAATGTGAACGAAGGCTACCGTTATACGGATTTGTTTACAGAAGCGAGAGGTATTCGAAAGAGAATGCTTCACGCTAAACAGCTGTTGGTCGCTGGCGTTTGGAACATGGGTACTTCTGTAGCAGCGTCAGTTTCGTTATTTTATAGCCACACCTCTTATTGCTAGCTGATCGATAATTTTTTTTTTAATGAAATGTCATAGAGTTGTATTGTATTCGACATACAGCTTTTTTGAATCAATAGTTTTATATTTGATTAATTTACACTTTCAACAAATTCTAGCATATATCTCACAACTTGGTACATTTTGAAAATAAAAATCAGCGAAATGAAATTTTGTAAATCAATTTTAACATGGCTTTGGTATTTTAATGCATCATCACCAGACATAGCGGTGATATTTTACCTTCGCAGATAAAACAAAATTAAATATAAGGACATATATAAGGATATTTATTTTGAGTTTTCATTTTTCCAATATCATATACACATGACATAATAAATATTTGACATTACAATAATATAAATAATTTCTCAATGATATCTATTCGTAAAAACTGAAAGTAGTTTATAATACTAAGTATAGATAATTTCTCAGTGATTTTTATATACAACGATAAACATATTACGCACATACATGGAACGCTAGCAAAACCAGTTAATCCAGAAAATGTGGTTCCTGGCTGCTAAGCAATAATAAACAACCGGTGAGTTATCCCTGGTATATTTCATTCATTTTTACGACACACGGACACGCTAAAAATGGGGTATGCGTGTTTATAGACGACTTAACAACAACAACATTAATAAAAGAAAGTTTCAAAAAAAATTTATAAATGCTGTTTTTTTTCCGAAATACATTACTAAAAGCTATTAATGGTAACAATAACAGAATACTCTTTGTACGAAGTTTTTAAAGACCTAAGAATTGAATGCTTAGTGTTTCATTACAACAAAGTACGTCTTCAATCTAATACGTTTTAAATGTTTTTAAGTTAATGTGATTTTCGAGCTTTCGATGTTTACTAAACTCACCTGAGTTCGTAATGTGTTACTTCTTTAATTATTTTAGTTTCATGAAGACTAAAGACGTAGTCACCTTTGTTATTCAGAAGAAACCTTCCAGAAAACCTACCAATCAAACAGTTTTTCAATAATAAAATAAATTAGGGACATGATGTATTTTATCATTGGATATCCATCCATTCGTTTGTCAGCGGCCTTTGATGAAATAAGACAAAAACAACTAGTCACGTGGGATAATTCTTCACCATGACAACGCGAGCTCTCACACATCGGACCGAACAACTCAATATTTGACCGGTCAAAACATTGATTAGATGGGTCATCCGCCGTATAGTCCTGATTTGGCACCCAATGATTTCTTTTTGTTCCCGTGCGTGAAGAACAAACTATGTTGTCAACAATTATCAACGTCAGAAAAAACAGTGGAAAATGTGCTATGAAAATTGGTTCAAATGTTCGCAAAAATATATCGATCATCGCGGAGTTTACTCCAATAGAGTTTAAAACAATAAAACTATTTTCGATGATATATATTTGTTTTTATTTACTATTCCGGATACATAAATAGTAACCCTTGCATCAGGAAAGGTAAATGTAAAAGTATTAGGGTTAGAGGCGCATCACCAACTAAGGCTATTTAGCGACATGACCTACAGCTTAACGTGGGTTCCGAACCATGGTCATCAGCTACCGACAACCCAGGCCAGCACCCCTTAGGCTATCAACTCTTTGTTATGTGCTTACCCATAAGTTTATCAGAAAGCTTCCTGACTGGCAAGTGACCAACGTAGAACACTTTTCAGGCATCCGGCCTTACCCAGCCTTTAACTAGCGTGACTGAGGGGTAATTCGTAATCAATTTGATTTTTACACAAAATTTAACCAAATTATATCGTATATGGTAGCTTGCATTTGAAAAAGCTAGCCACTTATTCGCAGCAGTGGTTTTTCATCACATAAATAAAATATCCGTTAATTACAATATAATAACAATAACCAATTTATACCTGCCAGAAATTACCTCAAGTACATAGTTCGGAACCGAAGTGTGGTGGATGATTCATGTAGATATGGGTGTCGGGTTTCCCAGACAATCCAGCAAATAACAAGGGGCAGTGCAGCATTTGCAGCAACAACATTTAAAGAAAGACACGACACAGTGGCCAAAATTATTCATCAAGAATTGGCAATAAAACTACAGATAAAAGAATCAGAAAAAGACCCATACTGCTTACAACCCGCAACTAGTTCTGAAGAACAACAGTTACAGAATGTATTGGGACCGAACAGTGCTTACCGACCAGAAATTAAATAACAACAGGCCCGACCTTATTGTGATCTATAAAACTTCAAGAAAAACATCGTTTATAGATATAGCTATCCCAAATTACAATAATATAATTGCAAAACATACCTTAAATAATGAAAAAATTCTCAAGTATAAAGACCTTCAAGAAGAAAGACAATGGGATAGCTTAATCCTTCTGATATCTAAGATATCTAGGATAATAATAATATCAATATAAAATAAAATATGAGAGAGATAGAGAACGAGATGAAATGGTGCTTGAAAAATAATTTTTGTTGTAGTAATAAGTTTAAATTTTGCTTAGGTGATCAAGAAGAATGCAAATGTATCAGGTATTTGTTTTCGGGGTGAAATGTAAAATTGGTTTTAAGCTAACTTTAATACAATCATAAATATCGTTCAAACTGTAAAAATCTAAACGTGATATATGTCGGCTACCATAATATTACTGACAGAATGCGTTACCCTATCAACCATAAAAGTTTGACTACCCTAGAAAAATGTGCGACGTGTTTTCAAAGAAATATTACTACGCATTTATTCAATTTTGTTTTTATCAATATATCCACCACTAAATTATATTACAGTTCGATATAATTTAGGTATCCTTTCTAATAATTTGTAACTGTTGCCGGTTCGATTCTTTCTAAAGCAGACTGTAGTTGTTTCCATATAGAAAATTTCAATTTTGAAAAGGCCTTCATTCTATATATATATATATATATATATATATATATATATATATATATATATATATATATATATATATATATATATATATATATATATATTATAATTCTAAATAATTCTAAATTTGTATATGCAACTGAAATATGTTTATTTTTATATTTTGCCCATAGTCACCTACAACAATTTACCACCCTTAATGAAACTTAAAAAAACTGATCTTATGGTAATACTTTAAAAAAAATAATAAAATTTCTTATTTATACTTTTATATCAAATACACAACTAATTGTTGTTTGAACAAAACATTTACTTATCTCCAACATAATAAATAATGAATAAAAATAAATCAATTCATAATGTTTTAAATGTTAAATCTCGACTAGATGTTGACACCATTCCAAAGGTATTGATTTCCATGCTTACTGTACTACTTCGCTTATTCGTTCAAATTTTTAATTTGTTTGTCCCGTGGTATCATTTTAAGGTGCCCCAAAGAATTTCTATAGGATTAAGGTCGGCGCTACATGATGGCCATTCCATTACTCCCACATTATTATCGCTGAACTATTTTTCCACATATTTGGCAGAGTGCTTGGGGTTGTTATCCTGCTGAAAGATAATATGACTTTGCAGAATGTTTTTGTATTTTTCTTGGTCAAAAAAAATTCATTAAAGACCAACAACGCACCACGAAAAACATCCCCAAAGTGTCAAAGTGCTTGTTGTAAATCATTTTCTGTATATCTTGGCAACCTTACAAATAATTTGCCACCACTTTCCATAGTGTTTATCTTTGTATCGTCAGACCGCGACACCTTCTTCCAGTCGTTTATGCTCCTATTGATAAGCTCCCTAGCAAATGTTAACCTAGGTTGGCGATTTTTCTTTTTTATAAGTGATTTCTTTCGAGATACTCGACCAAACAACTTTGATTCGTTGAAACGTTTTCTGATGTTTCTCGAAGAGAGTTTTATTTCTGAAGAAAGCTGTTTCTTGATTTGCATGAAAGTCATGAACGGATTCTTTTTAACGATTCGGACAATAACTGTTTCCGTTTTTTGATTTGTTTTTCGTGGTATATTTTCGGGTGTCCCATGGTTTTTGAAGTGTTTTAAAGCACCGAACACCATTTTTTTGGAACAGTTTAAGTGTTACAGAACAGTCTAAGTTACATCTATTTTTCTATAGCTCCAACCTCGCTGCTTTAAAGCAGTAAATAACTTGGGTGTAGAAAAGGATCACAGCTTTTCTTAATTATGTTAGAGATATTTCTATTTTTTGTTCCTAGTTAGTTGTCTATTTGATAAAAGTACATATAAAAAATATTACTATTTTTTAATATATTATCATACGATCAGTCATTTTAAGTTTCATTAAAGGTGGTAGATTGTTGGAGATAACTATGGGTAAAATGTAAAAATAAATATATTTCAGTTGCATATACCAATTTAAAATTATATTATTTTCCCTATGCCGTTTGTATTATACGTATATTACATACATATATTAAAATGGAATGGAATGTTTCTAGGTAAGAATGTAAAATCTGACAAGAAATCACCCCTCGGTCACGCCAGTTCGAGGCTGGGTAAGGCCGGATGCCTTCTGAGAGGTTTTCTACGTTGGTCACTTGCCAGTCGGTAGGCTTCTCGAGATACTTTCGGTTAAGCACAAAACCAAGGGTTGATAGCCCGAGGGGGGTGCTGACCGGGGTTTTCGGTAGCTGATGACCGTTGTTCGGAACCCACGTTAAGCTGTAGGTCCAGTCGCTAAATAGCCTTCTCAGTTGCTGATGCGCCTCTAACCCCAAAACTTTACTTTTATATATTACAATCTCCCCGAAAAAATTGTTTTCAGAATTTTCAAAATATATTTTTTGTTATATTAAACATCAATTTATTTAATTCTGGATTGTTTTGCCTTGCACAGTACAATATTGATATCATCGTTATACATTATCAATTTGTTTTCTTAAACTATTTATCACTACTTTTAACCAACCACCAATTGTTCGCACTAATTGTTACATATACTCACTGATCACTCATTTATTTGTATCATCAGAATACGTTGTTATTTCCCAGTAGTTTATATAATCATGAACATGTTTATACAATCTACATAGATAATGAATAATATTGACTTTATTAGGTTTTCTTCTAATACCATAAAGGTTATGTTCTTTTTAAATGAATACCCTTGTGTCAAATCGAGGAATAGGCCTAAAAAAAGTTGGCTGCATCTTATGGTAAATCTATTTTCCATCTAGTGTTGAACGAACTCAGTACAATCATCCAAAACGTCGTGTAGTATGTAGTAGAAAGAGTTTATAGAAATATTCACAATGCCAGCAAGCTCGTTACCGTGAAATTAAATGCATGCGTTTGAAACTTCTCCATCTAAAGAATCATTCCAAAAAATGCCGTTTCCCAGTATACGCTGTATTCTGAATTATGCACTATTTATTTTACCATTATCCCATATTTCTTTATGTACATATATATATATATATATATATATATATATATATATATATATATAAATATATATACACACACATATATATATATATATATATATATATATATATATATATATATATATATATATATATATATATATATATATATATATATATGCTATTATCAAACTTATAAGAACTTTCTTGCTTTCACTTGACCAAATGTATGCAGCATATATTTGGAGAAGTTTACATGTATATTGAAATAGTAGAGATAAACGGTTCGTCGATATAACTTTTCTGGAACACAGGCCTACTTTGTTGGAAAGTCTCCATTATGGAACGGCAGAACTTTTATCTCCAGCTTCATTCGGTCGCAAAATCGTCCACCTAGCCAAATGCCGACCGCCTGGAAAACTTTGTTCCAGGGTATTTCTAGGATCCGAAAATAGAAATGCATTCGGTACGAGTGAATGACGAACACTCACAAGAATATCGTCGTTTTTTATTTTTTTTTATATTAAACGAGAATGTGATAAATTTGACAACGCTTGATTAAAATTGGACCTTGATAACGCGGAAGACTTGTACGAAAACATTTTTACTAATGAGTTCTCTCACATATTTAAGAGGTTGGTTTAATTTGCCATAACATGTAAATTAATTTTGAAACATATCGTTTAATCTTATTCAGACAAGCACTCATGTGTCATTCCTATATAATAATTTATCAATCATAATAGAACAATTACAATTGTATGTATATCAGGCTTACAAATCAGGTAATGTATTAATTTTTAATATATATATATATATATATATATATATATATATATATATATATATATATATATATATATATATATATATATATATATAATACTATCTAATAGTATTACAGTATTCTAACCACTTATATATATATATATATATATATATATATATATATATATATATATATATATATATATATATATATATATATATATATATATATATATATATATATATATATATATATATATATATATATATATATATATATATATATATATATATATACATATATATATATATATATATATATATATATATATATATATATATATATATATATATATATATATAAGTGGTTAGAATACTGTAATACTATTAGATCTCCTAACTTGATGGCTAGATATGTTGACAAAAAATTTGGAAAATCTCTTAAAGAAAGGGCAAAGTTGCATTGATTTTAATATCCCATATCCTTATTTCTTTAAAGTCATAAATAATTTAAATTGCAGCGTGGTACTTTTCCCTTTCTTTTAAAACCATTCCAAACAATATGTTATTGTTATGTAGACAATCTAATGTTGTGGACAATCTCCTTGGCAGCTCGTGAGGGAGGGCGTTGGGTCCATCCCCCCAGCATCTATCACAGTAAACAATTTTTCAGAGCAAACACCATATTTTATTTCCGTTCAGATTCTTTCCTTTAACTCATTTTCATCGTTCACCTTCTATATGGGGATTGAATATTATTAATTGGGTATCACGAAAACTAAAAAGAATGAAGGGGAAAGCAAAAAAAATCTTCAGCAGCACTATTTTCTTCTACGCCCTCCCACTTTAAAAACCCATGAGCCGCCACTGATATATATATATATATATATATATATATATATATATATATATATATATATATATATATATATATATATGACTGTTCAAATGGCTGTGGATCTTAAATAAAAAATTCTTAATACTATTTGAAAAATTGCAAACGGTCCAGGATCGTATAATCAAGATGATAGAGCCTTGCAACTTAACAATTTTATTTAGATATTAAAAATTACTATCAATGTGAAATTTATTACCTTATATGTGTGTTGATATAGGTTAATGGATAAAGCGATACCATTGTAAGCCTTGTATAAGATTGACTTTATTATATATTCAACATTTATTACCAACCATCCCACAAAACCAGAAATAAAGAAATATTCCTGTCTGCTAATAAATTGCGTGGCAAGTATTAGGCTAAATAATTAAGTAAATTTCCAATGCCTTATAAAACGGCAATTTTTTGTTTATTTAAGCAATTTCAACAATTTGGAATAGTTGGCCCCACGTCAGAGATAGAGCAGTGCGACCAGCGCGAACTTCTTTTGTGAATTGATTTACACATGTTTACATATAAGATTGAAATTCCTTAAGACATGTGCCAACTGACAACAGTAAATGGTTAGAATACCGTAATGCTATTAGATATCCTAACTTGATGGTTAGATACAAATTAACAAAAGATATAGAAAATATGTTAAAAAAGGTACAATATTGCATTGATTTTAATATCCCACATTTGGTTGACATTTTAAATTAAAAATTAATTTACACAAAAATTAATGATGAAATAAATATATTATAGAAAAAAAAATTTCTTTTGAGTCATAAATAATTTAAATTGCAGCGTGGTACTTGCCCCACCTGTTATTATTTTAGTTGAGTAGGAAATAAAGGAAAGAATTTACGGTAAGAGGCGCATCAGTATCTAAGCCTATTTAAAGACTGGACCTACAGCTTAATGTGGGCTTCGAACCACGGTCATCAGCTACCGACAAACCCAGGCCAGCACCCTCCTCAGGCTATCAATCCTTGGTTATGTGCGTACCGATAAGTCTATCAGGAAGCCTACCGACTGGCGAGTGACCAACGTAGAACATTTCTCAGAAGGCATCCGGCCTTACCCAGCCTTTAACTGGCATGACTGAGGGGTAATTCGTTGTCGGATTTTACACTCTTGCCTAACATCAATCACAGATATTATTACATTTAAGTGTGTGTATATATGCTTGTGCGTGTGTTGTGTGTGTATATGTAAGTGTATAGGTGTGTGTGCGTGTTGGGTAGGAAGTAAGACGAACAAAAGAATTAAAGAAAAGCAACCATCCGAGCGCTAGAATTGAACCATCTATCATTGGATTGCCAGGTGAGCGATTAACTCACCAAACCACTGCGGTCGGCTTTAGTTGGGTAGAGTCTAATTTTCAAGTTTTTATAACCATTCCAAACAATACAAAATTGTTATGTAGACAATCTAATGTTGTAGAAATTATATTTTCTCATTTAAAAATTATGAATCAGCTCAGTATTATATGAGCTTGTTCATCAAATGAGATTTTACCACACACTTGGTTTATGTTTTAAAGAAATATTAGCTACCAAATTTTAAAATTAGCATTTACATTTTTCTATGCGTACTGCCTATTCGCAATTTGCATGCATGTAGATATTTTTCTTCACTTTAGCTGTATTTCAAGCAATTTAAAGCTGGATAAACATTTATGCAAGTTTAATGCATATTGAACTAGATAGAAAATTTGCGAATTCTGGTTGGTAGATTAGATTCAACGATTTTACAATATAAAGTAACAGTTGGTCTGAACCTGATATATATCAGGTCGATTTCACCTTTATATACGTTTTTGGCGACTCTCGCCCTGCACGTAGTGAAACTGCCCATTCACTTTTAATTTACGTATTTTCCTCTTCGCTAGCGGTTTTTCAAACTGTTGCTTTCAATAACGGTAATAAAGGAATAAAAAAATAATAATTCATATATAATATTTTCTCGATTTTTTTCTAACTATTCTTAGGATATACGAGATCGTCAAGTTCGAGGACATAGAAAAAGCACAAATATGATCAAATTACTATGATATTAGTTAGGTATGATTCGTTAAATGACATGCAGCTTAGTTTCACATATTATTACACGCGTTTAGTTGGTGTTTAATTCCTACATGCATATATAAAAATACTCGTAGATACATTCCACTTTAAAGTATTCTGGTCTTTTATTTCCGATGGTAAAAAAGTGGGCTGCTGAATTAAAATGCTGAATTTAAAACACTAGAATACCGCTATGACTGACAAAATCTAATAAACGCGTACTGAATGCACACGAGATAGTCAATATCGAAAATATCTGGATAAACCATGCCTAGTAACTACATTTTACGCGCTGTTTTGGGTATAAAGAAACTTTCCACTCGAGGGGTGGTGCGTTTACCATTCGACCAAAGATGCAGTCGAATGAACATTTTTTAAAAAGGTTTCGAATTATTTAAACGGGATTTAACGTTTTGTAACAGTTGTATGAATCATGGATTTACTATTACGACCAAGAAGCAAAGCAGCATCCCATTGGGTAGCAGCTGGGAAGTAAGGGGTAGGAAGTAGGTGACATTGAGTTAAATAAATCGAAAACAGTTCAGAGTGCAGGAAAATCGCATAAATGTACATATCTGGCCCAAAAGAATATGCTATTTTATTCAAAACTTTGTTGCTATGACCTGCGCTTCGAAATACTTCCATGTGTACCATATTCACCGGATTTAGCTCGCAGTGATACTTTTCTCTCCCTGGGCCTAAAAAGGTAGTATACAGAATGGAAATCGCAGAATTTTGTAGATCGGACAACCGAGAGTATTAAAAGATTGCAACATTATAGGTCTGAATGTATTGAATTGCAAAGTTTAAAAGAATTTCCAAAAATGTTGTTTTCTTTGTCAGGCGGAGAACTTTTTAGACGCCCCTCGTAAGAGTGAATTCTAAATATCAAATGATATTTATACTATAGAAAACGGTAAAACTTGTTTCTTGGTCTGATCTTTAATGAAACGACATAATTAAGTTACTTGTTTTCAAAACAGATATAATCGGAAAAATTCTAATTTGACTAAGAAATTGTTAGATCAAAATCATTTTCTGCACGATAATGGAAGAATTGACTAATTAGATTATAAAATATTTATTGTTTATATAATTCGTTTAGCACAAAAAAATATAAACAGTCATGTCTTATCAGGCATGCATGACATCAAACAATTCTCATTGTATAATTAACTTGACCTCTGGACATATGAGTCGAAATGTGAGTTTATGGATACTAGAAGAATTTTGAACAGAACATGATGTATCATTTAAAAAAAAGTTTTAATATTAAAATGGGTTATTTTAAATTATTAATGTTTTGTGACAGGAATATAATTTTTGCGTATTCTATAAAATTTTGTGTATCTCTATGCCGCTATTTGAAACAACAGTTTTGTAGTATGTGAATGAAAAGTGAAGAAACACTTTCAATTTGCACAGAACAAGATATGAAGGACAAATCGAACCTGGAGAACTACCATGTTTGGATAAACTATTATTATCGATTTTAAAACCTTTACTACAGTCACTGAAGCCTATACATCAACCCGAACTCGCAAATTTTTTCCTGTGCTCAATATTTTTCAATCACCGGTGATACAATATCATCAGAACTTGTTCAAAAGTAACACGCGATTTAATGCAGATTTAAGTTCAATGCCATATTGACTCTTACTGAAAACTGCTTAACATTCTACAGAATGATAGAGATGGCTTCATAATTTAAATATACAAAATCAATAATTTTATACCGAACAAGTTAAAGTAGAAGAGAACGAAACCAAATAACATAATTTCAATAAGAATTTCTCTGGAAGTATTTGCTGTGCGTTTGATAAACTTTGGAGATATACTCTACTTTAACTTCAAACAACCAAGCTATCGATTTGAACATCTGCAGTGTGTAACTTAATCGAATTCATTCGGAACTCTACTGAAAATATTCGGGTTTTATTAATAGTGTTAGTTTTTCGGCACCAGAAGAATAACTCTAAATCGTGTACTGTCAGGCATGAATAAAAAACATCTAAAACTCGAAGAAGTCGTATATTCAATAAAAGTTCTATTAGGACCTAGTGTATGAATATTTAGACATGCCCTATATAAATATTTTTTATTATTTTGATATGTTTTCTAACATTGCGCATAACCAAAAATTCTTTTCAAAAAATATAAAGTGCCAGGTTCTGACGGGTTAATGAAGAACATAATTTTTTAAAGCTTCAGGAACCTATTCAGGAATTTTCATCGTCTGCACCAACAACTCTAACAACAGCGATATTCCCTGCTGACATTTCAGTGTTTTGTTGGTAGTTTAGTGTAGTGAAAAATAACACTTTTTTTAACAATTCGATGAGGTAAGTAAAATATGTGGATCATCAGTTATTCGAATTGAATGTCGACTATTAAGGAGGAAAATCCCATTAGAAATTTCAAGAAATCGATTTTTTTCATATTTCGAAATTTATAACTTATAAAATTATAAAAACTATAAAAACGATAACTTATTGAAAGTATACTGGCAAAACGAAAAATAAAAATATTAAATATTTACGGAGTTAAAGCACATACAGTCAAGTGCGCCGGAGCCCGCATATTGCGACCCAGAGAGCTTAATCAGCATCTTGGCCTCTGAGATGCCCAATCGAAAGAGTGAGTGGGTCACTGTCAGAGACAGAGAACGAAGGGTTCTGCGAATGTACAGTACTTAACCGATGTTAGCACAACAAATGCACCGCTTCGAATGAGCTCTGAGGCGTTAGGCAGTTAGGCTACGGCGCATCCAAACCTCAGATGCTGAGATGTAAATATCGACAGGTAAAGACCGGGCTATTCAATTACAATATGATCTTATCTATTACCGGGATGTTTTGGAATTTTAGTGTCATTCGTGGTTATTATATGACCATTTCATAAGGATATTTTAATTTCCAATATTTCTAGTAGGTCAAATTTTTTACTTTTCTGTTCTGAGTAAAATAATTTAATATTGTTTATGTCTATAAAATTAATGTTTTAATACGATGTGTAGACATTCCAGTGCTTTTTATATTATTTAAAATATCTTCTTTTTGTTCTTATATAATATCGATCGAAAAAATTCTACAGAAAGAGATTATCAAGGTAATCATCAATTTACTTATAAACACGGAGAAAATTTCGGGTCAAATACAAATAAGGCTAAAGCAGCTCGTACAGCCCGAAAACACCAGCAGGATGAAAAAAACAAGCTTTTTGAAGAGGTTGAACGTCTATTATATGCACCTGGAATCGCTAATTTATCGGTAAGTCACTAAAACTAATCGTTTTATCGTACTGAAAATTTAAATGCAATTATCTCGAAACTATCCTTTCAAAAACTGCTCTGTCTGTAACTCAAAAAGTTATTGATCGATTTGTTTGAAATTTTGGGAAGCTTTTCACTATATAATTATTGGAAGGATATACCTAAAGTTTCAAAGATTTCGTGTAAATAAACTACTTTTTGGGATAAAAATATCGAAAAAATAGTATAAACTTTGAACATTTTTTGTTTTAAAGCTTACTTCATTTTTAATTTAATATTTTTTTTATAGTTTTATAGGTTTATCCTTCCGGTGCATATATCAGAAACAGAAAGAAATGTTTTTTTTTGTGTTTCAGATGAATAGAAAAAGAGTGACGAGTACAGCACTTTTGGACCTCCCGTAAGAGACGCCCGAAAAAAAGAATTCTGAGCCGCTATTTTATAAATAATAATAATAGTAATTATAATTTTATACCCTTCAAAGATCAAATAAAATGATGTTAAAACTTTAAAATGATACAATTATTTTATTACCTTTAAAAACATTTCTGAAAAAGTACTCATTTTGAGTCGTCTAAAGGGGTTTCCCCCCTTAACAAAGGGGCATTTATTTTCATAACATTTCTGAGTAATTATCAAACGTTGTTGAATTGTATATTTTACAAGTAAAGTAAATATTTAGGATTAAAGCGCATCAGCAAATAAGGCTATTTAGCAACTGGACATACATCATAACTTGGACTTCGAACCACGCTAATAAGCTACCGATTAACCCCGGTCAGCACTCCCATCGGGCTATAAATCCTTTGTTTTGTGCTTAACTTTAAGTTACTCGAGAAGCCTATTGAATAGCGAATGACAATTGCAGAATACCACACAGCAGACATCAGGTTTAACCCAGCCTTAAAATGGCGACTGCAAGAATATTTCTTGTCGGGTTTTACATTCTTTTCTGTTGAAATGCAGTAAGCAAACCTGGTATCTTCTTCAATTGATCACTCATCCAAATTCGAGTATTTACCTCAACAAGCGACGCTGTATTTCGATCTTCCAGTCAGTGAGTCTAGTTATGATGAAGAGAGTATATATAGCTATGAGTAGGGTATTATACATACAAATGAAAACTTGTGATATTTGTATCATTTTAAATGTGACCACCATAAGATTTCTACATCATGACTAACAAAAAATTTATTTAAGAAGGAATCCGGCCTTAACCTGCCTGGTTACTGGCGTGACTGAATTTTTTTTTGTGATTTTAAACACATGCTTCTTGCAATAAATTACAGAAGCTTGGTCTTGGACCGCAAAAAGCGACTCTGCAGTTCGACGCACGAATAGTCGGATTACTGGAGATGCCACTTCCAGGTCTAACCAGGAAAAACAGGAAGTTTAATCTAACCATCTCAGTAACCACACCTCCATTCAATTGAATGATGAATGTTCGTGAAAGCAATTGGATGTGTAAGAGTACTACCACATATTTCATCAGTAAGACCGTTATGTTTAAATATCGAACTATTTTAATGACCACTATAATGGTCATTTTAAATCATTGTTATTTTAGAGATGTTTATTAAATTAAAATAACATCCTCGTTTTATTTTGTATATAATAACATATTTGCTTATATAATTATGATGCCAGCTATAAATATTTATGATATAAATATTTATGGTTTAAATATTTATAGGGTTAATCGAAAAGCGAGAATCATCATCTTTTTATATTAGTTACATTTATATTTTATATTGTTATTTTTAAAAATGTTTTGGATGTGAAATACAGACCAAAAATAAATGAAATATCTGACTAAAATAGCAATTTGACAATGGCGCGGTGACTCCCCACCGCAACACGCCGAAAAAATAAAAACCTATGGCGACCGTCAACGTTATTCTCGCAAAGGTTCACGGTTAACTCTGCGAGGATAAACGTCAGTGCGGAATCTTGATGAGTCGATGCTGATCGAACCGAAGTGACTTGAGTGCGCGCAACGTTGCCCGACTTACTCTAATTTCGTCAAAACGAGAACAAGAACAACGACCAGAAAACGAGGTAAGTGTGGTCAATATTGATAAGACGATTTGTGTTTGTCGTTCGTACGAAGGTCGTGCTAAGACGATTGGTGACTTTCAAACTATGTTTAATGAGTGTCGCGTAGAAATTTCCAATAGGTGATTCGAATTTGCGTGGAACAAAACAAATCTATATTTAAATATTGTATTGGATTTTAGAACTGATGACTTGATATTCTAGCGTCATTAAAATAAAATTATTATACAAAATATACAAGATTAACTTGTTACCATATTCTAGTTGTTAATAAATAAAAATTAGATTAATAAAAATGCGAAATGAACACACTAATACTACTTACATAAGCGCTAAATAAAAATTTTACAAATTAAATCTCAAACTCTTCTTGCTCTTCGCTATATGCCTTATCTCCAGTAAGGTACCAAATTCTAAAGAACTACTCCAGATTCAGTTCTTCATGTTCTCCATTTGTTACAATTCTGGGCCATTATTATCATGTCCTGTATTGTTTTGTTTCTCTCTTTAATTATCCTTCACGCATTCTCTTTAGCCAGGTATTCTTGATCTACTTTTTCCTGTTTTGATTACCAATTAGACTAGTGCTTCAGGGTCCATTCGTATAATAACCAAACCAAACTATACTAGTTTAGCTATCTTTTGTTCTAGTGTTAACGTAACTGGTTCTTGTCGTATTATATTCGTAAATTATTCATTCCTAAGTTTTGTCTTATCTGCTATTTTCTTTGGGTATTTCATTTCGTTTGCGTATATTTTACTTTTCTGTATAGTTTTGCTACTGTGTTACATTGACTTTGCTTATAACGGGAGATTTTTTAGAGTGACCGCACGTTCAATAGGGGTCGTTGTCAAATGAACTGCGAGTTTACGTGCCTCGTATGCCTCGTATACCTCGAATAAATCGTCATGGAGCATTGCTTGCATCAGAACAATGCTTGCAATTTGTGGAAATATATTATCAAAATCAGTATTCTAGGCGCTAAACTTATAGAACACTTCGTGAATTTTATGGTGCACATAATCACCCAACTGAGTGGTTTATTCGTCGACTTATCGATAAATTCCGAACGCATTTCACACTGCTCGATATTAAAACAAAAACAAGATAAAAAACTGCGCTTTCCGAAGATAATATCGCCTCTGTTTCTCGCTTTGTTGGTGAAAATTCAAATTTAACAATTCGTTGCTGATCACAGGAAGTTAGGCTTTGACATTCAACTATATGGAAAATTTTGCATAAAGATCTTGATAAAGTCTGATACCTTACAAGATCCAGCTTGTCCAAGAAATCAAGCCACAAGACCATCGTTTGCCTCGTACGTTCGGTGAATGGGCTCAGGCAGAACATTATATATAAATTCCAGAAAGTTTACAGTTAAAACATCACTACAAATATCAGTGCATCACGAGCATCCTATTCAGCGCTAATTCGGCATTGCTAAGAAATTCTCTCCACGACACTAGGCGGACGTTTATTAGATTTAACAAATTCCGATCTGTGTCACAGCTTCAACATCCATCCCATATTGTCAGATACTTTCGACAGAATTTCCACCCAGAAAGCCCAACATATTGCCCAACAAAAAACTGACATTCAGAAAGAAAAACTTCTACGCCTTATTAAATCCCAAAACCCAACAACCACGACAACCAATCAACCAATTTTGTACACAATTTTTCGAATTCCCACATTAGCGATTCAGCCCATGGAGCCTTATCAAAAGGTTTTAATTTTGCAGAGACTCCTAACACTATCCCACTACAGAAAATAATTTCAAAACGAAAGATGCTTTATCCAACCTACCTTCTCCTGAAACCTAAAAAACCCGCCAAGACATTGCCAGAATCCTTCGTCGTTCCAAAACCCCGAGATCTAATCGTCTGTTGGACGAAAAACGTGCCTTACTTGAGTTACGCAGGAATTCAAACGTAACAATCCTTCCAGCCGACAAAGGGAATGCTACGGTCATACTTAATACTGTTGACTACGAAATGAAAATGTCTGATCTATTAGCGAGTGCAGTCTATAAGCAAATTCCTAACGATTCTATAACATATCTAGAGAATAAAACACATTCTGTCATCAATAATTCTAATCTTCGTTCAGATGATAAAAATGCTTTAATACCTTGCGAAAAATAATGACATTCTGACAATAATCGTTCACCCACTCACAAATTAGCAAGATATTTAGCGAAAACTCTACAGCCGCACGTGAAAAAATCAACGTCCTACATCAAAAATTCCTCTCATTTCATTGAGCTTCTCCAAAGGCCCAGTATATCCGAAAGAGATATTCTTGTTAGTTTCGATACTGTCTCGTTATTTACAAGCATTATCCTTCCAGAAACTCTAGACATTCAAAAAACAAACACCACACATCAACGGATATTCTTAATGTTATTGAACATTGAATGTCCAATACATATTTCATCTTCAAAAATAAATTCTCTAAACAAATTGTTGGAGCTCATATGGGCTTCTTTCTTTCTCCGGTTAACCCCAGTCCGTTGAAACCTACTTGCTGGTTCAGATATGTAAATGACATCTTCGTCATTTGGCCACACGGAATACAATCTCTAAATCTGTTCCTTTCGCATTTGAACAGTATACATCCCCAGGTCCAATTTAAAATGGACACTGAAAACAATTCTGCCGTCCCTTTTCTTGACGTTCTTATATCAAAAAGGCCAGACCAAAGCTTCTCCTATTCAGTCTATCGTAAACCTACCCACACAAACCGTTATCAAAATTAAATTAAATTCGGTAGTCAAAACTTTAGTTACGAGATCTCTGAGATTGTTGGATAAGAAACATAAGCAAACCGAACTTAATTTCCTAGAAACGGCACTAAATCAAAACGGCTACAACATGCGTCAAATAAAAAGGCATATTAATAAAGTTCAGGCAACCAATCCACTAGAGAATTGTCCCAAAGCCACAAAATTATTCTGCCATACATCAAGGCAGTTACTGAGAAAATTTTTCACGTATTCAGATTCTGTAATATCGAAACGATATTTACAACAGAAAGAAATATATCTAGTTTTCTTAAACCAGTGAAGGATAATATTCCTTCAGAGTCACATGGTGTCTATGAGATTCCTTGTTCTAGCTGCTCCCAATCATATATCGGCCAAACCAACAGACGTTTCCAAAATCGCATATATTTTCGGACGGCGGAAGAATGCTAGTATTATTTCGCCGTCCGAATATCGGCTCTCTCCTCGACTTTAGTAGAACATCATCTCCAAACGGGTCACAAAATAGATTTCGATAAGGCCAAAGTAATCGCACCTATATATTCCTACAAACCCCGCATAATTCGTGAAGTAGTTGAGATCGAAAAACGCCCAGACTGCTTAAACAAGAGGGACGACGGTCTTAGAGTTCCAAATACATGGAAACAACTTATTTCCAAACTGCTCATCCGAAACCCTTCCAGTCAAATGTCCACCTCCCGTCTCACTCCCACCCCCCAACCGAGCGTTCCACCCACAACCTTACGTTCTTTTCTAGTTGTGAATTCTAGGAGTAGGCAGTATATATATATATATATATATATATATATATATATATATATATATATATATATATATATATATATATATATATATATATATATATATATATATATATATATATATATATATATATATATATATAGTTAGATTGTATGAGAATTGCTCAATGTTTTGAGTGATTTTCCTCGCCGCTGACAAGTTTAAATAAACTTGTAATATTTGTAGAACACCCACGGGAGGCCTTGCTTTTGTGGCAAGATATCCACATAGATCATAAAATTCACTCCATGTATCAGAGATTTCAGACTATTTTGATAAACGTAGCGGACCACCATGTTCTTTTAAAGGTAAAAAAGGTTGCTATAATTTGGAAGCGTGGGTAAATTATTGTAAGAAATATCCTAAGAAACGAAATACTTCAAGAGAATTTTGCATATAATATCTTTGCTGTGTATAGAAATAAAGCAAAATTTTTATTGTTCCTTAAGTAGTCATATTTTACTTGCTTAGCGTGTCGGCACCTCGTTATAACATTTCATCACCTGTTACAATTTTATAAATGAAACAGCTACCGACACCATTGAATAATTGCAAGGTTTCTTCATCTTTTTTTTTCAAGGAATAATTGTAATTGTTTCTTCATTTAAACTGGAATCTAAACTTAAAGGATTTCTTGTATATTTTACGTTATTTGCTTTTATTTAGCGTAAAACGAATACAAATACTTTTAAGGAGTTGAATAAGAAAGCTTTTAAAGTTTCTGTTACAATACCGGTTATTTGCGGTGTGTTTGCAGTGCTCGAGTTTTCAAGTCATCAATTCATCATTCCCATCATATCTCTTTGCCATAGTTCTAAGCAATTTGTGTACCCTGCCTTATTTATTCCTCGTAAATAGAGAGCACCTATAAGTGCCTTTGACTCACTAATTGTTGTCTCTAAATAGTCACGATATCTTGAGTAAGTAGTATCACGCCTAAAAAAAAGGCGTATATAAAGCAAAATAAATACTTATTGGTATATTTCACAATGTCACTAATCATATCATCAGTAACAAACAAATGAATTGCCGCTAATTGATTTTGGACCCCCTTAGCAACCATTTTTAGGCCAAGTAAAATTTATACAGTGTTTTTTGATTTTGTTTTTGCATTATATGATAGTTGACTAACCCAAAACGTTTCCCGATCAGAAAGACCATAATTTAGCTCTTCTGCAGACTGTTTAGAGTCACTTTACTGCTCATCTTCTTCTATATTCCCTTGTTCAGCTTCCGAGGAACTTGAATTTGACACACTTTCCTCAGCCCCGGAGAGCTTTCTCAAAAACCTTTCAATATATTCAAAGCGTACCTTTTCGCGCCGTTTGCTGCTGCAGCTCCCAGCCAAGATCTACAATTTTTATAAGCTATTTACAACTATAAAACTATCGATAAACGTTCATCTGAAGGGGTATTAAACAAATTTAAAAATCATTTATGATACTTGAGTCTAGAAGCAGTTGCACCCTCATTTTTTGACCCAAATATATCACTATAAGACAAACGGAAAATGGTGAAACCCTTGAAATCAGACATTTTGCATCACTTGTAAAAAATGTTAATAGTAAAAGTTGTTAATGATGTAGTAGAGAGTGCAACTTCAGTTGACACAAGAATACATCAATCTACTTAATAAAGATGGAAATCAAAAACAATATATTCTTCAGGTGATAAAAGACTATAAAAGTAATTTTCCAAGTGCGACAAAAGTATGCCTGACAAAAACATTAATACTTCAAGGGTTAAATTGTGTTTTTTGCAATTATCAAATTCGAAGTATTTCTATGAATTAATAATTGTAAACAAACAATAAACTATAAAAAAATAAAATAAAATAAAAAAACTTCTTTAAAACTTTGGTGATGAAACTCTAATACTTAAATTAAGATAAAATATTATAATAAGTTTTTCATTATATTCAAATGAATATAAAGCATCGGTAAATTTGCAAATGTTATATAATTATTTGGAAAATCGATATAAATAAATTTTAACCTTGGTAAAACTTAAAAGTAAATGTTTGACTCCAATATAGAAATTTGTCCATCTAAAAGGATCACAACAGAAGCAGGATCAAGAATATTTAGTAAGCTAATCAATATAATAAGCGAGAGAAAATGAATACCTAAAAAGTGCAAAAATTTCATGTTACATGAATCAACATCATCATCATCTTCATCTTCATGATCAGCCCCTATCAATCCACTGCAATATGAAGGCCTCTTCAGCATGCTTCCAAGTGTCGCGGTCCTGAGCTTTCCTCTGCCATTCGGGTCCAATATACTTAATGTCATCAGTCCATCGTGTTTTAGGTCTTCTCCGTGGGCGTTTGCGATTAAGAGGTATCTAGTCCAGGAACGTCTTTATCCATCTTTCGTCCCATCGCCACGCTGCATAGCCTGCCCACCTCCATTTCAATTCCTTTATTCTTCCAATGATGTCACTCACTTTCGTTTGTTTTCTGATCCATGTACAGGTCTTTCTATCCCGTCTAGTAATGCCAAGCATACATCTTTCCATTCCCCTCTGTGCTAGCCGAAGTTTTTGAACTGAATGTGATGTGAGTGTTCAGGTTTCACTTCCGTATGTCATAACGGGCAGGACACATTGATCAAAGACTTTTCTTTTCAAGCAAAGTGGTTTTTTTCATTCACAACCATGTGAATGAATAAAAACATTATTTTTATACCGAAAAACAGTTGTAGGCCTGAACTTTCCAGCGGAAATGATTTTACTAATTGTGAGACAACTCTCCATGCTCAATAAAACCCTTCTCATTTCACAAAACATACAGTTCTAATCTCTTTTTAGAAAGCGTAATATCGATATTGCAGATTCGCAATATAACGTTGTTTAACCCTCGGGATTTTCCCGCACTACTGAACCCGCATGTCATCACATTATATTTGTTCATTAATTCCTGTTATTATTACATTCCTCGGGTATTTTCAAGTAGATTACTCTTCAACTCTGATTTAATAATCAGTACCTCATTTGCTAATGTAAAATAAGTAAAAATTTTGTTTTTATTCAAAGATAAAACTATAACCAAATCTGTTGAACTGAATGTGATGTGAGTGTTCAGGTTTCACTTCCGTATGTCATAACGGGCAGGACACATTGATCAAAGACTTTTCTTTTCAAGCAAAGTGGTTTTTTTCATTCACAACCATGTGAATGAATAAAAACATTATTTTTATACCGAAAAACAGTTGTAGGCCTGAACTTTCCAGCGGAAATGATTTTACTAATTGTGAGACAACTCTCCATGCTCAATAAAACCCTTCTCATTTCACAAAACATACAGTTCTAATCTCTTTTTAGAAAGCGTAATATCGATATTGCAGATTCGCAATATAACGTTGTTTAACCCTCGGGATTTTCCCGCACTACTGAACCCGCATGTCATCACATTATATTTGTTCATTAATTCCTGTTATTATTACATTCCTCGGGTATTTTCAAGTAGATTACTCTTCAACTCTGATTTAATAATCAGTACCTCATTTGCTAATGTAAAATAAGTAAAAATTTTGTTTTTATTCAAAGATAAAACTATAACCAAATCTGTTGAAAAACTTATCAAAGAAAAGCTCAACTGTTTTGAAGATATGATAATATAAATTAATTATATATGTTCACGATGTTTCTGTCTTACTTATTTAAGCAATAATCATACATTACAATTTGATGCATTATAATATTGTCAAGGTTGAGTTCTGGATAATTCATTCCAGGTTTTTCTCCGTCTTATATTCGCATGTTCTTAGTTTGCCCCATGTTGGCACTGTTGCATATTTATTCCTTGGAGGATGCATATTATTGCACTGTTGCATATTATTCCCTTCCGTGGGAATATCTGGGGCTGTTCTCTAAATGTTTCTTTCATGATTTTGTTTCTTCTGCTTCCTTCATAAAAACCGTATTTCCATAAGGGAGATTTGCTTTTCTATTTTGTATATAAAATCTCAGGCCTGGCTTCCATAGACTAGTGTAGGTTGTATCATCTTATTGATAATTTCTACATTTGTACTTATTAATATTTCCATTTTGACCAAGAAGTTTGTTTTTATAGAGTTGGTATTTTGCTCGCTTAGGCTAGTATGGCTCATTCTTGCCCCAAATATATTTTAAAATATATATTCAAACCATTCCGCCAATAATAAAACCGTGGCCAACATGGTCCAATTTGATTGGCCAAAAATATGTAGACAACTATTGTTTTCTTAAATCTTCTTAAGTTTTTAAAGCCTGGTTCTTGTTCTGCAGTTTTATGAATGTAAGCCGGTTGTGGATTTTTTTTAATAATGCCAGTTTTATCCAAATTCAAAACTTTCTTAATATAATAACCAGTTCCTGTAATTATTTTATAAAATTGATGGATATTATGAGGAATAACAGTTTAATCCCGATTAAAAATCGTACCGCTGCATAAAATATACATTTTTAGTTTTTAGTGTCAAGTGCAGATTCCATATTGCACACGCGATATTAAGTTGTAATATCAACAGGAATTTCCCATATTCTAAAACTCGCAAGTTATCTTATACTATGTTACATTGTGTCTTCTTTACTTGAAGTACCAATTGTAGTTCGAACTTGTTTTGTATTCAGCAGCCCACTTCAAAATTCTAGCAAAATATAAGGATGGTTGCGGCATTTTTTTGATGGAAAATCATACTAAATTGTATTAATAAAGCAAAGTTCTAATTTCCACTTATATTTATCTCTAAAACATAACGCGTTTCGCTACACTGTAGCTTCTTCAGATAGTGAACAAAGAAAGAAATTGTATTGTGACAAACAATAGGTGCAAGGTAATTAAATACTTTTACATCTACCAAATGAATTGTGGCTCGTGAAATTAATTATATTTAGGACAAACAGGTAGATCATTTAAACTCGGAATCGCAGAACATAAGCGCAGCTATCTAAATAATAAAATGGACTCGACATACATGGAACATGTTATTAAAGAAAAACATACATTTGATAATGATTTTAAAATATTACACATAGAAAGCAAGGGTATCAAACTGAATTTACTAGAATGTTTAGAAATAATCCGCCACAAATACATAGATGTCCTTCTTAATGACCTAATAGACTTCAACCATTCTCTGCTATTAAATATGTAACAAAAAAGACTAAGTAAGGGTTCTGGGAATTCCCATATGTCAATGATATATATATATATATATATATATATATATATATATATATATATATATATATATATATATATATATATATATATTGTAAGTAAGCAATGTAAGTATTGTTGATATACACAAAAAATATATATATTTTTGATATTTTTTGAGTTTTAGATCGTGGTGAATAAACCCAAGAAAATAAGTACGGAAAATGTATATGTTGTTTTTTCACGATTTCTTCAACATGAAAAAACAAACGGCTTAATGAATCAGAATTATCCTAGTTTGCAATTATCCTAGTTGCAGTTGTGTCTGCATGAGTACTGAATAATTAAATCAAATTTCAAAAGAATTCGTTCTATAGATTTCGAGATATAGTGGTCACCAATTTCAAAATATAGTTTTAAGAAAAACGTAAGACAAAAAATATTATATGAAGTTATTTGTGGTTATATTTTAGAGAGAATAATACAATTTTCATATGAAATACATAGTATGGCAATAGTTTTGCCGCCACTGTAAATAAACTTACTACAATTTATTATAATACTTTTTAAATAAAATTGCATTCACAAATTGAACTATTTATATATATATATATATATATATATATATATATATATATATATATATATATATATATATATATATATATATATATATTAAACAAAGAGAAAAAAACCTTACTTAGTGATAAACTCGATTGAAAGATTCTTAGTAGTTTTAACTATACATTAACGCTGTAAACGGTTGTCCATGTGCGTGTGTGTTTTTAATGTTCGCGTAATAATATTTAAACTATGTTATGAAACTATGCTATGTTAATAAATATATATATATATATATATATAAAAAAATAATATATATAATAAATAAATATATATATATATATATATATATATATATATATATATATATATATATATATATATATATATATATATATATATATATAAAATAAATAAATCCACTTAGCGTCTGACTTGTATCAAGCGGCTGAGTGGTCAGCGTCTGTTCACCAGTGGTGCGGCTGATATTTAAATTCTGGAACTAACCCCTCCAGTCTTAACCTCTGAACTGTCATGGTTCAATCCTTTAATTCAAAGTACAAGATGAAGCGTTCTAGTAATTACAAAATTACCCCAGGAGGTAGACAATCCTCTGCCAGCTTTGCTGATACAACCGGACTTTCGGATTCTGGGGCGTCCGGGCTTAAACGCAAAATCTTTCAGAGGGAGTCGGAATCCTCTGGCCAACGTCTGAAACCGAAAACAAAAACTTTCTTTGGAACGGTAAATATCAATTCTCTCCTGCGCCCAGGAAAACTACACGAATTGGGGCGAACATTAAATCAGCAAAAAATCAAAATTTTAGCTTTGCAAGAAACTAGATTGACAGATGATAACAGCTTGGAATTCGGCAACTACAGACTTTTTAAAAGTAAAACGGACAAAAAAATACTCAAAAATACACCACATCTCGGTGTTGCTTTCGCTGTCTCAAGAAACATCCTTGGTTCTATAACAAATGTCCAGCCAGTAAATAATCGACTTATGACACTATCCCTTAAGTGTGCTAACAAAAACTATACATTAATCAATGCACACCTCCCAGTTAACGAAGAAAATAAATCTAATCCTAAAAAAGTAAATAAGTCCTGGGAAATTCTAGAAAAGACTATCTCTAAAATTCCCTCTAACCATGTAAAAATGCTATTGGGTGATTTCAACGCCCAGCTAGGGAAAGAAAAAAAGTACAGGAAAACAGTCGGCAGTTTTCCCGCTCATAAATGGACCATAATGGTAGAAGATTGGTTGAACTATGTTCGCAGTTTAATCTAAAAATAATGTCAACCCATTTTAAGAAGAAAATATCAAAACAAAAAACCTGGAGGTGCCCAAACACGTACATGGGTGAATTTCAAATTGACCATGTTGCCATTTCGTACCCCAATTATAAAGAGATTTTGAATGTTCAAGTCAGGAAAAGAGCAAATATAGACACGGATCACTACTTGACTAGAATCAAACTTAGCTTAAAACCTCGAAAACTTATTCAAAAGCGGCTGCTAATACCAAAGTTTGACCCAACGAAAATAAAACCAGCCATAACCGAAGAACTTGATAAACAACCAGCACAGAACTGGCAAGAATTGAAACAAAAAATTATTAAAACAGCCTTAAAGTTGGTCCCTTTACAAAAACGTAGAAAACATCCGTGGTGGGATGAAGTTTGCGAGCAAGCAGTATTAAGCCGAAGCATTCAAAGATTGGAACAGTCAAAAAACAGCAATAAACTATAACATATTTTTGGAAGTAAGAAAAGAAACATCGAAGCTAATTAGACAAACTAAAAGAAAATATGAAAACAATCAACTTAATGAAATAGAAAAAGATTTCCAAAAACATAACACTCGAAACTTTTACAAAATATTTAAAACTAAATTAACAGGCTATCAACCGCAAAGTCTTTGCTTCCAAAAGGAAAACGGACAATTGGCTCTAAATAACCAATATAATTGCAAAGAACTTGCGAAATATTTTGAACAAATACTAAACTGTCCTGAGCCCTTAAACAAATTAGCAACACTAAAGCCTAAACAAACAAACCCAGATTCATTACCACCGAATGAAGATGAAATAATTAGGCAAATCAAGCGGCTTAAAAATAACAAAGCTTCTGGTGAAGATGGAATCACTGCGGAACTTTTGAAATCCGCTAGTCCAGGTACAATCAGGGAAATAACCAAAATTCTACAAGAAGTTTGGCGAACCGAACGGATTCCGGAAGATTGGAAAGATGCTCTAATCCATCCACTACATAAGAAAGGAGATAGAACGGATGTAAACAACTATAGAGGGATATCTCTTCTCCCAGTTTGTTATAAGATTCTATCTCAATGTCTACTAGACAGAGCACAGGGACAGTTAGAACCTAACATTGGTGAATATCAAGCTGGTTTTCGACCGGGCAGATCCTGCTCTGAATAGATCCTGAATCTGAAGTTGATTCTAAGACATCAAAAACTGTACCAGAAAAATCTCGTCTGTATTCCTACTGTAGTCTGTATTCCTTCTTGTATTTCTACTGACCGCGAATCTTTATTCCGAATTTTGAAAGAACAAGGACTAGATCTGAAAACGCTGGCAATTATTAAAGCAACGTTAACTAACACAAGGTCAAAAGTTCAATTCATGGGTGACATCTCAGAGCCCTTCGAAATTAAAACTGGAGTGAGACAAGGGGATGGACTCTCGTCACTCTTATTTAACTGTGTTCTAGAAAAAGTAATACAGGAGTGGCGTGAAAAAAAGTCGGCCCTGAATATTGACCAGCCCATTAAACTGGGGAGAACCAACATCAAAATTGATTGTCTGGCATTTGCTGATGATCTAGCAATTTTAGCTCAAGATGTATTAACGGCACAGAAACAGATTGAAATCCTAAAAGAAACAGCAGAAAATGTAGGACTCCAAATTTCCTTTGAAAAGACACAATACATGACCTGCAACAGACTAAGAACGCCATTTCTAAAAACAAAATATGGTAACATCAGACGAGTCCTTCAATTCAAATATTTGGGTGAAATAATCATGGAAAACGGGTTAGAAAAAACGGCCAATAAGGGTAGATGTCAAAAAATGGAAACGGCATTGAGACTTACACAAAACATTTACAACAAAAAATGCCTATCTAAAAACACAAAACTGAGACATTACAACACAGTTATTAAGCCAGAATGTCTATATGCTGCGGAAACGCTCATTTTGAATAGAAAGAGGGACATCGAGGACATTGAAAAGAAGGAAAGAAAAATCATAAGAAAAATCCTAGGGCCCAAACAAATAAATAGCACAACATACCGACTTCGAGAAAACCAAGAAATCAAACAATACACAGATATACATAGCGATATGAGAAAAAGAAGACTTAAGTTTTACGGACACATAAAATGGATGAATCCGAGTAGGTTAACTAGACAAATAGTCGAATTTTATGAAAATAGGAGTAAAGCTTAAGTAGAAATAATTAAATGGATTGCTGCAATTAAAGAGGACCTAAGATCAGCAAATATTACACAAAGTGAAATTCAGGATAGAGGCTGTTTCAGACACAAGGTTAACGTTTGGAAGGTTGGCCAGAGAGAAGAATGTAGGAAGACTGGAACAACTTGGTCTAACGAAAGGAAACAAGCTCACAGCGAAAGAATGAAATCAGTATGGGCACAAAGGAAGGCTAACAACAACAAACGCCTCTAATTGTACTTCGCGTGGTCCACCAGGGCCCATACGTGAATAATAATATATATATATATATATATATATATATATATATATATATATATATATATATATATATATATATATATATATATATATATACACTTGTGTTCAAAATAATAAGAGTGTGAAGTATCACCTAAAAAATTGCATTATATAATGTATCATTACTGTACGAATCCAAATATCTTATATTTTTATTAGTACAATGCCTTGTCATTTACCAATTGAATATAATATGAATAGGAGACTTATTTGTTTATTTTATTTTATCAGGTTAATATTTCTTGACGATAATAAACCTTTAGGTGACAAAAAATATGAGTAGCTTTAAATTTTTTTGCTGTTCGTTCATTGTTATCGAAAATATTTTAATATCTTTGGTATACATTGTCTATGCATCCATACAGTTTTAAATGTTACTATGGGTCACGCACAGCATTGTACTTCCGAAGAGAGGCGTCTAATATTGCAGTTACGGAGTCAAAACAAAATTTATAAATTTATTTCTCATCTACTAAAGCGATCTGAATGCGTTATTGCTAAAGTTTTAAAGTAGCAAAAATGAATAAAGATATCACCAGAAACCAGAGGTCGGCCAAGAAAAACAAGCAAAAGATTATATAAATGTATTGTACGAGAGGCGCGGAAACACCCATTTTCTACTTTTGTTTGACATTAAACGGAAAATGGGTCTACAAATCAGTACACGGGTAATTCGTAGACGATTGGTAGAGATGGATTTTCATGGAAGAGTTGCAAGAAAGATATCAAATTCAAGTAAAAAAAATATTCAGCATCGATTAAGTTTTGCCAGATTTAATTTAAACGGAAACTACAGCCGCAATTGGAAAAATATTTTATTTAGTGATGAAACAAAAATAAATCTCTTTGGATCAGATGGGAAACGGTACGTTAGGCGATATATGAATGAAGAACTAAATCCACGAAATTAGGAACAGTATAACATGGAAGAGGAAATATTATACTGTGTGGTTGCTTTTTCTATAATGGTGTAGGTCCACTATATTGGACAAAGATACCATGACCAAAGAAACCTACATGGAAATATTAGAAAAAATTATGCTTCCTTATGCCGAAATGAATATGCCGCTAAAGTGGATCTGCCAGCAGGTTAACGATCCGAAACATGCCGCGAAAGTAATGAAACGATGGTTTCTCGCAAATAATATTGAAGTGTTGCCCTGGCCGTCCCAATCTCCGGATTTAAATCCAACAGAAAATCTTTGGCAACATTAAAAAAGATATTGTTAATAAAAAACAAAAATATGTTATGGAAATAAGTCAAGAAACTTGGTATTCTATATCGGTTGAAATTTGTCAGAAGTTAATAGACTCTATTCCAAGGAGATGCTCAGCTGTGGTTAAACAAAAAGGATATTCTACTAAATACTAATATTTTATATTTATTAAGTTTGTTAATAAACATAAGTTTTCACAATTTAAGGCTATAAGTGATATACTCTTATTTTTTGACCAGAACAAAGCACATATTGTTTGATAGTTTGTAACACTAGCCTAATATTTTGTTTTATCAATATTTTTTGTATCATGATACGTTACCCAACGTTAATAATATTATAATAATTCTGTACAGGTACAGTTAGAACCTAACATTGGTGAATATCAAGCAGGTTTTCGACCGGGCAGATCCTGCCCTGAACAGATCCTGAATCTGAAGTTGATTCTAAGACATCAAAAACTCTACAATAAAAATCTCGTCTGTACATTTGTGGATTTCAAAAAAGCATATGATTCTATTGACCGCGAATCTTTATTCCGAATCTTGAAAGAACAAGGACTAGATCTGAAAACGCTGGCAATTATTAAAGCAACGTTAACTAACACAAGGTCAAAAGTTAAATTCATGGGTGAGATCTCAGAGCCCTTCGAAATTAGAACTGGAGTGAGACAAGGGGATGGACTCTCGCCACTCTTATTTAACTGTGTTCTAGGAAAAGTAATACAGGAGTGGCGTGAAAAAAAGTCGGCCCTGAATATTGACCAGCCCATTAAACTGGGGAGAACCAACATCAAAATTGATTGTCTGGCATTTGCTGATGATCTAGCAATTTTAGCTCAAGATGTATTAACGGCACAGAAACAGATTGAAATCCTAAAAGAAACAGCAGAAAATGTAGGACTCCAAATTTCCTTTGAAAAGACACAATACATGACCTGCAACAGACTAAGAACGCCATTTCTAAAAACAAAATATGGTAACATCAGACGAGTCTCTCAATTCAAATATTTGGGTGAAATAATCATGGAAAATGGGTTGGAAAAAGCGGCCAATAAGGGTAGATGTCAAAAAATGGAAACGGCATTGAGACTTACACAAAATATTTACAACAAAAAATGCCTATCTAAAAACACAAAACTGAGACATTACAACACAGTTATTAAGCCAGAATGTCTATATGCTGCAGAAACGCTCATTTTGAATAGAAAGAGGGACATCGAGGACATTGAAAAGAAGGAAAGAAAAATCGTAAGGAAAATCCTAGGCCCCAAACAAATAAATAGCACAACATACCGACTTCGAGAAAACGAAGAAATCAAACAATACACAGATATACATAGCGATATGAGAAAAAGAAGACTTAAGTTTTACGGACACATAAAACGGATGAATCCGAGTAGGTTAACTAGACAAATAGTCGAATTTTATGAAAATAGGAGTAAAGCTAAAGTAGAAATAATTAAATGGATTGCTGCAATTAAAGAGGACCTAAGGTCAGCAAATATTTCACAAAGTGAAATTCAGGATAGAGGCTGTTTCAGACACAAGGTGAACGTTTGGAAGGTTGGCCAGAGAGAAAAATGTAGGAAGACTGGAACAACTTGGTCTGATGAAAGGAAAAAAGCTCATAGCGAAAGAATGAAATTAGTATGGGCACAAAGGAAGGCTAACAACAACAAACGCCTCTAATTGTACTTCGCGTGGTCCACTAGGGCCCATACGTGAATAATAATAATAATAATTCTGTAATAAATTCGTTAAACACATTAAAATAAAATGTTTAGATTCAGCATTCATATTCTTATTATTTTGACCACAACTGAATATATATAATATTAATCACCAATAGTGATGTTCAGTAGTCAAAAAGCTTTAATACCAACTTCAAAAATGAAGCCTAATTTCATTTCTTATATTCAAGTCCGTCTTATATTTACAACCGTCTTCTTTTCACATAGATCTGATTAGCTCCCTTATTATGGCCAATCAAGAGAAACGCAAACATAATTTAATTCTTGTTTTTTTTTAACCAAAATAACATGATAAAATTGCATATTTAACCTTGGATGTAAAATGGTCCGCCAATTATATCGGAAACATTATAGCATTATATTATGACCGGTAATTTTATCTGATGTTAAAAACCAGCCAAATATAATAATTATCCTGTTTAGATAAACCGGAGGAAATCCACATTTAGATTTTTTAATCAATTTTCAGGTCACATTTACCAAAAATAATATCTGGTTGGAAATTCATTTCGTTCGATTTATTCGTGTTAAATTAAATACAATTTATTTAAAATAGAAGTTCGAAAGAATAAGAAGTTCTATCATTGGTCATATTTTAATCAATCTTATAATATTAATTGCAAAAAACATAAGGCTTATCAACGAGAAAGCAATCCAAGTTATTCTTCACCATTAACAATAACACGATTTCCATCATCTTCTTCAAACAGTGATTTTCTGAGGATGATGAGATAACTCCTGAATCACATGATTTTCATCGGACCAAATAGTGCAGTAATGTTTTTTACAAATACACTAAACCTGAAGTACGCTTCATCGGAAAATATTATTTTTCCCCAAAATTGGATCTTCAGAATATATTCTACTAGACGAAGCCGAGAGGAAAATTAACTACATTATTTTCAAAATATAATGTCATTATTTATAGGTTGTATAAGTATTATATATAACCTATATAGGTTGTATAAGTATTTCGAATTACCAGATCTATCACGAAGAGGAAACCACCTTCCCCGTGCCGCTCGGATACCAGACAATGTTGGAACAATGAGAAGAGCATTTCTTACTGGTCCTCAGGGTTCCACTAGGTGCCAATCTTCAGCTCTGGGTATGCCCTGTCGATCGCGATAACGCATCCTGCATGACAACTTGAAATTTCATCCCTACAAACTAATGGTTGTAGTACAGCTGACCGAAAGAAATTTTGCACAAGGCAGAGAGTTTTGTGCGAGAATGCTCGCCATTTTTGTGACCGCCGTCACTCATCATTATTACGGCCTGATGCCGTAATAATGATGAGTGACGAAGCACATTTTCATTTAAATGGATATGCGAACAAACGGAACTGTAGGTACTGGGCGGCAGAGAATCCACAAAAGCTACAGCCAAGACCTGTCCATAGTGAAAAAGTGACAGTGTGGTGCGGAATTTCCAAAATAGGATCGTTGGTCCTTACTTTTTTAAAGAGCACGAAAGAACAGTAATTGTAACTTCGGCATGTTATGTTACAAAATTATTTGTTGCAACTTCAACGACGACAAGTAAACATGGGAGAACTTTGTTTCCAATAAGACGGTGCCTCAGATCACACGGCAAGAGCATCAGTGGAATGTGTTCGACAAATATTTCCTCAACATGTGATCTCCCGTTTCGGTGATGTTTCTTGGCCCCCATGCTCTCCAGACTTATCTGCATGCGACTTTTTTTGTGAGGTTACATTAGAGTGTACGCTAACAAACTACGCACGATACAGGAAATGAAAGTTGCTATTCGTCAAGAAATCGCAAGAGTGCTAGATAAATGATTTTAAAAGTGATACACAACTTTCAAGAGAGATTGCAAGCATCTCCCCGTGAAGAAGGGCGACACTTTAAAAGTGCGCTATTATTACTTGATTTAGCTGTAATTACAAAAAATGATGGCCATCCTGTGTTATTTATAATATAGCACTTTTTTGTTCTCCACTGTATTTACAAGAGATCATCAGCCTTTTAGAGATGATAATATGAAACCAGTATTAATATTAGCAACCATAACATTTAGTCATTTGATAAATATATCCAGTCGACATACAAACCTCTCAGAAGGTATTCGCTTTTATCTGCTCCGGTTGCCGGTATGACTAATAGTATCTGTTCAGTCGGTTCACACTTGGTGTACAGCGGTGAATCTCTTCGAGTTTAGTGTTTTAAATTTTATGTGTAGAAAATTATCAATAGCCAAGAAATTGCAACTGTGCTAAAAAAAAGTACCATACAGGCGATGCATAACTCTAGTCCCCCGGATGTATATATACGATATATGCCTGCCCAAGTTGCGTTTGTTTTGGTGTTCAAAATGAACAAATTTTGTTTATTAAAATTCAACGAAGTTACACTTATTTGAAAACCCACTCTTTACTATGACATAGTTACCACAACAATGCAAACGAATGAGTGAAGCGATTGGATTTAACTTTTTAAGTACATCTTTATATCCCAATCTATTTATAATTTTATTACTACTTGCAAAAATAATGTTAGTTGTTAAAACTGCTATTAAACAAACTGACATTACAATAATTGAATTTGATATATTGGCTCTACAGATAACAAATTTTGATACGCACTTGCGGTACTGAAACTGACATTGAATGAGTCCGTCGACTTTATCAATTAACAACAATTAGTAACAACTTCAAAAGCAACCGACGACATTACGTAATATTTGTCTTATTTCGAAGAAACATTAAACAAAAAGAGGACAATTGTTTCTAACTATAAATAGACATCAACAATGAGCTTATTTAACATAAATACTATTTTCGAAAAACTATTAACAAAGGATGAATGAAACAATACCAAAGTGCGGTATAAAATTACCTAGAAAATTAAAGAAAAACTTTTTCTTGTATTAACAGAATCAATTTAAAAAATAAGCATTATTTCTTTCTTCTATATACATTATTTATTTATATAACCTTAAATAATATTTTTCACTAAAATTATTTGCTCCAAAAGAGGTTATTACGCCTGAAAAGTCAAGGTTGGCTTAATCTTAATTTTATTTGCCAAAATACCTTCATTATTTGACAATCAGCTAGGTAAGATAATGGCTTTCAAAGCAGTTCAACAAGAAATGTTAAATCTTTATTTCGTTTTCCTCTTCACTTCTTAACAATATAAGATGTATAATTTTTCTTATTCTTAATTAGTTTAGTTATAAAATTTGTTTACAGTTTTAACAATTAAGTTTTTAACAGAATAAGTTTTTTTTTTAATTTTCATATGATTATGTATTTTTCATATGCCACTGACCTAATCAGTTTTCGTATGGCCCGTCACGTTGGCTGTGCCGAAACCGCAGTTGGCGCGGTAGTTGGTTCGATTCCAGCACTCGGGTGGTTGTTTTTCTTTCTTGTATTGTTTCCAACCCCACACACATGGGGTTTCCAACCCCACATACTTACACACACACGCCCACACCTTAATTTTTGTGATTGTTTCTAGGCAAGAGTGTAAAATCCGACAGCGAATTACCCCCCAGTCCCGCCAGTTAAAGGCTGGGTAATGCCGGGGTGCCTTCTGAGAGGTATTCTAGGTTGGTCACTCACCAGTCCTGATAGAAGGGTAGGTAGGCTTTCTTACGGGCAAGCACAAAACCAATGATTGACAGCCTGAGGAGGGTGCTGGCCTGGGTTGTCGGTAGCTGATGACCGTGGTTCGGAACCCACGTTAAGCTGTAGGTCTGGTCGCTAAATATCTTTTGATGTTGATGCGCCTCTAACCCAAAAACCTTTAAATCTGTGTTCTTATGTTTTTCTGCTAAAAGTGTGCTGAAAATGTCATGAGTTCGTGCACCATATCGTTTCAAGCATTTAGCCATACTACAATATAGATGAGCTAACGGTATGAATGCAACAGGTCCAATTTTGCAAAACGATTGGAAATGTTTGTTTTTACCGTTACGTAGATTTGGATAAGATGATTTGAGAATCATAGTTAAGCAAGATTACGAGACTCTGGTTATCCTAGAAGTATTGAAAAACGGAAGAAATATTGAAGAACGGAAATCAAATTTCAGAATCTCAAATTTCTTGTTTAGGAATAGGATATTTCGAATAGGATATTAATTGATATATGCTTATGCTGGGAATGTATGCTTATAGTCCTTATTGGCTAGTTTTTCTCGTAGCGCACCTCAAGATACGTCGGTTAGAATTGTGCCAAGCTAGATTTGAATGTATATATATATTTACATGTGTATTTTAATATCGAGCAGCGTGAAATGCGTTCGGGATTTGTCGATAATTCGACGAATATATCGCTCGGTGGTTAGGCGATTATATGTATACCATAAAATTCACGAAGTGTTGACTTTGAAAACAAATTTTGACAATTTGCAAGTCTGGCTTTAATATTAAACGTTTCTTGATGTATTGTCAGACTATACAGAAACTCACAGTTCGTTTGATATAGACCACTATCGGATATTCGCATACATTCCGGGCAAATAAATATTTCTGGGAGGGAAATATATTTCCCTGGGCGGAAATTATATTTCCCTCCACGCTTTCGTTACGCTACCTTTTGGGCATACCTGGTATTATACCCGAGGTTCTAGACAGAATGCCATGAGCAGTCCTGACTGCTACAAGCATTCGCCGTATGATGGCGTGAGTTGTGTGCTATCACGACCCGTCATGAAAATGGCCAGTTGACATGGCCTGGCCCCGATCGTCTCTCCCATCTGCTTTCCTTGCGTTCGCCTGGAGCTCGGCTGATGACGGCTGAAAGGCTAGAAAACGGTCACGAGAGATACGTGACGTCGCATGGTGGACAGTTGGGAGAAGGCGATCGGTGGCACCACGTGGAGAGGAGGTGAAAGATTTCTGTAATACATATATATATATATATATATATATATATATATATATATATATATATATATATATATATATATATATATATATATATATATATATATATATATATGCCGTTATGATAAAAAATAATGCAACTGCTACAAAAATACTTTTCTTATCATTCACCGTCTTTATAAATATTTGAAAAAAAAATGAAAAATAAAATAAATTCGAGAATGTCATATAAAAAATAATGTGGTCAAAAAATTTATTGAAGTATATTGATAACTTTGTTTCACATTTTATCAGAAATTTAATTTTATTGTTTAATTTGGGTTGTTGGTGTAAGTTGTCTGTAAATACAAATATTTTAAAAACAATGGATCGTACTAAACATTATACTGACATGAATTTTGCAATTGCAAGAACAGAAAAAATCTTATAAATTTATTTGTCAAGCTTTGAAAAGATCTGCTTGCGTCGTTCCAAAAGTATTTAAAGAAATAAAACATGGAACAAAAACCGGAGTTCCGATTCCAAAAACGAAACAATTTTTAAAGTGTTTAAAAATCCTTTTTTGGTGTCGACGGTTGCCAAACGGGAATTACATTTACCAACCAGTACAAGAAGTACGAAAAGTGGCGATTTTGACGTGAGAAACGAAGAACGTGGAACACCACCGAAAAAGTTTGAAAACAGCGAATTGCAAGCCTTGTTGGATGAGGATGACGCTCAAACGCAACAACAACCCGCGGATCAATTAAATGTGACATGAGAAGCCATCTCTATACGTTTGAAAGCCATGGGAAATATCTAGAAGATGGGAAAATGAGTTACACATGAACTGAATGAAAGATAGCAGGAAAACCGAAAAACCACTTGCGAAATGCTGTTCGCCAGATTCAAAAGAAAGTCATTTCTTTATCGAATTGTGACTGGCGATGAAAAGTGGATATATTTTGAGAATCCTAAGCGTAAAATATGATGGGTAACTCCAGGTGAACCATCGGCATCGACTGCAAGCCCAAATCGCTATGGACGGGTGACAATTCTCTGTGTTTTGTGGAATCAGAAATCGTTAATACTGAACGATAATCGTTAATACTCAATCAAGCTTTGCGTGAAAAACGACCAGAATTTCAAAAAAGCAACAGAAAGTGATTTTGCGCCATCACACACAGCAAAACTGGCCAAGGAAACGATTGAAGCGTTTAGATGGGAAATATTTTCGCATGAGGCTTACTCACCAGACGTGGCTCCATCCGTGCTTCACTTCTTACGAAAATGTACGAAAATGGCTCTATGACTGGTTTGCCTCAAAAGAGCAACAGTTTTTTTGTCGTGGCATCCACAAATTGTCAGATAGGTGGAAAACATCTATAGCTAGCGATGGGCAATACTTCGAATAAAATATTTTTTATTATTTTCATACAATAAACGTGTATTTTCTATACAAAAATTCCGGTGTCATATTTACATACCCGGTACATCGGCCTTACTAACCATTTCAAAATGACGTAATCACCGGCCATGTCGAATGACCTGTCGAACTCTGCAAAATGAGCCTCTGCTTTGGCAATAATCTCAAGTTATCAAAGAAGAATCAAGAATAATCGCAAGTTGTCAAGTTGTTAAGAAAGTCACATCAAACGGATGTAACTTTCTTGACAACCAGTTATTTCCTAATGTTTGGAAAGAGAAAGAAGGTAGAAGGGGCCAAGTCGGGGGAATAGAGTGCATGCGCCATCAATTCATAGTGCAGATTGATCAATTTCGCTATTGCAGAGGCGGAAGAATGGATGGGTTCATTACCGTGATGAAATAGCACTTTTGCTTCGCCAAGTGAGGGTATTTTAACCCTCAAGAGAAGCATTTATGTGCTTCCCGATGCTTCAGGAGCACGTGGGTAAGCCATACCCATACCGTGTGCCTTTTATTATTAATATCTTTTGATTCAATTATCCAATATAATATTTTTTTTATTTAAACGAAGGCGAAATTAATAAATAAAAACTTTCTTCCAACGGCATTTAAAAGGGGACTTAATATACTTTCAGATACTTATTACATAATTCAGCTTTATTTAAAAAAAATATATTTATTTAGTTAGGTTCACTGGTATGATGCTCCTCAAAAACCGATTCGGTCTTTAGTAAAGTTCACTGGTATGATGCTCCTCAAAAACCGATTCGGTCTTGCTTTTACTCTCTTTGTCGTCGAAAATATCGGCTGTCCCCTATAACGTTTCTACTTCAGACGCACAACGAGTACGAGAACGCGTGTTCATTTTGAGCTAAACAGAAAATGAAAGAAAACGATTCAATAAAAAGTTTCGAAAAGTTTTCAATAAAAATACTCTAGAGAATATAATATTTATGATTTACTTACCACAAACTGTGTCAAGATCGAAAAAAAAACACACTATTTCTGCAAAAAGGTTATTTAACGGTTTTTTTCTATTGACACAACAACAGCACTGGGTTGCGTATACCCCTAGACTGACTACAGTCGCTTATATTTTTGTTAATAATTTCATCTTAAGATGGCTATGATGGGGTCTCAAAAATCTGTCTAACTGTCTGTCTGTCTGTACTGAATTCGGAATATTATTCATGCCGATTCGCCTACATTAAAACTTAGTAAAACGCTTATAAACCATCAAATGTGAAATAGCGGAGTTCTCATTATATATATTTTTTCGACTTTTCTTGAGTGTGCGCGATTTTTTTTTCGCCGTAAAAGTGGGGTTTAAACAATATTACCTTTTTCAGCCAATTTACTTTTTCCATGATAGTAAAAATATGGAATTTATCTATAATATTTTCGAAGACTGTTGAAACAAGATTAAATATTATATTGGCTCGAAAATCATGCAGTGCTACTAGAAACGTATCTACTGTTCAGAAATGTAATGATCTTTATAGTCGCATTGCCATCTGTCGGAAAAGTATTTGAGAATTTTTACTCTATTATATACAAGTTATGAGTAAATACGATGATGAGTATAGCTATTGCTAATATCCACTTTCTACTTACAATTTTTAGGTTCGAGATTATACATCAGTAAATTCCTTTGCGATCTTCTATAAAATAACAGATGATAAATTATTAACTTCGCAACTTGTCTCATAAAGAAATGGGAGTTATGATTTATATCTTGACCTTTCAAATGAGAAATGAACATATTATAAATTTGAAATATTCGAAATATATGAAAATGTTCTAGTGGCATTTCTACTACTACTACGTGTCCTGGAGGTTAAGTTGACCCGAAGGCCCTGACTTGTATTCGCTGATTTTTTCGAACGTCACGACAATGTCGCTTGTTCGAAGGGTTTTAGCTGCCGTCCTTTAGGCATGGAGGTGATGACCGAAGAGGATGGTCATACTGGGGCAACGGCCGGCAATGAAGCTGCCGTGGCTCTGATTAGCGGATTGTCCGAAAGGGACGCCGTCGCTAGGAATTTGTCCAGAAGTCTGGACAGGAATGTCTGAAGCTCTGGTGTGTCAGTTTCCCGATGGATTTGCGCATTCCTTACAAACCATGGGGCACCTACTAATGTGCGAAGAACACGTGACTGGAACGATTGCAGAATTGCAATCGACGTTGGGGGGAGGTACGGGAACCAGGCCTGAGATCCGTAGGTGAGGACGGATCGGACCATGATTTTATACAGGGTTATTCGGATGTTCAGCGAGAGCTTACTTTTGCCGTTCATTAGGGGGTAAAGCAGACGAGCCATGGCTCTTGCTTTCCCGGTTACCTTCTTTAGGTGCGGCACCCACGTGAGGGCCTTGTCGAACTCAAGGCCCAGGTAGTGTGCCGATCTGGCCCATTTGATGGGCCCCGTAGATGCGGATATTCTGTCTGATTATCGGCTGTCTTCTTGTGAAGAGGACAGCCTGAGTGGCATTTCTCTACCGGCCAGTTATTAATTTTAATGTTGAATTCCTATTTGATTTCTATTATATTCCCGCTTATTTTAAAGCCACGTTTAATTTTGAATAACAATGGTAGAGACAAAAAATAATTAAGTTTACCATTTTTATTTTTTGCTTTATGCTAAGGAACCAATTTATTTATATTTATGTAATTTTAAATGTATTGTAAACTTGATATTTATAAACGAAAATACTATAGTACCAGTTCTACCCATGGTATTCTAAACTAGAACATAATTATTGTTAGTAATCTAGTTTTGAATCTAGTTCGGTATCATAAATTTTTCATATTAAATGAATATTTAAGTTTGCATATACTAGTTGGACGATAAGTAAGAGACCAATTTGAATAACACAACATTAATGATATTGTTATTTATTCTCGGGTATTGTAAATAATGTATGACCGTTTATTCATCAATTAACATATGTTAAGAATGAATATTGATTTTAATTAATTATTGAATTACTTGACTTGAAAGGTGACTTGAACGCAACTGATGATATATGAATCTGTCGAGTTTAAACCTTAAAAAGCATTACAAAGTTCATTAAAGCCAGTTTGTCTCGGCCCAGTTACAGTTTGCACCACGTTTTATTTGAGGAAAGAATTGGATCATATTTTATCAAACCGAACCATTATACGAGGTGTGTAAATACAGTAATGAGACCAGTAAAGTAGCGTTCAATCTGTCGACACTGCCAGTTTCTCCTTCGGAGGAGAGACAGTCCAACACATGACGCTTCTTCAGTGCTAGTTTGAATTCCCTAAAGTCGCCTGCTGGTCCGTAGCAATTCTTTTCGTGAACTGGAATTTTCTAGTGGGTCATGAAAATGAATGACAATCGTTTATCTTCCCTTTCCTATGATCACTACATTAAAGTTCAATAATGTGTATAATCATTATTTAAAATGAAAATATTAGAAACATTTATTTTTTTATGCACTTGAAATATACAGATATGCAAATTTTGATATTTTTAGAGTTTAAAAACAGTAGTAGGTTTTTTGTTATTGTAAACTAAAAAAAATTTACTGTTATTTTGCCACTGCAACTTTTTTGTTAACAATCTTTTGACAATAGTCGAAAGAAATTAATAATTTACTTATTAAACTAAGAAATAATTTAATTACTTAAATATTTATAAATATATATATATATATATATATATATATATATATATATATATATATATATATATATATATATATATATATATATATATATATACTGAGAATTTTAATGTTGGAAGTGACCACCGAATGGTACGAGCAAAAGTTAGGATTAACTGTTGAAGAGAGTGCGAAAGAATGGTAAGATCAAAGAATATCCAGTGTAATTTTTTTAAAACCTGACATAGGCTAACATTTTTATTTTAAGTGATAGACTAGTATGTCCAAATGCAAAGTTTAGGAAATAACTTGACTAAGAACATTTTATAAACAATGCTTTCCGGTATTGCCAGATTTCTCCAGTATCTACTAAAACGATATTTTTTAAATGGCAACGTATTATTTGAACATAATTTGACAAATCTTAAAATTCGAAATAAAATATAGTCACATTTTTTTATTGGAGTAACCGTTTAAAAAAATCATCTCCTGATGATGTAAACAAGGTTAGTGAAATGTGCGTAATAGAAACTTTTAATGTCAATAATAACCGCAATCAAATAATTTAAGTACAGCTGTATCAGTTTCAAATATTAAATGTTTAATTTTTGTAGTATATGTTTAATATTTCTTCTTATTCTTTATCTTATTAAATAAGTTAAAAATATAATTTTGATTTTTCACCGTTCGACAAATCGCTTAAATTTAGAATATTAAAAATTCAAAATCTGACTAATACTTTGCCTTATTCTATAAAAGTTATTATCAGTAGTTTCAAAAAATTATTTTCCTTGACTTTTACATTTAATGTCTTAATAATGGACTTGTTATTAAAACTTGCTTTATAATTGCTGAATTTATTAACACCGTTCACTCAGTGAAGCTTATTTTGTAACTTCTTTAGTTTCTTAATAAATAAATAGAATTTTCAGATATAAACTTTATATATATATATATATATATATATATATATATATATATATATATATATATATATATATATATATATATATATATATATATATATATATATATATATCAAGTTTCTGAAGTTATATATGAAGTTGTGAAATATATGAAGAATTCTATAAACACAAAAATGTCTTGGGTATAGAAGGAATCATTGTAATATCGATTAACAGTATTAAAATCGGGAGATAGTCTTCGTTTTCTAGAAACTGATATATGCAATATGTGGAATAATGGAAAATGGAATAATGGAATAGTGGAATAATGGAAAAAAGATTAAATATATATTCGCTTATCTAACAATGCAATATGTGAATAAATACGAACATATTTAAGTATGCCATCAAAACTTTAACGTTGTTCTTTCCTAATTACTAACCGGCCGTGTACCGACCGGCGCAATGTATTACTTTGCGCCGGTCAAAAAAATGAATTCAAAATTTGTTTTAAGTTGGGTAAAAATGTCACAGAAACTTTTGAAATGATTCAAACCATTTACAGCAGGGTCGTTTAGTAGATCAATAAATACAAAAAAAAACAAATACATTCTAACTGAAAATTTCAATGATTCAATATCAATGATCATTGTGTGTTTTATCCAGTTCATAGAGGAGTCCCTTGATTGATATCTATTGTATAGGTCTAAATCCATTTTACATCTCATTTTGACAGAATATTTGGGAAAAAGTTTTGTGTTTACTTTGTACTGTTGTATATATATATATATATATATATATATATATATATATATATATATATATATATATATATATATATATATACATTAGCAGAGCGCTTATAAGTGGTTCTCTCAGTTTTAACTTCATCATTTTAAGCGAATCGATCTTCATCCATGTGTTATTCTAAACATAATATTATGTATATCTAGGTCAAAAATTGGTTTAAATTCTTAGTTTACTCATCAGTCCTTATATTCTCTCAACCGAAATTAGAATAACCCTTGCAGGTTTTTCTAATTATTTTCTAAATCGATTACAACTATTTTAAATATTTAGAAATTCGTTGCTTTAAGTTCGAAGAAATTCGTTGCTAAAATATCTGGAGCATACAATTAAAATATAGGAATAATTAATTCATATTTTTCTTGTTATTTATGTGTAATAGGTAATTCGTTATATGTTATAAAATATAAATATTTTTTCATTGAGTTATTTGAAATTGAAGAGGCATTAAAGAAACAAATAAAAAAAAATATGAGAAAATAAAATAAGAGACTATAAAGTAGAAGATAAAATAGAAAACATTTCGATTTGATTATACCAAAAACTATTCTGGTATTTGTAATGAGACGTATATACATAGTTTAAGATTTATTATTTATCTGTGTGCAATCGGGAAAATTCTGACTACGCTGAACGTCACGCGAATTTGGTTTCAAAGCAATGAAACAAATTGCGATCTAGTGGGCGTGAAACGACTTCCACCACGACTCCCCAATATTGCAAGGAATGTTGTATTCTTTTTCGTTTTAAAATAATATCGCAACCGTACAGACCATTTCGGAAACTCGTTTAGAATATATTTTCACTCGAGTTTCGTCAGAAAGGTCAACTTATGTGTAGGTGTTTTTAATTTTTATAAATTATCATCTCAATAACAAAGCACTAATAATACCGGGAATTTTGTTGATTTTCTCTATCTTCCAGATAGAATATTAATTTTCTTTGCCGTCCTCATTTTTTTTACCTCATCATTTTCAATTCCCTTTGGTAACTGGTTTAAATGTTTGTCATCCAGATTTATTATTTTTGAAGATAATTTCCAGTACGTGTTGAACAATTCAAGCGACATACAGTTCCTTCCTCGAACACCTTTATTCGTGATAAATTTATCAGCTTTTTTATTTAATATCGTATTTGGCCTTCCTATAGGCTCCCTTCTATTAATCTGTATATCGGGCATCTTTTTAGTATGAGAGGGATCATTGGTTGCATATATATATATATATATATATATATATATATATATATATATATATATATATATATATATATATATATATATATATATATATCATCATCATCATCAGCCCGTATCGATCCACTGCAGGATGAAGGCCTCTTCAGCATGCTTCCAACCTTCACGGTCCTGGGCTTTCCTCTGCCACTCGGGTCCAATATACTTAACGATGTCATCAGTCCATCGTGCTTTCGGTCTTCTTCGCGGACGTTTGCGATCAAGCGGTATCCACTCCAGGATTGCCTTGGTCCATCTGTCGTCCCATCGCCTCGCTATATGGCCTGCCCATCTCCATTTCAACTGTTTTACTCTTCCAATGATGTCACAGACTTTTGTTTGTTCCCTGATCCATGCGCAGGACTTTCTGTCTCGTTTTGTAATGCCAAGCATACATCTTTCCATTCCCCTCTGTGCCACCCGAAGTTTTTGAATTGATTGCGATGTGAGTGTCCAGGTTTCACTTCCGTATGTCATAACGGGTAGAACGCACTGATCGAATATTTTTCTTTTCAGGCAAAGTGGGAGTCTGCTCTTAAACACTATGTTGAGCCTATCAAATGCCTGCCAGCCACATTTAACACGCCGTTCCACCTCCCGGGCGGTATTCCCCTCCATGGAAATCCTCTGCCCAAGATATACAAAGCTGTCCACAATCTCTAAATCCCTTCCTAAAACTGAAATTCTTCTGTCCTGAGCGAAGTTATTGGACATAACCTGACTCTTTTTCAGGTTTATTTTCAAGCCAAATGGTTCGCCAGCCCTTTGCAGTTCTTGTATGCGTCTTTGCAGCTCCTCTGGGTCTTGTGAAATGAGAATAATATCATCTGCAAATCTAAGATGGTTTAGGTTTGCACCATTGATCTTTACCCCATCCTGTTCCCAATCCAGTTTACGGAATACTTCTTCAAGGCCAGCCGAGAAAAGAATAGGCGATATTGCGTCACCCTGCCGTACACCTCGTTCTATATTAATTCCCACTTCAAGATCATCAAGGTGAATTGTGGCTGTAGCTCCATCATATATCGATTCTAATAGGTTTACATAGGCTCTCTCTACACCTTGGCTAAGCAGTGCATCCATTATCGCATGCTTTGAGATGGAATCAAATGCTTTTTCGTAGTCGATAAAAGCCAAGCACAGTGGCATGGTGTATTCGTTGTGCCTTTCTATGACCTGCTGTACAACCTGGATGTGATCCATTGTACTGAATCCACTTCTGAATCCTGCTTGTTCTCTTGGTTGTGCGTCATTCAGTTTTTTTAATATTCTTTTAGAAATTATCTTAGTGAAAACTTTGTACATCACTGATAGGAGGCTTATTGGACGGTAGTTCTTTAAATCTTCCTGTGCTCCTTTTTTATGTAAAAGGATCACTTCTGCATTTTTCCATAAGTCAGGTACTTTTTGTTCTTTGAGGCATTTTGAGTATATAATTTTGCCAGTGATTTATGTAACGTCCGACCACCAGCTTTTAGCATTTCGACAGTTACACTATCCTTTCCTGGAGCCTTGCCGTTCTTCATCAATTCTATAGCATTTGTTACTTCCTCCACTAGGATATCTGGTATTATATATTGTTCTTCCGTGGGTATTGCTGTCCCTGACTGGCTCTGATCTTCATATAACTGGGAATAAAACCTTCTGACAATCTCTAACATTTGGGTACGCGTCCTGCACACTGTGCCATCCTCACGCTTTAAAGCATATATTTGCGTTCTTTTGTTTCTCAGCTTCTGTTTAGCTTTGTTAATTCCTTTGTTTTCTTCCAGGGTTTTTTGCACTAGCTGCATATTGAATCGGCGCGTGTCCTCTCTGATACTCTGATGATATATATATATATATATATATATATATATATATATATATATATATATATATATATATATATATACAATGTAATTTTCGACTAACTTTTTCAGAGACTAGTACTTTCAAATGCAAAGTTGTAGGAAATAACTTGACTACGAAAAATTTACAAACAATGCTTTTCGGTGTGCCCATATTTCTTTAGTAGCTTCTAAAACAATATTTTTTAAATGGTAACACCGAATTTTGTATAACATAATTTGACAAATCTTAAATTAAAATAAAAAATGTTATGTCATATTTCTTTATTGGAGAAACCGTTTTAGAAAAATTAGCAAAAACAACCAAAACATTCTGCAGTCGGCAGGAACTAAAAAAGCTAATATAGCAATAGTAGGCCTTAGAAATTAAACAAAATTGTGTTGTTTGAAAGCTGTTGTATGTAAATGTGTGTAAAAATAACGTTTTAGTTCAGTTGCTAAGATGAATCAGTTATTTAATCAAAAAGAGAAAGTTGAACTAAATTTCTTCATGTTGGTGGCTTACGTCTATGCCCTTAAGTTATTTCCTACATGATAGTTAATTACTTAATAATTAATTTTAATTATAATACATTAATTAATTCATAATAATAATATAACATAGACAGTCGTGGAGAACTCACGATGTAACATTTACTGGAACTTTTAATTTTCTACGATTAGGAAGCTTAACGCAACCAAACTAGACAAAGTGTTGATCGATTACATTGCCAGAAAAATATATGTCATCGAATTCTCGTGCCCGGTGGAAGTTAACATCAGTACGAAAGAGGCGGAGAAGCGGGATATATAGAGAAATCTTCTTTTCGAGCTCTCTGATATGTATCCTGGGTTTTCTATAAAATTGGTGATACTTATTATCTGTTCTTTGGGGGGCATAATATCTTCGTTCATCAAGGAGTTAAACGTTATACCAACCTGCAGGCTGGTCTCTACAATCTTGGCCTGGAAAATGTAAAAATTGCATTTCTGGGGTCGCTCCGTATAGAGAGGGTCCACGAAGCAGCGTGTTGAGGAAAACAGGTTCGCATATCAACATTGTTTGGGACGCAAACCGAAGGAGAAACCAGCTGGCTTTGAACATCCAAGAAGACAATATATATATATATATATATATATATATATATATATATATATATATATATATATATATATATATATATATATATATATATATATATATATATCTTATATATAATCTGAAAAATTTCTTGTCACGTTGTTTTGCACACTGTGTGCAGTTTGGTACAAGTTGAGATATAGGATAGTTTTTATCTCAATTTATAGTCGCAATATTTTTTTATTGCAAATTATTTGTTTATTATATGACAAAGTTTTACACTTATCTGTGAGTTTCTAACAGAGGGCGGTGTAAGTTAGTTTATCGACATAACGCTTCAACTCTTTAGTGTCCGAATTGGGTAAGTATCCAATAGATGGCGCTATGTTAAGCGTCCAAACGTTTCATTTATGCTACAATTAATTTCACGTCACACGTGTGTTTATTATTTAATAAAAAATTTACTTTTAAATTTAATATTAAATTTACTTACGACATAACCTTGCTTTTTCAATTTTTGGTGCATTATTTTTTCATTTAATTTCAATTGTTCTCTGTATCATTTTATTCCTTATTATTTTTAACTAAAAAATAATAACTTCTAACTTAAAATGCTTAATAACTTAGAATATTGTGCATAATTTTGATTTCGTCTTTTAATTATTTTTTTTAAATTGAAAATGTGTAAGTAATACTCAATTTTATTATTATTTTTTTATGTAAAGGATAATAATATTTGTTTAAAATAATAATAATGCAATAAAAATTTAGTGCATATTTAAATTTAGGTTTATAATTTTTTTCCATTCTATACTCCCGAACATAATCATAATTGATCTTAAATCAACTTAAATCAACTCTACTAATCAACTTAAATCAACTATCTACTCTACTCCCGAACATAATCATAATTGATCTTAAATCATACTCCCGAACATAATCATAATTGGACATAATATTCAATCCATAACTTGAATCATAACTGGCTCAGTAATCGGGCTATTTTGGCAGTGAAAAATTTTGATGTTGACTAAATTAACTTCCAGATACAATAGTTGTTATCAGGTAATCTGATGTCTTTTAAATAAATCGACACTGTTGTTGATGGAAACGAAGGTGTAAATTTTACAATTGAATTTTTAAATTCTCTGGATATGCCCGGAATGCCACCACATAATCTTCGGTTTAAGATTGGTTCACCTATTATTCTTCTGCGTAATTTGGATCCACCTCGATTATGCAACGGTACACGTTTAGTCATCAAAAAGATCACCGGAAATATTCTTCAAGCAACCATTTTGATTGCAAAGTTTAAAGAAGAAGTGGTCCTGATGCCACGTATTCCAATGATACCGTCAGAATCCGCGATACCATTCAAAAGGCTTCAGTTTCCAATTCATTTAGCTTTCGCCATGATCATAAATAAGTCTCAAGGCCAAATAATGTCCATTTGCGCCTTAGACTTGGAAAATCTATGTTTTTCCCAGGGGCAACTATATGTTGCATGCTCACGTGTGTGAAAACCATCGAAGCTATTTGTGTTAGCAAGAGACAGGTTAACCAAGAATAATGAGCAATAATTAGCGCTGAATTAAATTAAAACTCAAAATGATAAATATAATTATTAAAAGTAATGAATAATCTACGCTACCTACCTTATTAATAAAATTAATAGTTATTTGTTATCAACTAAGAACTTTGTAAATTACTCATTTATTACAAAGTATATACATTACTATGAGATGAGTTAAATATAAAATTCAAAATTGTATGTTGATTTGTGCTTAAATCAACTCTACGAAAATTTTTGTCAATCTCTTCCAAACTATGACCTAAGGTTCAAATCTCAATCCCATGGGTTTTTACATCGGCTACAACGTTTTCGTCTTTATTCGTAAATAATGATTTGATTGTATTGATTAGTTTACTACAATATAATTCAACGTATAACTTAGCCACAACAACACGTGGCCGGGTCTGCTAAAATATATATATATATATATATATATATATATATATATATATATATATATATATATATATATATATATATATATATATATATATATATATATATATATATATATATATATATATATATATACTAATATAGTTAATATTAATTTATAATTAAGCGTGTAGACTTTAGCCACCAATATCAAGAAAAATTTATTCAACTTTTTCTTTTTGATTAAATAACTGATCCATCTTAACAACTTATTAACAACGTTATTTTTATACACATTCAAACACAACAGTTTTCAAATAACACAATGACAGCATAATAATGATAGCTCCTTTCAAACAACAAAATTTTTGTTTCATTTCCAAAGTCTACTATTGCAATGTTGGCTTCTTTTAGTACCTGCCGACTGCAGATTATTTTAGTTGTATTACAATGTTTCAGGGCAAAACACCATATTTTAATTCCATTCAGTTTCTTTCCTTTAGCTCATTTTCCTGGTTCACCTCCTGTATAGGGTTTCAATAACGAAAAGTAAAAAGGAGGAAGGGGAAAGTAAAAAAAAATTGTTCTGCGGCACTATTTTCTTCTACGCCTTCCGACTTTAAAAACCCACGAGACGCCACTGGTCAAAGGCCTTTTTTTCTTGGCGTCGAATACATTTTTGCCAATTTCACTAGTTAATCTACGCCTACAAGCTATTTTTAATAATAAAAAATAGATAATATAAAATTTGTTAGACGAAAATTGTATATTGTGTTTATTTAAAAAAAAATCGCGTAGAGCATCTCAATAATTAATTTCTTCGATGTCTGGCGCAAGTAAACTATTGGACGTTTACGCTACGACTAAAACAAGTAGATAGAAGATTTTATGACCGAAATTGTATCAAGTGCGACCGATTCGGCGCCGCGCGACCGCTGTAAGATTAAGCACTATTCTTTTTTCTCGCTCTGAATTTGCAAGTCTCAGCATGGTCCAATAAAGCAACCAGAATCAGCACACAATTAACCAAACTATTTCACAATATAAGCAAACATTAGACTAAGTGATAAAAAGTCGGGTGAAGGTTTAAATTTCAATTAAGCACGAACGATAATCGTTATTGAAACATAATTCAATTTAATCATACTAAATAAATAAGATACATTTTAATGATCTCTAGACTGTATTTGTCGTAATTGTATTCGAAATATTCTAACCAAAGTCATCCACAAGATAACCCTTAATATGTTTCGACTTGCATCTTTCAGTTCATCTATAACTTAATATTTACTTAAAAAGTTTAAAACGTGCTTTAGAATATGTAAATGTTTATATTTGAGAATGGTACACATGAAGTTTATACAGTTTAGGTGACCTTAGACTGGTCGAGTACGATGATGGCATTGGTAATTGAATGAATAATTCGATAATAATAGCTTTTAATTCCTGTTTTTGTCCAAATTAAGGTGAATGTCAACGGACAACATATTTGACAGCATCTTTATTGGTCTAATATGTAAAATGACCGTTTATTTTCATTAAAATTATTAATAATTTTTTTTTTATTTATTTATAATAATATTCGGCTGTACAAAATAATTTAATGTTTTTGGTACATAAGGAAATTACTTTAATATAATATTAAATTAGTTAAGTATTAAACATACAGAGCTGTGCAGCTCCATGAGGAGTATAATCGTCAAAAAGCCGCAGCTAAAAGGCAGATGCGAAAAGCCAAAGAAAATTTCTATACCGCATGTACCAATTCTGTTGCCTACTGGCTTTAAATGTCCAGCATGTGGAAGAACATGCAGATCTAAGCTGGATTATCTGAGCCACTGTAAAACTCATAATTCTTCATCAATGGGTCAACAAAACTAATAGCCATGCCTGAGGTCATACTCGTATTGGGTTGACAGCCATCATTATTAAATTGCATTTTATAGAACAGGCCACGAAATATAAGTTCATAATTCTTGGAATTTAATTTAAAATAATTTTGTTCCGAAATAATTCAATTTCCATTATAAAAATATCTTAACAGTTTTAATGCATTTGTATTGAAGGTCTATCGATAACCAGAGGTTTACAAGTTGCTCATTCACAACAGAAGTTACATCTTCGTCGTCAAAAAAATTAGCTCCCTATAAATATTCCTTCAACGTACAAAATAAAAATACTTGCTGTGTGTTACATCTGAAAGTCTAAAACTTTCCAAAGCATCATTGTGAATGGCAGCCATTGAAATACTACTATTGTGAGCGGGGACTTTATCGTGATGCGATAACATGCATCAGCTGAATTTCCACTGTTTTTCGTCTTTAATATCACATAACACAGGTCAACAAATTTAATTTTTGATAATTAATTTGAGGTAATATTGATGAAAATAGGTGTATATAACCCTTTGTGGATCAGACCTTGACGTGGTAAAGGGGTTTGAGTAGGGCAATGAAGCTTTGAGCTATGCCGTCTGGAGTCTATGCTCCTGGGAGGGTCACCCCTGGCGGACAGGTCAAGGCGGAGGCCTCAGACTAACATGATCCAAAATCTGCCAACCCGCATTGGACCAGCGTGGCAGATTACGGTCCATACCTTCAACATGGTATTTCAGTATGTTGAAATATGACAGTACAACCTCAAACACGGCCCTCATTCCCCGGAGGCCAAGGGGCAACTACCTACGGCAGCAGGAAGACCTGCCCCAAGGCAGAGGGTGCTAAGAATCACCGGATTAGATCAGGCTGCCATTGGACTTTTGACATTGCAAAGTTAAATATACGGACTATGAAAACAGAGGCCCGATTGCAAGAACTGTTAATCGAACTTGACAACATACATTGGGATATTATTGGGCTCTGTGAAACACGAAGGAAGGGTGAAGAGTTAATCAAACTGGAACCAACTGGACACGTACTCTACACTCGAGGTACGGAAAATGGCCGATGTGGCGGAATAGGATTCCTCATCAATCGAAAGCTGAAGGACAGTGTGGTAAAATTTGAAAGTACATCCGACCGATTAGCCCAATGCGTCATTCAGCTGAATAAAAAGTTTAGGCTTCAAATCGTCCAAGCTTATGCACCAACTATAAGCCATAAAGATGAGGAAATTGAGGAATTTTATGATGATGTGGCCCAGCTTTTATACAAGGAGAAATGTAGGTACAAAATCCTGATGGGTGATTTTAATGCCAGAATTGGAACAACAAGAACAGACGAAAATGCAACTGGCCCATATGGAACTGGTGAGCGAGACAATAGAGGTGACAGATTAGTTGATTTTGCTGAAGGACAAGAACTATATATTATGAATTCATTCTATAAGAAAAATATCAGCAGAAAATGGACATGGAAAAGTCCATCTGGGCTCACAAGCGAAATTGACTACATTATGACCAACGATAAAACAATATTTACCAATTGTACTGTCCTTAACAATTTTAATGTTGGAAGTGACCACCGAATTGTACGAGCAAGGGTTCGGATTGACTGTCGAAAAGAGCGCGAAAAAATGGTAAGATCAAAGAAGGGCAAGATGGATTCTGGAAAACTGCTGGAGAGAGGAAGCGATTTTGAGATTGCTTTGTCAAACCGGTTTGCTGCGTTACAAGATCCAGAGGAGGTGGAAATATCAGTTCAATATGAAGAAATCGCCAACAATGTACTTCAAACGGCTGCTTCAATAGCACCAGAGGAAAAATGTCTCAAACAAACAAATATCTCCAGTGAGACCATTACCATTGATTTAATGAAGAAACGGCGAGCAATGAGAAATGCAGGTAGTCCTTTTGGCAGGGTCGAGTACACTGAGCTCTGCAAAACTATAAGAAAACGTATCAGAGAGGACACGCGCCGATTCAGTATGCAGCTAGTGCAAAAAACCCCGGAAGAAAACAAAGGAATTAACAAAGCTAAACAGAAGCTGAGAAACAAAAGAAAGCAAATATATGCTTTAAAGCGTGAGGATGGCACAGTGTGCAGGACGCGTACCCAAATGTTAGAGATTGTCAGAAGGTTTTATTCCCAGTTATATGAAGATCAGAGCCAGTCAGGGACAGCAATACCCACGGAAGAACAAATGCCAGATATCCTAGTGGAGGAAGTAACAAATGCTATAGAATTGATGAAGAACGGCAAGGCAAGATGAAGAACGGCAAGGTTTTTGTATCCATTATGAAGCAAGACTACTTTGAGGTTGTATTTCGACGAATCTATGAAAATACGCTACTCGGAAGGTACATGTTTTATATTAAGCTCATTTATTAAAACATCAATATCACAACAGACATATAGCGATGCTTCCATTTTATAAAAAGTTGAAAATGTTATATTTCGTTTTCGGTAAAGTGAAATAGTTGCATTTTTATCTAGCATGTTCCACTGTTGAAGTGTAGGACCAAAAAATTCCTATTCTGAGTTATTAAATGAGGTTCCCTGGTAAAAATGTTGGATCACAACTAGTGTTCTCAGGAAGTTGTGGTTCAGATCCTGATGAAGAATCAGAATCACTGCGAAACATGTTGTCCAGATTTAAAAGCACAATCGGTACCAATAATTCCGGGTAGTACCAGAAGAAATCCGTTGCATACCGTACCGGTTGCATAAAAATCCGGGGTGTAGAGACGACGAAGTCGTTGAAAACAATTTTTGCAGCCTCTTTATCTTTAAAGCATTTCTTGCTCACAAAGTTGTCGAGATTCTTAAAAAAGTGGTAGTGGGTGGGCGAGAGGTCAGGCGAATATGGCGTATGGTCGGGAGTTTCGTAGCCCAATTCATGCAGCTTTTGTCGTGTGATCATTAAGACGTGAGTAATCAATGCTGCTGCATTTCTTCGCTGTAATCATTTTGTCCGTATACGTCGGACGGTTTCAGAAAGCTGTAATGAATCAGACCGCTCACCAAACGGTCACTATGGACCTTATTTTGGTACATTTTCGGCTTGAGCAAGTGTTGTGGAGCTTCGTCGCGGTTCAGCCACTAAGCCTAAGGCCGTTAATTGGTCGTTGTCGACATCCGTTGGCCGACCCACTACGCTCATCATCTTCAAGGGTCTACACCCGATTTTTTTTTAATCACCATTGCGCAGTACGGTTTCTGGATTGTTTGTATTGATCGGTCCTCATTGATTGTCTGGTTTCTGGATTGATTTCTCATTAAGCATTAATGGTTTCTGGACCAAACGCATCGTTGATATCGCGAGATGTTTCGATAGCTTTTTGGCCTAGTTTGAATTGGGACAGGAAAATTGTACTAATTTGCTTTTTATCCATGTTGTAATCAACATGGTTAGATAGATCCACGGTTAGATAGATCCAAAAACACGCTTTAAAATGATATATAAAGTCAAAGCAATTTAATACAAAATTTGTTTGAAAATATAGCATTTATAATTGTAATAACAAAAACCGTTTTAAAAACAATAACTTTCTTAACAGTCAGAAAACATATTCAACATTTTGTGATGAATATATGCTTTTTTATCATAACTATCTCTTGCAAATTTGCATTCAACACTGATACAACCTTTCAACATAGCATTGGCTGATATTAAAAATATATCGGAAGAATTATTTTTAAAAATGGGATTATTCGAAGCAAAAATAAGTAAAATGAGTAATGAAAATTTCACAAGACTCTTTAAGTTCCTGTTTAGGCAGCTCATTCCGTACTACGTGACTGAAGTCTCATATAAGTCTATTATATAACGTATTATTATATATTTTTCATTCGGAATAAATAAAAAGGACAACATCCAGTATACAAGGATATAAAGTAAATAATTTCCGTAAATTTAACCAGCGATTCTTCACATTGTTTGAAAGAAACAAGTTCCTTACAATTGGGGTCAAAAACTTAAGGGTTTCCGCCAAGAAAAATTATAAAATAATTAAATCACTAATCCAAAAGCTATGATAAGCAGACATGTGCAGAAGCGGCTGCCAACCGAATTAGAAATATACCAGTACTTTGCAACGTGTTCGGAAAAATAGGTTAACAGGGTGCCAGTCTTGCGTAGACTGAAATAGTGGACATTTTAAACATATTTCTTAATGTGATGTGAATCGTTTAAGACGATGTTAAACGAAAAAATGATGTTAGTGCTATTAATTTCTACTTTAATATTAAGATACATTAATGTGTAAGTTTTCCTTTTTTATGTAAAAAAAATCAACCAAATTTTTGCTGAAACGTATGAAGTAAATAGCTAGAAAATAAAGTACTAGACAAATATATTGCATATTTTTATGCAATATATTTTTTCTAAGTTCTATTTTAAATTAGCCCGTAGCATTTCTGTAATTTTTATTACTAAGTCTGTTATTGTGTACTAACTGTCCTATACACAGTAATACCGTTTTCTTTACATAAGGTAGCGTTACGTACTCATCGTTAAGGGAATGAAACCGAATGTATTTTTGTTACAACATTTAGTTGAAAGTACAACAAAAGTGGCAATTTAACATTATTTTTTTAGCAAACATGGAGATGTATCAGTATTGCGCGTTTCCTCTTCTATCTCTAATTACAGCTTCCAACCTCCTGGGCATGCTTTGCAGAAGATCTCTTATGGTCTCTTACGAAATTTGATTCCATTGTTCCTAACCATTACGAATAGCCGCGTAATGGAGCAATTGAATTAGGAGTTGGATTTCGAGTCCGTTCATTATCGTGCATTAGCACAAATCTGTCATACTCAATAAAGCCACCATATGGTAGAAGATGTTTTTCAATGATGTTGCGGATGTACCAGTCGGCATTCATTCTTATATTCAGCACAGTACGACTTCCCCAACTGATGCCTCCCCATAGCATAATGGACCCTCCACCGAAGCTCACGGTTTGCACGAGATTACATGCAGCACATTGTTCTCCAGTTCTTCTATAAACTCTATCACGTCAATCAAGCTTCCACAATTGTATTGGTATCTCATCCGAGAAAATAACTTTTCTCCTTTCACGTCCATCCCAATCAGCATGGTCTCATGCAAATTGTAACCGAACCGTTTTGTGATGTGGGAGAAATTGAAGAAATTTGATAGGACGTTTTAGATTTAAACCAACTTATTTAGTCTTCTTCTTGATGTTTTTGCACTAACATTAACTTGCCTTGCATTCAGCAGTTCATTTTATAAACGAGGATCTGTAATTGTGCGATTTCATAATAGCTGAAGTTGTAAATAGCGATCATTCCTTTGCGTCGTGCACCGTTTACGTCCTTAGCCAGGCCGTTATCTGTACTCCCGTGTCTCCTGGTATCATTTTATTACACGAGAGACCGTCGACTGATGCATTCCCAACAGCTTGGAAGTATTTTGTTAGTGTAGTGAAAGGATTTCTCGGCAGCAAGAAAGATTAAAACTATAAAAACCTCATCGACGAATTCTTGAAAGCCTTTGAAATACTAGGATGTCGCAGGTCCTTAAAAAATTTTTTACATTCCCATTTGGACTTTTTCCGGAAAATTTTGGGTGCAGTAATAGACAAATAAGGAGAGAGTTTCACTAGGATATCAGGACGATGGAACCAAGATACATGGGACGCTGGAACCAATCTATATTGGGCGACTATTGCTGGTTTTCAATAAGAGATGATGCTACAGAACACAAGAGGAAAAACTGAAAAGTGAAATAGTTGCAGTTTAGATACATGTTTTAAGGAATCTTTTTGTTTAAAATAATGTTAAGAACCTTTGGTTAAATTTACGAAAGTTATTTCCCTTGGACCCTGTATATATTTGAATCAAATTGAATTTATGCTGGTTTAATAACAAATATTAAACACAATAACTCAAGCACTTTTCGCTTATTTTCCATTATTTTTCTGTATACAATCGCTAAATGTGATAAATGGTTTAAAAAAATTAAATCGAAATTGACACGAAAATATCCGTTAAGTGCGTGACGCTTTTGTTGCGCAAGTAAGACTGCTTCAAGAATGGCTATTAATCGACATTTACTTGCTATAAGGATCCGCGTTTATCGTTCTTATTAGATGCTTCCTCTTACAGCGCATCATACGCGTCGCATAGAATAGTGCTGAGCTAGAATGAAATGTGTGCTCGTGTGCTCAGCTATTTGTTTTAGTGATGAATCTAGATGTTGTTTTGATAGTTATTATGGCGTGCTTGGAAAGTAGGTCACCCATAGTAACCATTGGAGAAAGTTTAAGGGCAAGCCTGTATATAATCAAAATATTGCCGCCTGTAGTTTGGTCGTACATGCAGCAAGATGAGATCAAAACGCATACAGCTCTTCAAATAGTGTAGTTTTTGAAAAAGTCTGCGAAAGCGACACCAGACTGGACCGCAAGATGCGTCGATTTTTCATCGATAAATCATGTATTAAGTACTATTGATCGAAATCTTGAATAATATGAAGAACGTGTCTAGGGTATCTTGTTGTACGCAAGAAAATTATAGATCATTTAATTCGGTCCAATCCACGCAAAATTATGAAGTGTTTTAATACTCATGGTGGACCTCCCATTGAAATTATTTAATACCTAATGTAAGTATAATTGTAATTGGAAATGTATGAAATGTAAGTGGAAACTTAATCCACTAAAATATATTTTTCACAATGTTACATTTATTTCTTTTTTGTTCTCAAGTATACATAAGGATGTTACGAATACATATTCGTTACGTTTGAAAAGAGAAATAGAGTCTGGAAGTGAAAATATAATTAATAGTCATTTTAGTCATTAATAGTCAATAGTCATTAATAGTCTTTTAAAACTGGTGAATAGCGGTACTTTTAAGCGAATATATCTTTCGCAACGACATCCAGCCGTCTTAAGCACGATACTCCAGCTATATGTTATGAAATTTGATTCCAAATATATTCCAAAATACTCAAATTATAATCCGAATAATATTCTGGTTATTTTGCTATTGTTTTTGCAATTTGTATTGCAATTTGCTATTGTTTTATAAATATTTCGTTGGATGATCACAAATTTCATTGTTTTGAATTCAATAATCAATACAAATGTATATATTAGTAAGGCTGTTTAAATATTAATTTCTACATTCAGTTTACTATGATATGATAACTTTCACTCTTGAAGAAAAAAAAATTAAAATATCTAACTGTTTGCAACAATGCACACAGATGTGCTCTACTGGATTTGGATTTATTTACCTAAAATTTTGAAATATTGAAATTAAATATGTAATTGCGATTAAAAAGATTATATTAATATAAATTTAATGTAAATATAAGTTTAGATTTACCACTAATACAAGATTTACAATTTATGTATTCGGAATGATACATAAAAACAAATATTTATTATTAAAAATGGTTTATTGTTTTTCAAAATATTCTTCGCGATAATCGATATACTTATACATACGTTTGAACCAATTTTCATAGAACTTTTTCTATTGTGAATGAGGTATCTCTAAAACATGCATTTTGAACTCATCGACCGCTTCTTCTGGCATCAAAAATCGTTGACCACGTAGTTTATTCTTCACGGATGGGAACACTTCACTGGCTTCCAAATCAGGACTGTACGACGAATGACCCATCAATTCGATATTTTGACCAGTCATATATTGAGTTGTTCGGTCCGATGTGTGCTTGCGTTTTCGGTGAAGAATGATCCTGCGTTGCTGGTTGTTTTTTCTTATTCCTTCAAAGGCTTCTGGCAATCAAATAGTGGTGCATCATTCAGAATTGACCGTTCTAGGATTTTCTAGTGGCTCTATAGCCACATGTCCATTTATCCTAAAAAATAGGCAATCGTTTCCGTCGAAGTGCTTCTTACGCGGACAATTCTTGTTGGGTTTGGCTCATTTTGAAAGACCCATACAGTCAACCACTGTTTACTTTCGTACTCAGATTGGTCTTGGAACCAATTGGATTGGAAGAAAAAAGTTCCTTCAACAAAAATCAAGAACCAAAGGATTTCCGAGAAAAAATAGCAAAGTTAAGAATTGAAAAGCTATGATAAGGATTATTGTTTCAATCAAATATGTATAAAAGCATATTTGGTAAATCATAATTGATTATTATTTATTAAATAAACTACAAATAAACTAATGTATATTGTTAAAAAAAAATTAATTAAGAATTACAACGAAGAAATTTAAAAACTTTATTTAGTAAGAAATTGTAATGTTTCTTTGACTAATTGAAATGATCCCAATGATAAAGTATGTTGGCGAAAAAAATTATTTCAGTGTATGAATTTAAATTTTATTTAAGACCAAAATTGTATTCTGTACGTGAGTATCACAATATACTTTTTCTTTACGGAGAAGCTGCTGTTTACAGGATTAGAAATTGTCGGGACTTTTCAATGTGTTCAAGGAACATAGGTTATAATGGCTCAAGACTTGCATAAACTCAAACGGTACACATTTTGAACATTTAATTTAATACAACAATTAATCTTGTGCTTCTGCGTGTGACGTGAATCGGTTAAAACGTGTTACGGTGTGAATAATTAGTGGTAGTAATTTCAACTTTGACATTAAACAACATTAATGTGTAAGTTTTCTTTTTATAAAAGGGAATAAACATATGCTGAAATATTTGAAATAAATGGCTAAAAAATACTACATTTTATTTTCAAATATTACCTTATGAAGCCAGTCAAACAAAAAAACTAAATTTTTAAACTGACAACTTCGCAAATTGTTACGAAAGTTATTTACCGTACACCCTGTATAAAATATTGCAGCAAAAAAACTCATGGGAAGTTGTGCGACAATCACACTCATTCCACGTCATCTTTTGAATAGTTTCTGCATTGATTAACCATGACCTGATGCTGGGAAAGTATATTAGGAGAATCTGATAAATATTTCGAACGAAATTCGATCATGTTTCTTTTATGGATTTAGATACAGTCTCATTAGCTGCTTTTTTATTTGCAATAAAAACGCGAACCAGAAATTTCTAATAAAACCTTTATTTTCTAATTCACTTCAGATGTCTCTTATTTTACTTCGCTTTATATTCTTTCCGTTGCATTTTCCATTTCATTGCATTCCATTTCTAAATCACTTGAATTAAAGATTCTGCAAAAGCTAGGGAGATGATTTGTGATGCTCAGAAATATTTCATTTTCTTATAAGTTCGGAAACATTTTAATTATTAAGCGAGTTCTAAATAAGTAAATCCTAGAAAAACAAGGAGCGGGTATTTCTTAAATTAATTTAACTAAAGAAATCGTTCGTAAAGTATCGTTCGAAAAAGTTCTCGGCTTGCCACAGAGATGTCGTAAGTATGACTAAATTACTATGATAATTGTCAAGCCTGGTTCGTTAAAGGACGTGCTGCGAAATGTCAGTATCGATATTTTTTCTTTGACATTTTGTTCGAAGTTAAAAAATTTATGGAAAATGAATAATATTTAAGATGATCGATTTTAAAGGATTATTCATTTTCATTTTTAACTGCAAAAAAGGTGGGTTACTGAATTTAAGCGTTGTCGTACATCCATTGAAGTGAAGAATACTATTCTTCTTCCTGTGGTGCTACAGGCCGTCAGTGAGCTTTGACCTCCTTTAAACCTTCGCCTCCAACTGGATCGATCTCCAGCAACCCTTTGCCAGTTTTTAGTGCATTATCCTGCCATCGTGTCTTTGATTTACTTTTGGTTACCCCCTATCCCCCCCCCCATGATTTTCCTTATGCGGTTTTCTGGTATTATGTATATTATGGTATATTATATGTCCTGCCCATCTTGAGTCACTGAACCACAATATCCAGATTCTTGTATAATTACTTAATTTAGAAGTTATACCTGATCCTCCTGAATTCCATTGTCATTCACAGCACCAAAATTTGATCTCAGTACTTTTCTTTGAAATATTGCAAGCATCTTCTCTGTTTTATTTGTGAGGATCCAGGTCTCAACAGCCATAAGCGACTACTAGGCGAATGAGTGTTTTATAGATCCTAAATTTCGTGTTCCTTTGAATAAGTTGAGATCTTAGGACAGCGCGCGTAGTTTTCTTTAAGAATGTTTCTAAATATATCTTTCATCGCCCTAGTATGCTCTCCATATTGGTTAAAGTTTTACCATCTGCCTTCTTAATCAAGGTCTCTGTAGGGTAAAAGTATTTTGCTGTCTTAATATCCTGGTAGAATTTTCTTGCCTCCTGTTTGCCATTTGCTTCTTGTATCTCATCCATTTGCGTTTTTAGAAACTCCCGTTTTGTTTGCGTATTTTTTTTGGCTTTCCTTCTCAGTCGCTCACATTCTTCCTTTTGTGTTGTTGTGAGTTTTTGTATACACTTCAGTCGGGCAGAGTTTCTACTATCCACAGCATTTTTGCATTAATCGTCGTATCATTCGCTTCTTTTGTTTTCCCTTCATTTCGAGCCCCAATTGTCTCCTTGATAACTTTTTCTTCATCGTCTACCGACTATATGAAGAATGCTCAGGACGTCTAAAAATCACCACGGCCCAAAAAATCGTCATAAAAATCCAATATTATATTATATTACGATATAAATGATCTACAACTGAAAGCACGAGTGCTTACTGGCATTATTAAAACATTGTAGAGATCTGGATATACGTGTTAAAACTTATTTAAACGTGATTCTGCTGACGTTTCTCATAGATCTTCCTTTACACGCCAGACGTGAAGCAGTAGTCAAAAAGGTGGCTAAGAGCAGGTTAGACTGCGCCGAAGAAAGTGAAGTGGTTCCGTCTGCAGGAAAAGCCATGACAAAGATTTTCTAGAATTTTCATGGTGTGGTGATAATAGGTTACATGACAAAAGGCAGGACCATTACCGTGTAGTATTGCGCTTCACTATTGGACCAACTAAAGGCTACAGCCTAAACGTCCACGTCTGGCCTGGCGTCTGGCGTCGAAAGTGCCCTTTCACCTTGATAATTCGCATGCACATACGTCTTAGGTTGTTGCAGCAAAAATCCATAACGACGTTCGAACATGCATTGTATTCGCCGGATTTGGTTCCCAGCGATAATGCATAAGATAATATACGTCATAGTTCAATTTGATTGGGACGTGCTGTGTGACTCCTCTAAAATGTACATAATCAAACCATCCTTTTTCAAAGACAGCCGTTCTTCTTTATTTTTCGTTTATCAGTAATCTAGAACCGCCTTAGCCATTGTCGCTTTTCTTACTGTCATCTGTTAAAAGGGGAGGCTACCCATCTGTTCAGAACGCGAACTCCTTTTGACGATTCCAGATCATAAATTGTCTACAAAAATCGTCCGTTTTTCCCCAAATATAATATCCTTTATACAACTCATAGTTTAGTTATACACACATTTTATCTATACTCATAGTCTCCATCAAGCTTATTTCTATAATGTTAAAATGCTCCACCCAAAAAATTGTATATAAAATTACATATATATTTCGTGACATTTAATTGTAGGGATTTTTTTACTTACTAAATCTGGTAAGTTTATATCTTTTATTTTCAATTTTAGTTTATTAAATGTATTTTATAAATTGTCTGCTGCTATGCAGAACCTCCATATTTCAAACTCACGAACCGCCACTGCTGCTTAATCAAACTGCTGCCGATGCGACCTAATGCTAATTACTTCTTCTTCTGCCAGCGATTACTTTCTCTTTCCAATCATGAAGAAAAGGCTCTCTCAATGAAAATTCACTTCAAATGATGAAGTCAAAGCTGCGAAAACTGGATATTTTTAGAAGTGGTTCTCGTATTTTTTTGCAACATTGAGAATTTTTCGAACAAGCCTCGTGATTATTCAATTTTATGTTTAAAGAATAACAAACATATATATGATGATTTAACATTCTGATAGTGGTAAACATAATGCTTAATTTAAACACAATCCGACTATAACATTTTATCGGATTGATCATCGGCAGGGCCAACTTTCTCGAAGTGGCAAAATATAATTCGAGTTCGTCGGTACCGCGAAAATTTGTCACGCTAGCTGAATTTGTTTTCTCCTCAGGAGATATGGGCCAAGCAACAGCCCAATCAGATATTCGTTTATTTTTGTTTTTAATATAACTGTTTTTGCATTACCAGGGTGTTCTGAAAAATTATGTGCCTAAAAATTACCGGTGGCTGGAAGCTTAAAAAAACTTTCAGGTCTCTTAAATCTATAACATTTATTTCAGTAATGTATCTTTATCATCTTTGACTTCTCAATAATTTTCGATATAACAATTTTTGAACTTTGTATGCATTGTTTGGTTTAATTTTGATGACTGCAAATAATGTATCTGGATGTCTCATGAAACTCACCCATTGATCAAGTATCTGTATTGTTTCATTCTAAATTTACTAAGTTTAATCTATAGTGGTGGAGAAATTTATTCACAAAGCTTATCAATTGAATTGAGCGCTGTAATAAAATTGCTTCAGATAGAGTTTGTTGATACAAGACATTCAAAATAGTATGATCGATGTATTGATGGTCAGTGATATCGGGATTTATAATTTGGAGGAGAGTACCATCATCATGTCATTCATGTCAGTTAAAATGCACGAGATGCAGGTGTGCTAGTCCTGCTTAAAGCTTAATATTAACATATGACTTCTTCAGTGGGCAGTTTCCAACAAATTTTACACTACGATGTGGATCTTTGGCTCTTTAGGTCTCTTTTTTAATAATTTACAACGCCGGATTAAGCCGAACATTATTATTTCTGTCCAGAGTTAATAGTACAAAATATAAAATAGTTGGGTCACTTATTTCGTCGGGAAGATCATGTCAGCATTTTTTTATAATTTGAAGGGATTGTTTTTTGTTTTGTTCATTATTTTTTATTATCTAGCATTAAGAAATACACATAAGAATCCAATATTGCGCAGATCTTAACCGAAATGTTGAAACAATTACAACAAAAAAAAATGAAAAACCATGAAAGTGCCATCTACAATGCCAGTTTCGCTTTTTTTAACAACCTGCCTATTTTTCAGATCTGGTTCCACGCCTTTTTTATTTCCCAACTTACGGAATATTTATGTGGAACATATATATATATATATATATATATATATATATATATATATATATATATATATATATATATATATATATCATCATCAGCCTGTATCGATCCACTGCAGGATGAAGGCCTCTTCCGCATGCTTCCAACTTTCACGGTCATGGGCTTTCCTCTGCCACTCGGGTCCAATATACTTAACGATGTCATCAATCCATCGTGCTTTCGGCCTTCTTCGCGGACGTTTGCCATCAAGCGGTATACACCCCAGGATTACCTTGGTCCATCTGTCGTACCATCGCCTCGCTATATGGTCTGCCCATCTCCATTTCAATTGCTTTGCTCTTCCAATGATGTCACGGACTTTTGTTTGTTCCCTGATCCATGCGCAGGACTTTCTGTCTCGTCTTGTAATGCCCAGCATACATCTTTCCATTCCCCTCTGTGCCACCAAGTTTTTTAATTGATTGCGATGTGAGTGTCCAGGTTTCACTTCCGTATGTCATAACGGGTAGAACGCACTGATCGAAGACTTTTCTTTTCAGGCAAAATCTGGGCTATATGGAGGGTGTTCAAGGGTTTTCCAATGCATATTCTCCAGTTATTTCTTCGTCTAAGCTAAGATGAATTCTGATGATTGTTTGACCACTTCCAAAGCGAATACCCACCTTTAAAGCGATTTAAAAAATAGCGAGAGCTGCCGGTCATCTTCGATAAGGTCTCAAACTGCACCAATCTTGTCAGCAGTGACACTTGACCTGGGACATTGATTATGGCTTACATTGACCACATTTTCTCGTCCACTATTAAACTTCTTAGTCTAACCAAATACTTGGGTCTCTTAGACAGGGTATCGTCCCCATACTGAACCTTCAACCGAGTTAATATGTTGGATGATTTAACGCCTTCCTTGATTAAAAACTTAATTATAATCCGTTGCGCAACAGACGATGGAACCTGGTGGTCACTCATGGCTGTACTAAGAAAGGAACTGACTGTTTTAGCTGGCTGTTTAGCTCACTGAGCGTTTCCCCTACTCCTTGTACTGCAATGATGATTCACCCTCGTAGCATTCGCTTTTACATATCTTGTAAGTTCTTGTATATGCGTTTCGACGACAAATCTATATATCTATATCTATATATATATATATATATATATATATATATATATATATATATATATATATATATATATATATATATATATATATATTACAGAAAGAAAAATATTTATTGATAAACTCGATTGAAAGAATCTAACTACAGATATAAATATACATTCACTGTGTAAACCGTTGTATATGTGTCTTTAATGTTTTGCGTAATTTTAATTCAACCATATTACGAATGATATTTAAAATATTTTAAAAATTCTAAGTTATTGAATTTTTAATTTATTTACATCAATCTATATTTACAACAAAGAAATGCTCTTGAAGGCAGTCAAAAATTTGTGATGAAATATACAGGTATATTAAGAAAAATTAAGTATGTGAATCCGTGAAGAATAATACTACTATAATATAATAATATAATAATAAGCAGGGAATTTAACCACCCATGCTCCACTCATGTTCTACGTGGGTGCTCTGCCCGTTTCTTTAGCTATTACCATAATGTCAGCAAGTGACTCCCGGACTGTTTTCTGGCCCTATAGCCGTCATCAGTCGAGCTAGAGCTGAACGTCGTCAAGCGCCTGATTTTTGACTGTTCTTGAGCGCTGACCATACCTCCTTAAAATACCCACAAAAATGGCATGTCTAGATCCTGAATCTTAAGTTTGAATGATTTTTTTCATATTGGGGATGTTTTAGTTATTCGAAGACATTCGAGAATGTCGACCGGGAGAAGGCAAATTTTCAAAACGCACCAAAAAAGTCTAATATTTTTGCGTATGTTTTAAATTATTAAAAAACTACCGATATTTATTCGACACAATGTATATCGGTAACTTAGTATCAGTTACATGATATTTTTTCAAAAATATGTATCCAAACCTATTATTATTTTTTTAACGTCGTTATATTAAATGCCCCTGTGTCGAATTTTAATGATTATTTTCAAGGTTTTATCGTCTATTTTTTCGAACTTTCCTGATTGAATTATCATTACTGGCGGATTATAGGATGAGGTTACATAATGCACGATTTTCGTGAACTCTTCATTCGAAACATAATTTAAATTGAATAGAGTACAAATGTGTCGTCATCTATTGGATTCTAAATAAAAAAAATCGCAATTTTTAATCCTCAACTAAAAATTCTTTTAAGCATAATTTGTAGAAAATAGTTTTATTAGAAGGCCAGTCGGATTTTTCCGATGTATTTTTGCATAATAAAAATAGATCTTTTGGTTTGATGTAATATTAACCACTTATTAACATTTGCTACATATTTTTAGTTAGTTATTTGGAAATACCTAATTCATCAATAAATATTCATTGTTCTTAGTTTTATTTTCACTTTTAGAACAAAAATATATTATTTTTATGATCGAAATTCTGTCTATATTTTATAAAGGATTTTCAAATCAATGTTTTTATTTAATTTAGGTATTCAATAAATTATATTAAACATTTTCTTGTGCCTTTTGACTCATCGTGTGTGATTCACCACTAACCAACCAATTTCATACCACTAACTGAAGATGAAGGGACGAAGTCAACTCATGAACCACACGGTTTCAAATACTTCAGTGAATGGAAATCGGACTGAATGTTTTTATTATCATTGTAACATTCGTTCGTTACTTGATGAGCTTAATCTTCTACGTTCGAAATTTTAATAAAAAAGTACTGTAATTACCATCATTTGTACATACACACACACGCGCGCGCGTGCGCTCACACATACACATACACACATGCACGCACGCACACACACACGCACACACACACGCACACACACACACGCACACACACGCGCACACACACACACCTGCACACACGTACGCACATACACACACGTACACACAAACGCATGCACACCCACGCACACACACACGCACCCACGCGCACCCACCCACGCACACATCCACGCGTACACAGACACACGCGCGCGCGCACACACACCTACGCACGCACCCACGCACACAAACCCACACACCCACGCATATACACACCCATATATGTACATATATATATATATATATATATATATATATATATATATATATATATATATATATATATATATCGCGGGCGTAGCCAGGATTTAGTTTTAGGGGGGGCTTAGTCTGAAGTCCGCAATCTCCGGACTTAAATGTAATAGAAACTCTTTGGCAACATTTAAAAAAAGGCATTGCTAATAAAAAAACATCAAACAAAAATATATTGTGGGAAGAAGTCAAGAAAACTTTGTATTCCATACCGGTTAAAACTTGTCAGAAGTTAATAGTCTCCATTTCAAGGAGATGCTCAGCTGTGGTTAAACAAAAAGGATATTCTACTAAATTTCAACCCCCCGCCCCCCCCCCCCAAAATAAGCCAAATATTACCTAATATTATACCGAAAAAATACGAGGAGTGAAGAGAGTTAAATTATTACATTTGAATTGAATATATATCCGAACTAGTGGACGTTGCGCACACTAACGCCATCTCTTGTCATTTCATTTCATGTAAGTATATTTTTGTTGTTTTATTTACTTCAAACTGTTTTTATACATACTCTTAACAGGATCCGCGTAACCTATAGTAATGATTTTTTTTATCTATTCGTGGAGTAGTTTTTCTCAGTCTTCCCGGTTCATCAGGTTCAGTACGGTCCCACGATGAAAAAAAATTGAATAGTACGCGAAACTACCGACTTAGAGAGCATTAAATGTTTGGAAATGGAATATTGTGTCTCAGCACTATTATAAGCTTGTACCACTTCATTTTTGAGACCAACGTTATATTAACACCACGAGCCATCTTGCAGCTTGTAATTGTAACTAATATGAGATTTAAGAATGCGTCGATAAAAGCTACTGTAAGGTTATTTTTTTCGCATTATTCAGAGATAAAATAAAATTAATAGAAGTATAAAAAATTATACTGTATTTTAGAAATTGTTTACAATTATGGGATTCAATATGGTTATGTTTTTTCTTTGTCTAATTGGACGCTCTCCAAAGAAATCTGACATTACATATATACGCAATCCGATGGGAAGTCGGCGAGAGTATAGGTTGCTGACTCTGGATGAGGTCTCCCTATTCTTGAGGAGAGAATATGTGTCGGTACCCTGATGTGCCTGAATATCGAGACGCGAAACATGTGCTCTCCAATTGTAGGGATAGGTGGAGTTCGTTACTAATACAGGGGGTTGTTCTTCCACAAATCAACGAATATCACTGCCGCAATATCATTTGTCGCTCCACTTATGTCCGATACTGTATATATATATATATATATTTTTTTTTTTTTTTTTTTTTTTTTTTTTTTTTTTTTTGAGGGGATTGGGAAATCTTCTAAAGACATCCATGTGTTCGATGTTCAGTGACATGGGAATGTCGGATTCATGCCCTTGTTGGAGTCATGCCTACCGACTAAAACCCTTCCCCCTCAAGGATATCTGCTCGTGGCCTGGAAACCGCCGTTAGGCATTACTTCAGGACACACAACAGATTGTCAGTCCAAATTTGCCTTACGTCTTCTCTCGTCCTCTATTTTTGTCCTCATTATTTTCTCCACCATGCCCATTATTCTTGCCCACTGTCTTTTTCCTTCCAAAAGCAGAACGCCGATGTTGTGTTCCGTCACGTCTACGTTGCATTCGGCAGCAGTAGCAATCCGGAGCGGTTCCCATCTCGGGCAGTGGAAGATTGTGTGGTCCCTTGTATCCACCATCCCACAATAGCGACAATCCTTGTCCTCTGACTTTCCCATTCTGTGTAAATAATATCTGAAGGATCCATGGCCCGTTATTGCTTGTGTTGTGTAGAAATTTGTCTCCCCTAATTTTCTGTTGTGCCACTCTCTCACGTCTCGGATAAATGTTTTTGCCTTTCCCTCATAGTCGTTCCATTCTTTGTGCCAGGCTTCCAGTAATTTCTGTCTTACTTGGGTTTTTGATTCCTTTCCGCTTTCGAATATTGATATGCATTCCATGATTCGGAGTCTTATTGGTGGTAGACCAGCAACGGCTAGGATGGCCATTGTGGGCACGGTTCTATATGCACTTGTAATGCGTATTGCCATTTTTCTGTTTACTCTTTCGAGCATTGCCTCGTAGTGCTTATACCTTAATCCCTTTGCCCAAATAGGCGCCCCATACAAAATGGTTGATATAGTGGCCTCCACCAATATACGCCTCTTCCAGGCCCTTGGTCCTCCTGTTTTTGGGGTTATTTTATTTAGTATCATCAATGTTTTATTTGCTTTTTCACATGTCAGTTTGACGTGAGTGGTCATTTTAGCATCTTTGTCTATGAGAATCCCCATATATTTAATTGCTCTTGTACTGTTTATTGTGGCACCCTGAATATTGATTTGGAGGTTTGTGAGTTTTCTTCTCCCCTCCAATATTACCATTTCAGTTTTTTTTGGTGATATTTTAATGCCCATTTGGTCCATCTCCAGGGCTATTTTGTTAACAATATGCTGTGCCATTTCTTCCAGAACAGACCTGGTCCTTGCTCTTACCACCACAGCCAAGTCATCAGCGTACGCCACCATGGTAACTCCTTTCTCTGTGCTGATTCTCAGGATTTGATCATAGAAAATATTCCATAGTAAAGGTCCGATGATCGATCCTTGCGGTACTCCGCAGGTTATTGATATTTTGTCCCCCCACTGGGTTAATATATATCTGTCTGAGAGGTATGATTGAATCATTTTAATTAGGTACGGGCTGATTTTTGCCTGATATAAGGCATTTACTATCTTTTCCCAGGGGGCTGAGTTAAAGGCATTTTCTATGTCTAACGTGACCATTGCGCAGAATTCTCGGTTATTGTAGGCCTTTGTTTTTATTTCTTCAGGAGTTTCCATAATCTTCGATAGCGCATTTAAAGTTGATTTCCCTTTCCTAAATCCAAATTGGTTGTCGTGTAAGATTTTACGGTCTGTTATTTCTTTCTCCAGTCTGCTTTTGATCAGCGCCTCTAGTAGTTTTCCAGCAGCATCCAGTAGGCATATGGGTCTATAAGATGTAGGATTTAGCAGTTCCTTTTTTGGCTTCTCAATTAGTACCAGCTTTGCTTCCTTCCATATATCTGGAAAATGGCCTTTGGCTAGGCACGTGTTCATAACACTGGCAATATTATCTGGATTATGCAAGGTAACAACCTTCACGATCTCTGGAGGAATGTGATCTGGTCCTGCGGCTTTGCCTGTCTTTATTTTCTTTGCTGCATTTATAATTTCTTCTGATGTGAAAAGCGTAATGGCTCTCTCCAGGAGGTCTATGTCTGGCCATTTAGTTACTGGGCGCTTTGGAAACAGTTTGTCCACTTGTTCTTGTGTTTCGCGTTTATCTATTGTCCTATGTCTTTTCAATTTAAATTTTTTTGTTACAATCTGATATCCTTTGCCCCAGATGTCATTTTCTAGCTCTTCGCTTAAGTCTTTCCACATTTTACTTTTCTGTATTTTTATTGCTTTTTTCAAATCGTTCTTTGCTGTTTTATATGCCTGCTCTTTTGTGTAATCGTTGTTGTCTTTTAGTTTTCTAGAACGTACAAGTGATCTTCTTTGAGCTATGCATCGTCTTCTCTTTTCAGCAATTTCTGATGTCCACCAGTAAACTGGGGAATGACCGTATTTCGGTTGTCTCTTTCTTGGGAGATACTTGTTGCAGAGATGTTTTATTTGTTTAATGAGGTCATGTGGCGCGCTAACCATTGACCCCTTATTTTGACTTGTCGCTAAGTTGTTCTTAAAAGTTTCTAGAATATCTGGGGATATTCGCCAACCTCGATAGGTTTCGCTTGTATATTCTCTTTCATTGTTCAATTCTCCCCGTGTGAGTTCGAAACATATATTACGGTGGTCGGACATGTTTTCGGACTCCACTTCTACTCGCCAATTAGTAATACTATTGCTTAATCCACTTGACGCCATAGTAATGTCGATGAGAGAACAGCCAGTTGCAGCGCAAAAAGTAGGAGTATCTCCTTCATTCACAGTAATTAGATCGTTCGCCTCTAACCATTCCTCCAGAATATACCCTCTTTGGTTTGTTATTTTTGACCCGAAAATGGTTGTTTTTGCGTTTAGATCACCTCCTATAATTATATTTTTTTCACTTCCGCGTATATGTCTTTCGAGATTATATAATAAGTCCTCAAATTCATTTATAGGTCTGTTTGGCGAAAAGTAACACGAGTATATAGCCAGGCCCTGGGTTTCTACGCTTGTGAAGCCATTTCCCTTAAAGTGATGGGTCACCGATAGTTGGCGGTTCACGCGGATAAAACAATTGCCATCTAGATCGCAGTAATCGGTTGCCACCTTGTTTATGTTGGGTTCCTGACCGATTACTATATCGATTTGTTTTTCATAAATCGTTTGGTTTAAGAGATTATGGGCCGCATAACACCGATTAAGGTTTATCTGCAGGAATTTAATCTCTTTTGGAATGGTGTGCTTTTTTTTCATTTTTTTTTTTTTTTTTTTTTTTTTTTTTTTTTTTAGTCTTGTTTTCTGGCTAGGGATAGTGCGCGTCTGAAGGCTTTACACTGCATTGTACCGTACTTGTGACCTGCTGCATGGCATAGTGGGCAGAATTCCTCGTCTTTGCATTGTGTTTTTTTATGTCCATCAACCCCACACTTGTAACAGGTATTTGTTCGGTCGGGGCCGTTGCATTCGGAGGTATTATGCTCATAAGACCAACATTTCTGGCAACTACTAACCTGCACTCTTTTGAGGATGGAGCAATTTACCAAACCTACCCGTATTTGGTTATTCTTTACTAATAAATCCGCGGTGGTTCTGTCGGTTGTTAGGGTGACTGCCAGTGTTTCTCGTGCGTTTGGTCTAAGATCGCCGAGTTTGTATGTATGTTTTTCTTTAACGAGCCCAATTTTGTTTTCAATTGCATATATGAGGTCTTCTTTTGTTGTGGTAGCGTCCATGCCTCTAATGTGCAGTACGACTAGTTTATGTTTTATGTCATCCCTTCGTGTTGTTTTTAAGTTTGTATTTACTTTTAGAATCTTATCTAGCTCTGCCAATGCTCCTTGGTCTTTTTCAGTGGTAATAAGTAGTTTGCCGTCCTTGGTTTTTCTTAGACCTCGAATGGTGTTTCCAACTATGTTATTATTTTTTAACATCTCCTTGCAATTGTTTAGCACTTCTTTATAATCTTTTCCTGGTTGCTCTACTATCATGGCGTAGGTGTTTCGTTGCTTGGTTTTTGGTTTGTCCAGGTCGTTTGTGGCTATAGTCTGCTTGGTAGTGAATATTTTCACCTTAGTATTTGAGCCATGAAAGATACATTCTGTCATTTTCCTTAATCTCTCTGGTGTCATACAATTTATGTGGTGCATTGAAACCCACGTATCGCCCGCTGTTTCGTTTTTTAGTCTTTGGATTTTTGACCAAATGTCTTCATCCGTTTCCATGTGACTGATTTTTATTATTTTTTTGCTGGTTGTCCCTTGAAACGTTTTTGATCGAACTTTTGTGGTCTGTTCGATAAACTCAAAATCTCCTGTTATTTCAATAAGTTCTGGGAATCTATCTTTGTACATCTTCTGTATACTCTTGTCCATGTTTGGGTCATTGGGTTCTATTAGGACAACTTTTGTCACGCCGTCTTTCGTATTAAGGGGGTTTCCTACTTCGATTTCAGTATTTGTATATATATTATTTTCCCATATTTTATTTTCAATATTTCTGAATTTAGTTATTGTGTCTATTTCTTTTAGTGTATGTATTAATCTATCTTCCTGGTGCCACATGTTTGTTTGGGTGCTGTTCTCTGTTGTAATTTTGTTGATTGCTTCAGTCTGTGTATCTGCATCGTATTTTGGAGTCTCTATGTGTTCCCATCTATGCTGATTAAGCCATTCCTTGCTTGTGGTTCTGTCAAAAACTTCTGTTTGTCTAGTCAATCTTTTGATAAGGTCTCTGATTTCTTTTTTGGTTGTGGGACTTTCATCAAGCTTTCTCTCCAGCTCCTTGGAGCATTTCAGCACTGCCTCTATGGTTTCTATCAACACGAATGCTATTGGGTCTTCAATTTTTTTTGTCAGTTGGGGTTCTTCCCTAGCTGGCATTTCCTTCCTCTTCCTTTTCTTTTGTTGATCTCCGCTTAAAGAGTTGCAACGCTGCGTATATATATATATATGCGTATATATATATATATATATATATATATATATATATATATATATATATATATATATATATATATATATATATAGACTATTGTTGGTCGGGATTTTAGTTTTACGTAGTATAAATATATTTTTTTACTAGAATTTCATTAACTTTTGTTTACGTTCATTTCCTATAGCGTCAGATATTCGGAAAAACCTACCTCAGTAATAAATAGCCATATTTTTGATTATTATCTTTGCTATTTTAAGCATCTAATATTTCAATCAACTTTAGATTAAAGTTTGTTGAAAAAAAAAGAAAATATGTATTCTATATGAAGATAATGATATTTCTTAGCTTGAAAAATAATATATTTCAACTTTTTCTTCTTTTGCTAGCAGTATGCTATATTCACAAAATTATCTTGCGTCATATATACTGGGAAGCAAAAAAAAAACACCCACTATACATATTTGAATCGAACTGAAATTATATTCATCGCGATGAGTTATAATACACTGATATATGTTTTGTTTGTTTATCTTTGTTTAAAAAAAATTGTTTATATCATGATATGAGTAATTTTTCGTATGTTAAATAAGCGAAACAATATTCTTGTGGTTCTTTTAAAAGTACTAAAATGCTTCGAGTTTGGCACCATATCATTTCAGGTAATTATTCGAATAATAAAATAAATACGCTATAAAAAATCCGGTTCAAATGTTCCTGAAACAGTGGGACAATTGGACAGTGTACAATGTGTGGCACAACATTGTCCAATTGGCTTTTGTTGCAACTTTTAGTCGACTTTTACTTGTGATAAGAATGTGTATTTATTATCTTTATTGGGTGCTTTCTTTTAGGTAAGAGGCGGCGCTTTGAATGGTACTGAGCAAGAATCGAATGGAACCTAGAATGTAATTCTAATATTTTCGTAACGAAAGACCAGGGGGCTGGATGTATCTGTTTCTAGATCGGTCCTTGATACAGAACTAGTTGTCTCAATTGGGTTCAACGCCAAGGGTTTTACAACTTCATTTTTATGACCTGGAATATTTTAATATTCAGTGACTCGCCATCCAGAAAGAAGGGCTTAACATCCAGAAAGAAGAACTGCCATCTCAATCAGGGAATTGGGGTCAATAAACGTGGAAATCGCCGCATTGCAGGAAACGGGGCTTCAAGTGACGGTTGTATCCAGGAAGTAGTGTATATTTTTTTACTGGCGGGGGTACCTTGAGAAAGTCAACAAAAATTACATGGGGTCGGGTTTATTATTAAAAGCTCTATAGCAACTCGCCTCCAACAAACATCAATTCCAAAAAATATCTTCAGGCAATCTTAGAACGTAAGGTAAAGGAGCGTAATATGATACTCATTTTTTTAAAAATAGAAATAAAATAGAGAACATTAATTAAAAGTGAATTAAGCTTAACTGAATTGTAGATTATATATTTATTTAAGGAAATTATTTAAATAACAAATTTGTTATTTTTTATTTTTATTAGGCCGAGGCCGCACTACGGTTTTTTCCAGCGAGCGGTTAACCGCGAAACCGCGCAAAACGCACACACTGCGATTAAAAACGGCGAAACTGCCCGCGATTTTCACAGTTTGAAGATGGATTTCAAGAGAGCAGTATGCATTGTTGCTCTAATACTAAGAAATAGAAAAAGAAAACGTCAACACAAATTGCTAACTAAGTTCTATTGGTTACAAATTTCGCACGGTGTTTACCCGCGAGCCATATTTCACGGTTATAAAAACTCAGTCGCGGGAAAAAACCTCAAGTGCGGCCGCTTGTGTTAGTTTTCTTGACTCACAAAATCGCTCGGTTAAAAACCACGGTGGTTTAGCCGTAATGCGGCCTCGGCCTTAATCAATAACACTATTGCAAATGAAAAATTACGTTATTTTTAAAAGGATTCCTAATATGAGACCCTAAGCCACTATTAAGTTCTAATCGACTCCGCAGTCTTCATGAGCCCAGCGATAACATTTGGTGCACTGGATCCATTCCTCACCATACTTATCATCAGAATAGTAGCTTACATGGTGTATGCAATGAAATGGTCATTTCGTAAAAATGTCCCTTTGGACCCATTCAGAACTATGACATGCATAAACTGAACCAGTTGGGACGCCGTCAATTAATTCCTGCTTTATGTTCTTGGGCGTTCAAATCATCATAGGTGGAAGATAATTACCAGCTGCATTCATATAAGCGATAACAGTAATCAAAGAACTTCTTTCCGCTGACTGTATAGCTGCTACTTGTTTTTTAACTTTTGTGGATATTACCTTGCTGTGTTTATGCTGAACAAGGTTAAGCCTGTTTTATCAACATTGTACAGTCTATGTGGCTGTATGTACGCTGTATGTACGTCTATGTACGCTGAATGTTATCAAAGTTGTGTTCAAAAAATATTGAAACATTTTCCGGATTAAACACTTGTACCCTAACAGACGATATGCCTTGTGGAGATCTTACTGATAGATTAGGATTTCTACATAAGAAGCCATTTTTTTCCAGCAGTACCTTTATTAACAGAAAAGTTTCCACCTTTATCATTAGGAATGGCCTATTAGAAGGACATACGTCGGATATCGCCTTTTCTTAATCCATAATAGCTTTCATCCAAATCAATACAATAACTAACCAACTGATTTTCTAACTCTTCACTAAGTACAGGTTTGTGCCCAAGACTGGTAGATACAAGATCTTCGGGAGACTGATCTCTATGCTTTATACAGCGTTCCAAAGTTATTTTCGGAACAATTTTGCTGCACATTTGTACCACATTTCACCGTTCCTAATAACTTTGACGGCTAACACCATTGCATTTGATGTTTTGCTACAAAACCGAAAAAAAGTCAGATAATTGTGGAAAAAGTAGCTTAATATGAGAATAATTATAATTATAATGTATATATACATATATATATATATATATATATATATATATATATATATATATATATATATATATATATATATATATATATATATACTATTATTAGTATATAATTAGGCTTACCTTTTTTGTAAAATACTTAAATTGCTGGACTTCGATAAAAACGTGTAAACCAATAAAATAGAAAAATGCACGCGATGTACAGACGCGCTCAGTGACAACTGTCAAATCAACAATATAGTGTTGCCGACATGGCCGACGTAAAATAAAACTGCATACCATATCGGCTTGAAATCAATAGAGCGTTACAAAAAGGAAACTATTTTTCAGAATTGTAATCTCATTTGTGCTCGCACCGCCATCTGGCGGAAAAGTAATTCGTCATTTTCACTCTAACCTCGTAAAATAGTAAACTGGGTCCACACCAATAAAAATTTGCGTGTGTGTTGAATTTACTGTGAGGCGAAAATATTTAAGCCGCAAAATTACCACACACAGTCAATCAATATTTATATTGTGCGCGCTATACGTCCCGTTCCGTTTGGATGTGTGGATAGTGGGAATCAGTAGGTTATCTTTTATTAGGTTTCTTTATTTCTATAAGCGTGAAAAGCAGTGTTTATACTTAATTTTTTTATTTTCTACAGTTTATACTTTTCTGTTTTGGTACAAATGCTTCATCCAATAACGCCTTTCCTTGTGATTTTTTTCCCTTTCTCTTGATTAAATTATTCATTATTATGAATGCAGCACATTTCTTCTTCAACATAACAATATTCTGGGACATGCTTTGACTAAATTCAGTTACTCAATAAAAAATAAATTCCCAATTAATACATTTCAATATAGCCACATCACGTAGGTATCTGTTTAAAACTAAAAACATAATTTTACTACAACACGTCAACACGCAAATCCTGTACGCCGCAAATTCCTTTGACGTTGGCGAGAAAACCGACAACAGATGGTTCATGTGCGTGCTGTGCGGCGAAAATATTTCTGTGTGACCTTGTGTGTTAGAGCATCTAGATTGCCACGTTTTCACATCTCATGCAATACATATAGCCCGCAAAACGTATTTTTTTGTTGATGTGAACCCAGCTTTACTACTAAACACACGTCAAATGTATATTGAAATGTATGTTTAATTGCTATTCTTGTAAACAATATATAAGTTTCCTGGGAAATTCTAAAGCCAGATTTCCTGATGTTTGTTTTGTGTTTTACGACAAATTCGTTTTTCTAGTTAAAATGCCTCAGGAAAAAGTTTGCCAATCATATTCACTATTTTATAAACAAGAAGAATGACTTTGTTAAAATTTAAAAATCTGAAAACTATATGGTAACAATTCAAACAAATACAACAGATAATATTTTAACTTTTGAATGACGCTAATAATTAACTAGAATTAGTTTATGCACCTAATGGTTAAATCGATGTGACTGATCATTCGTTCAATTAATGGTGGTTTCCAATTACAGCAAAAGAATTTATTAGATTTACAAACAGTATTTTGATTTGTGATTAAAATTTATTACAGACAATTGTATTGATTGATTGATTGATTAAATATCAAAGGTGCATAAATATCTTGAGTATTAACAACTGCTTAACTTGGATTTCGAACAAAGAAATGTTAGCTAATAATGTTTGTTACAATTAATAATTTCTTCAAGACAAAAAATTATATAGAAATTATTGTACCAAGTGGACTAATCATTTTCGTTTTCAATAAATTAATTTTCCGCATAAATCGAAAATGGAAAGACGGAAATATAGTCATCATGGATTGCGACAAGGGATCATAGCCCGTGTTTTGTGTAAAACTATTTTACAAAAATGTTTTTACATTTTTGCAAAATACAAAAGTATTAGATGTACCCATAAGTAATGTCGTTTTTTTTCCAATTTTAAAAATATTACCATCTACAAACAATAATTTAACTTAATATAACATAACCTATATTCTAGTTAAATGTATTGGTATTTAGTATACTTATCGTTAAACTTTTGTTAGTCACCTAGTTGACAAAAACTAGGTGACCGCAATAAAAATGGAAGAGCTGATAGACTAAACATGGCTTTGATTGAAAAACGTCTAAGATTGATTAATCAAAAAGGTGTTATTCTACAGCATGCCAATGCAAGATGTCATCGTGAAATCACCCAAGAAAAAATCAAGCAGTTAGACTGGGAACTACTGCCTCACACCCCGTAATCTCCTGATGGTGTTCTGGCAGATTACCATCTTTTCAGATCAATGCAATATTTTCGTTGTGGAAAAAATTCTTCTGCGATATCTATCAAAACTACACTCAAATAATATTTTACTTCATAATCACCCTTATTGTACAGAAGGAAAATAGAAAGTTTGTTGGAGAGATGGGCAAAGAATAATATATGACAATATATAATAATGGAGATTTTATTGTAGATGAAAACTATTAACTCTAAAATAAAATGTTTTACAGTATTATAAACTGACATTACTTATGAGTACACCTATTATTGATTGCGCTTCTTCAGAGTTCCGCTATGAATTTAATCACGATATGCATAAGAAAATAATGGGAGTAAGTTGGAGTTTTTTTGTAGGAGAGGACTCGAACGTTAACGCGCAGATGCTCTGCCACTCTGTCAATAACTCGAACGAATTTTCAACGAAGCCTGGGGATTCCGGTGATGTTACCACAGACTCTTTTAAAAGCTGCACTCTCTGATGAGCTTAACGATGAGAAATGGATAAGCTTGAAGGTACGGCTTAACTACAGGCTATAATATAACTGACTACACCCCAAGCATATAGCTCTCTATACCATAATACCAATTATACTTAAACAAAACATATATTGATAACTAAAATAATTATTATTCCATTTACTATTCAAATAGAATCTAAGCGACGCGTCTTGTGATGCATCCTTAAAAGAAACACCCAATAAGGATGATAAGCCACATCCCCATCGCAAGTGAATGTTAGTTACCGATCATTATCGAAGCAGTCATGTACGATACGAAGCAGTCATGTACGATACGAAGCTGTCATGTACGATACGAAGCAGTCACATGCTTTTTTATGAAAACCTAAGGCTGCTTTTTTCATTTATTAGCTCGACCCTTATAAAATTTTAAAAATTGATTAAAACAATCTGATGTACGAAGCCATTATATTTTAGCAGTTTTAATATAAAATACCTTAGAAAAAGATAAAATATTTTTACCATTTACTCTTCCACATTTCTGGCAATCATATACCAAACCAATGAGTATATTATAAAAGTGGCAACGTCGTATTGACTAATTGAGATGATCCCCACGACAAAGACCGTTTACTCTATCACATTTATGGCAATCATAAAGTGATATATAAATCGTAAAGTTTGACATTATTGACTGTATATATACTCAGAACATGTTGTCATACGCTGTTTGTGTTGTTTAGTGACTTAAAAATTTCATCTCAGTCAAGAAATGGAATTAACTCGTAAGAATTTTCGTACGATGGTTTACTAGGACTTTCGACATGGATTATTTCAACAATAAATGCATCGATCAACTCAATTCGACTTTCGGCGATATAGCACCATCGAAAACCACTGTATATCAATATTTTAGAGAATTCAGTCATGACCTTCGTTCCCTCACAGACGAATTTAAAGAGGGTCATCCAAAATCGGTTGTTGTGCCAGGAAACATCGATAATGTGCCCGAAGTGATAAAGCGGGATCGTCATGTGACATACCGTGAGATTGAGGCATCCCTGGGTATTAGAATGATAAGCATATACAAGATTTTAACTGCACATTTATCCGTGAAAAAGATTTGTGCCCGTTGGATTCCATATAATTTGATAATTGCTCAAAAAAGGCTTGTGTCGATTGGTGCTAAGAAATGCACCAAAAATACAATCGTGGTGCGTTAAAAGCCGTATATAACATCTACACAGGTGACGAATCTTGGATCTATGAGTATGAGCCCGAAAGTAAACAGCAATCGACTGTATGGGTCTTTCAAAATAAGCCAAACCCAATAAAAGTTGTTCGAGCGAGAAGCACTTCGAAGCAAATCCCGGGTCATCCGCCGCAGAGTCCTGACGTTACACCCAATGATTTCTTTTTGTTTCTGTTCGTGAAGAATAAACTACGTGAAATTGTTGAGATTGGAGTGTGCCATTCCTGTCTCTGACCCCTTGTTTACAGATCGTATTCAAAAATCGAAAACTCACCAGAAATGACACTAAAAAATTTAATCTTACCATCCGCACCAACGCGACCGGCAAGAAAGAAAGAAGAAGGAGGATCCATCTTGAAGGTTTGTTATTGAAGTTAAAACTTCTTTAGCCACGTTGAACGATTTTTGGTAGGGGCAAAACTTATGGGTTCACGTCACCGACATGCTAGTGATGTGTTGCGCCAGACTGGCGACGCCAATTGTGTTTTAAATGTGTTTTAATGTGTTTTAAATTAAATTGTGTTTTAGATAATCATTATTTTAATTGTTTAATTGTAGAATCACTGTGCAGTACAAGAGGGAGTACTTAATATGCTAATATTTTTATTATTTATTATTTATTGTTATTATTTATTAAAAACAAAGCATCTATTTTCAAATATTTCTAATAATCATACCATATATAATTTAAAAATTAAATAAAAAACAAAAAAAAACACATTCCAAAATTTTCACTTCTGCGAAGTTTTCGCTTCTGTCGGCAGTCCCCATGCCTACCTTTTCTTTTTATATAGAATTTACAACATCGACGAAGTCAGAAAGTTTACTTACCTGTGCCTGGCGCTTACAATGAACAAAACCTTACTAATATAGTAAGTCGTCGAAGCACCGACTGGTTACTGGCCATATTATAGATATAACAACTTAATAAAGTCAACATCTATAACAAGACTATCCAAATTAAGAATCTATGCAGCAATGATAAGACCGATTGTAACCTATGGATGCCAAATTTGAACAATGAGAAAAAAGAGGAGGAACTATTATTCATACTCGAAAGAAAAATATTAAGGATAATTTTTGGCCCAGTTCGTGAAGAAGGTTAATGAAAAGCATTAAAACCCTAAGGTTAAGATGGGCAGGAAATCGTACCTATGAGTCTGGAAATGGTTTAGAAGTGAATATTCAAAACCTAAGACATAGAGTGGAAACGAAAGAAAGACAGACCGAAACAAAGATGGTCTGACAATATAAAAAACGATTCAATATACTTTCTTGATAGTTGGAGGAGGTTAGTAGAAAACTAATTTGAATAGAATGATAAGCTTCGGGAGGGAGAGGAAGCTAAGGCACACAAGCACTATTGTGCCGGCTAAATATTTGTATATATATATATATATATATATATATATATATATATATATATATATATATATATATATATATATATATATACAGTTTATAATTTACAAAAAATTCTGTTCTGCAGATAACAATACAAACAATTTCAATTTTATGAATTTATAATCTAAATAAAAACAATTACAGTTCATTATTATTTATTTAAAAATTTGTATTGTATTTCAAAATATAATACTATAGAATATATCTTTTAAAAATACTATGTACACTGTGCTGAATTCTAGAATTCACTTTAAAACTAAACACTGATAAACATTTAACTTACTCTTAGTTTTCCTCTCAATGGTTCTACGGATCGACATACTGTAGAGTGATCTATATATTTTTGTGTGTGATTATGTGTCTTCTTGTGTCTTAGTGTCGGTGTAAAACTAAAAAAAAGTGAAAAATAAAATTAATTAGTTTTATGTATGTAGTATATTGTGACTAGTGTCACACACAAAAACAAAAATAATTGTTAAGAATCAATGAGAGTTCCTAAGGTTTTCTCCCTAAAATTACAGAAAATATTTAGATCCAACAAAATTTTTCTAAAATTTTCATGTGTCTCGTTGTAGCCAGTACATATTCGTTCATTCTTCTATTGGAACCTTCGGTATGAAACCGAAGAAGAGAAGAACCTGGAAGAGATGTACTACTAAAAACTAAATCAGTATTTTAAACTTCTCATTGCACAAACTAAACTAAAACATCCAAAAGTCATAATACTAACTCCTCGTCTTTATATAATTCTGTCACTGTTTTTATCTAACGTATTAATGAGCAAATTTGAAACCGAGTTGAAGGATGAGTTCAGTTACTTTCCGAGGGTGTGGCTGAGATATCTGAATGATGTTTTTGCAATGTCAGATTCAAAAAATATTAAAACGTAGAAGGTTTTATTAAGAATTTATATAGTAAATCCGAAACTATAACATTTACGTATGAACTCGAGAACAATGATAGATTTTTAGTGAGTTGGAACAATTAAATTTTATGGTTGTAATTAATTAATTTTCCTTTAAAGAAAGATAATTATAATAAAGAATTAAAATGAATTGTGGAGGTGTCCGGAGTGAATAGTTATAATAAAAATATTGTCCATAGATTAATCAGAAAACATAAGTTTAGACAATTATTGAAAAAATATTCGACTTTTCAAATGGAATAGAATAAAAATATATACATACTAATACCGTTTGATGTCCAATTAGCACGAGGGCTTAGATTTAAAAGATTTTAAAAAAGTAGTGATTCAGTCAATTCCCTTCTGTCAGTTGCTTGACCGGGAGGGGGTATCACCCATCCCACCCATCCCGTACAACAACCTGCGTCTCTGCCAAATTGAACATTCTGTCAGTTGCTTGACCAGGAGGGAGTCCCACCTATCCCTTACATTGGAGAGCACATGGTTCGTCCGTTGGCGGTTAGACTCATCAGGGTACCTACATATGCTCTCTCATCAAGAATAGGGAGACCCTCCGACCTATCAAGCCCATACATTCGCCGACTTCTCGTCGGATGGCTTATACATGCAGTTTTTGATTTCTTTATGCTGCGTCCAATGTTACAATAGTAGTCAGGAGTTCAGTCAGGAGTCCATTCAGTCAACTTTTTCGATTGTTAATGTAACGCTTAGTTAATTTCACTGTTTATGATATTTACATGCTTCATTAGGAACGTTTATCATACAAATAAAACAGTTTAGTTTTAGAATTTGATTAAATCATCTCTGATGATGCTAACACGGTTAACGACACAGTATTCGTGAAGATTTAAAAACTTATTTTGTGTTTAGTGTTTTCAGTTCTCAGTAAGCATCGTTATTCACCCGATAGCTGTCAAAGTCTCAGTTATATTCATTACATGGTTTCATTTTTATTGACGATTGAAGCAAGAAACTTTTGTTTACTTAAAAATGGCTGAGCGGACAACGGTTCACATGGAACGAGGAGGTCATCGCCTAAACAGATGCCTATTTTGAGGACCTTCCGTAATCTTACTTTTTAGAGGGCTTAATAAAGTTGAAGAACGCTTGGAAAAGCATATAGAGAAAATGAGAGTATGTTGAAAAATAAAATAATTTGTTTTTCTATCTTTTTCTAAGGACTTATTGAACGACCCTCGTGAAATACGATTTTCTTTAGACCACTGGGATGTTTATTTGCAGTTTGCTCACAGCGCGAATTTCGCTAAGTTGTAATATTTATATCTTCCTAAATTCATTTGACTTTATAAAGGATGTTTTGATTTTATAAGGGATATGCAAAAGATATGTCATATAGACGCTATTTTAAAGAATTTTATAAAGAACATATATGGCAAATAGTTAAAACCCAAAAATCATTTGATTTTAATATATCCCATATAAGCGTAAAAAGCCATTTACGTAAGCGAAATATGTTACTTAACGTAATATGTGGGTTCTAAATAAATTATTCGAGATCAAATTGGTCTCTCGCATCTAAAAATTCATCTAAAAATCCATCTAAAAATTCCTTGCAAGAATTCGAAAGAAACGTTGCATTTTTGAAGCGGGTTGTTGGCGGAGATGAAGAAAGGACCGTCTATTATAATATAGTGTATAAAAGGATCACCCGATACAAACTTGTAAAACTCGACTGGGATGTTTTGGTTCATCCACCGTACTTTCCCGACCTTTTACCCTCCGACTACCTAATATATTGGATTGTTTCAAAATAGTTTTAATGGTAAAAATTTTACTTTTCAGTACTTCCAGTAAAATCAGCTGGATCAGTTCTTTAGGCAAAAACATGAGAACTCCTATGATCGTGGGATTTTGGTATGCAGCTACCGGAGAGATATATATTATTCTTGATTTTCTGCCTCTTGGATACTCGATATATCCATTTTTGGTCCCCAGTCACGGTCCAATGCAATTTTTTTTCATTCATACCGAGAAAGTAAAACTTCGCTCACTATTATTCGCTTTCCCATCTGTATGTCGTTCAGCTGATGTAGTACCCATTTTCCTGCCTTTTGGACCTTTCCCATGGCATGCAAACGATCATAAATGTTTCGGCACCAACATTTAATCTCTCTGCCATTTGCTGTAGAGTTTGAATATTATCTTCATCCAACAATGCTTGCAATTCGTAATCTTCAAATTTCGTCAGTTGATCTGGGCGTTATTTGGTTTTGAAGTCGAAATCACCACTTTTCAATCATCTAACCTAACATCCACAAGCTTCTTGCATTGGGAAATTGTCACCGTAAGTTTTCCAGATATATAACTATACGATTGTTTTCACTCGTGTTTTTCATTTGATTGAACAAGAAAAGCAGTACGTGCCGCAAACAATGAATTATTTTATTGACTCGAAACGCGACATATTTACCACACGAAAAAAATATGACACCAACTCGAAAGCGTTTAAACATCAGTGGCATTTCGAGAGTTACTGTCGTGGCAAAAAATGGCATAAGAGAATGTAAACAGACCCTTGTTTTCAGCGCAATCTATGTATATATATATATATATATATATATATATATATATATATATATATATATATATATATATATATATATGATTACAATAAAGCAACTTAATAGCATCCAGCAAGGCACAAGAATAAGCAGCATTGGTGGGATGGTTATGCTGTCGAAACTCATAAAGCACCAAATGTCTGATATATATATATATATATATATATATATATATATATATATATATATATATATATATATATATATATATATATATATATATATATATATATATATATATATAATTTCTCCTAGATCTGCCATTGAGAGTTGTTCGCCGGTTATAATGTGATGTAAAAAAAGAAGATGTAAAGCTGGGTCCATACCAATAAAATTGTGCGTGTGTGTTGAATTTACTGGAACAATATGTTTGAATTATTTGGTGGATAAAAGATGGTTCGTGTGCGTGCTGTGGGGGCAACAATATTCGTGTGTGACTGCGTATCAGAGCATCTACATTGCTACGCAGGCACACTACACACAACACATACAACCTGCACAACGTACATTTGTATTGATACCCAACGTAACATTTTTATTTATATCTTAGCTTCCCGATCAACAAAAAATATTTTTAAATCATATTTTAAACACATTTGATTGTTTAAAAGAAAAAAATATCGTTGTTTGCATTTCATCAACATGTTGCAGAAAAAATATACGATATGCTATTTTTCTTTTTCTTTCTTCCTTCCTACTCTACGCATCTACTTCGATGGAGTTATTTTAATATTTTTTTACTGCAGGATCCAAATAATGTAGAACTAATCAATTGTTATGCTTATTTTCATTATTTGTGTTAAATTGTGTATATAATTCAAAGAAATATATTATATTTCTTCTTCTTCGTATTCTTCTTTACTGAAGAGTCGTGACCTATGGAAACTTATTCCGTTCGCGTATTATACAGACTACTTCTTTAATTTGGGTTTTTCTTAGGTCTGTCCATCTTTTTGGAGATCTGCCGCGTAATCTAGAACCCTCCCCGTCTTTTTATTTTTTACTTATTAAGTTATTTCCATACCTGCGTTCAATGTGGCTTAAGAATCTTAGTATTCGTTTATGAATAATTTGGAATATCGTTGTTGTTTAATTAATTTCTTGAATGAGAATACGTTTCTTCGTCGTGGTCCACGGAATGCGATGGACCCGTCTCCAACACCAAAGTTCAAAATAATCATTGCGCTTGAAGTCTTGCTTTTTAATGACCCATATTTCAGAAGGATGTATGGGGGGTGTACACAGGGTGTTCTATTTTTCCATTTAAAAGTCCTACATAACATGAATTTTTAAGTTCTATTAAATGCGCACTATTTTGTAAACACCCTGTTTGCTATAAATTAATTTTCATGTCATATTATTATAAAGCAACCTATTAAGGAACTGTATTCAAAAAATCAGTTATCTAGCTATGCTGGTTTTAAAAAGAAATATTTTTGTATTGAGGGGTGTTTCTTGCCAAATTAAAAAAACAAATTATTTCCGAAATGGCTCAAGAGGGGTATAGCATATGTTCTATGAAAAAGTATCAAAGTACCTCATAGAATTTTAAAATGTAATATTACCTAGGGTAATCCGTTTAAAAAACCAAAGTTGGTTTAGGCTACAAGTAGATTTGGCAACACCGCAGCACCGAAAATATATATATATATATATATATATATATATATATATATATATATATATATATCTATCTATCTATATATATATATAAATATATATATATATATATATATATATATATATATATATATATATATATATATATATATATATATATATATATATATATATATATATATATATATATATATATATATATATATATATATATATATATATATATATATATATATATATATATATATATATATATATATATATATATATATATATATATATATATATATATATATATATATATATATATATTTATATATACAGGCTGATTCACGGTGGATAGTACATTAGACGTTTAAGGAGAACTACTTAAAGTAAAGATTTGAAATTTTAGACACTTCTGTAAATAAACATGAGTTCTCCTTTTAAAATATTTTCGGTGCTGCGGTGTTGCCAAATCTACTTGTAGCCTAAACCAACTTTGGTTTTTTAAATGGATTACCCTAGGTAATATTACATTTTAAAATTCTATGAGGTATTTTGATACTTTTTCATAGAACATATGCTATACCCCTCTTGAGCCATTTCGGAAATAATTTGTTTTTTTAATTTGGCAAGAAACATCCCTCAATACAAAAATATTTCTTTTTAGAACCAGCATAGCTAGATAACTGATTTTTTGAATACAGTTCCTTAATAGGTTGCTTTATAATAATATGACATGAAAATTAATTTATAGCATACAGGGTGTTTACAAAATAGTGCGCATTTAATAGAACTTAAAAATTCATGTTATGTAGGACTTTTAAATGGAAAAATAGAACACCCTGTATTTTATAGTACAGCACAAAAGAGCAAAAAATTCTGTATCTAAAAGTGTTAAGTGATGATATACCTATTTGTAGCGGTTTTCGACTTATAAGTAAACCGCAACATTTTCATAATATTTCTTTAGAAGTGATCCTACCCGGCCACGGCCACTTCTAAACAAATATGAAAATGATTTATTTGACATTATTAGCTTGATAATTCATAATTAGCTTATTTAAGTAAGTAATTGTCTCAGTAAAGAATGGAAGGAATTAACTATTCGAATGCAGTGATCATGAATATATTTATTTTATATGACATAGTGACAAAATGATCGACGCACCTGCAGACAATTTAACGCAATGTATCTTAATTTAGCATGAATGTAGAAATAGTAACAACAGTAGTAGAGGATTTGACAGAAAACCTTCCACTGGCATTGATGGTGCTCAGGCACACTGTATAGAAGAAGTAAGCAGGCAACTCTATGACCTATTCGAAGACGGGTGGTTTAGACGTTTGGTTTCGTGGAACTGGCCGCCGAGATCACCCGATTTAACTCCCCTTGATTTTTATCTTTGGGGTACTGTAAAAGACAATATTTACAAAATGTATATATATATATATATATATATATATATATATATATATATATATATATATATATATATATATATATACACCGTATAACGACCGTCAAAACAGAAACATTCCCAACCTCAATTAAATAGGGCAATTTAAGGTAGTGTGAATTGCTCTATTTTCAGGTTTTAAAATCGAATGAAAGCAACAACTAACACTCGACAAAAACAAGCAATAGAATAGCACTCATGAGATCAGAAGAAGATGCTAAATGGCAAGAAGTATAATGCCTAATTTGCAGGAGATCTGAAGGATATGAAAATCGCATAAAACATGAAGAAAAAAGTAGTAAAAACCTTTGTTTTTCCAGTATTACTACATCCTTCTGAAATATGGGTCATTAAAAGCAAGACTTCATGCGCAATGATTATTTTGAACTTTGGTGTTGGAGACGGGTCCATCGCATTCCGTGGACCACGACGAAGAAACGCATTCTCATTCAAGAAATTAATTAAACAACAACGATATTCCAAATTATTCATAAACGAATACTAAGATTCTTAAGCCACATTGAACGCAGGTATGGAAATAACTTAATAAGTAAAAAATAAAAAGATGGGGAGGGTTCTAGATTACGCGGCAGATCTCCAAAAAGATGGACAGACCTAAGAAAAAACCAAATTAAAGAAGTAGTCTGTATAATACGCGAACGGAATAAGTTTCCATAGGTCACGACTCTTCTGTAAAGAAGGATACGAAGAAGAAGAAATATAATATTTTTCTTTGAATTATATACACAATTTAACACAAATAATGAAAATAAGCATAACAATTGATTAGTGCTACATTATTTGGATCCTGCAGTAAAAAAATATTAAAATAACTCCATCGAAGTAGATGCGTAGAGTAGGAAGGAAGAAAGAAAAAGAAAAATAGCATATCGTATATTTTTTCTGCAACATGTTGATGAAATACAAACAACGATATTTTTTTCTTTTAAACAATCAAATGTGTTTAAAATATGATTTAAAAATATTTTTTGTTGATCGGGAAGCTAAGACATAAATAAAAATGTTACGTTGGGTATCAATACAAATGTACGTTGTGCAGGTTGTATGTGTTGTGTGTAGTGTGCCTGCGTAACAATGTAGATGCTCTGATACACAAAGTCACACACGAATATTGTTGCCCCACAGCACGCACACGAACCATCTTTTATCCACCAAATAATTCAAACATATTGTTCCAGTAAATTCAACACACACGCACAATTTTATTGGTATGGACCCAGCTTTACATCTTCTTTTCTTACATCACATTATAACCGGCGAACAACTCTCAATGGCAGATCTAGGAGAAATTATATAAATATTTTTGATGATACGTGGATTACTATTTATACATCCGGAATAATAATTAAAAACAATTTTTATTATTAAAAATAGTTTTATTGTTTTTTAAAATATTCTCCACGATGATCAATACACATTTGCATACGTTTGAACCGATTTTCATAACAGTTTTTCCAGTCCAATTGAGGTATCTCCAAAGCATACATTTTGAACGCCCGCTTTGATCAACCGCTTCTTCTGGCGTCGAAAATAGTTGACGACATAATTTATTCTGCATGAACGCTAACAAAAAGAAATCATTGGGTGCCAAATTATGACTGTACGGCGGATGAGAAATCAATTCGATGTTTTGACCGGTAAATATTGAGTTGTTCGGTCCGATGTGTGAGAGCTCGCGTTGTCATGATGAATAATGATCCTGCGTCGCTGGTTGTTTTTTTTCTTATCTCTTCAAATACTTCTGGTAAATAAATGGTTGTGTATCATTGAGAATTGACCGTTCTACGATTCTCTAGTGGCACTGTAGCCACATACCCATTTATTCCAAAAAACAGGCGACTAGTTGCTTCAAAGAACTTCTTGCGCGAACAACTTTTGTTTGGTTTGGCCCATATTAAAATACTTATACAGTCGACTGCTGTTTACTTCAGGCTCATGCTCATAGTTCCAAGGTTCGTCATCTGCGTAAATCTTATGTACGTCTTTTGACGCACCACGGCTGTATTTTTTGAGCATTTCTTCGCACCAATCGACAAGAGCAATTGTCAAATTATGCAGAATCCAAGGTGCACAAATCTTTTTCGTGGATAAATGTTCATGTAAAATCTTGTGTATGCTTGTCATGCTAATGCTCAGAGATGCCCCAATCTCTGTATGTCACATAACGATATTGCTTTATTAGATCGCACACAGTATCGATGTTTTCTGGCACAATAAACGATTTTGAACGACCTTCGTTAAATTCTTCCGTGAGCGAATGACGACGACAATTGAATTCACTAAACCAGTGATATACAATGGTTTTAGATGGTGCTTCATCGCCAAAAGTCGAAGTGAGTTGAAAGTCGAAGTTTCGCATGAAAAATCGCACGAAAATTCTCACAAGTTAAATCAATTTTCTAAGATGAAATTTTTTAAGTTACAAAGCAACACAAATAGCGTTTGCACAAATAGCGCAACACAAAATGTTCTGAGTACGTATACAGTCAACAATGTCAAACTTTACGATGTATATGTCAAATAACGCCACAACACACTGTTGCTAACTCCGGATATATAAATATCAACACTCGTAAATAATACGATCTTTAAATAACTCAACATAAAAAAAAGAGTTCCTAACTTTAAGGTGGTAACAGGATTAAATAAATGTTCTGTATATTGATTAAATGTAATTTTTAATAAATAAAATATTTCTTCAACAAATGGGACGAATTTTCCATTAACTAAATATTTCATTATAATGAGCTTTTAACAATGTATGAAAATGGAAATTAAATTAAGAAATAGGGAGGTGAGTTAAACCACAATAATTTAATCACTATAATTTCTCTCTCACTATAATTTAAATTTTTTTTATAAATTATATTATATATCTGTAACAAAAGTTTAACATTTCTTATTGTATAAATTATTATGCTAATTTTCTTGAACGTGACCCAAAAACGAAGTCTTCATTTCCATCATTATATATTTAGGACCATTTTGCAATAGCTTTATTCTATTTTCGTTTGCTGAATACCAAATGCCTCCGAAGAATATTCCTTTTAGTTAGTCCCTTAAATGAAAATGTTGGTCACAAGCTCTAATATCCAGTATATGTGTATCTCAACTATAAATTTCAGTGGAATTTATTATATCTCGGAGAAATTTATTCAAATCTAATAATGTTGGTGAAGTAATATTAAAATTTGATAATCCGATCTGAAGTCAGTCGATTATATCGGAATTTTGAATTCATATAAAAAACTATTATAAAATAGATTGTTACTCCGCACTCTTACGAAATAATGTATGGTCCGTTACTGTGACATTTTAAAATTAATTCTGCTAGTTTTTTTTTGTATAATTTTTTATAGAATATATTTATGGTGAATGCAAAATACCAGTGGTGAAATAATGGAATACTTTCAACGTTAACAGAAATGGCCATCGCATATTTTAACTTACTACTTATATTTACCAACATTTTATGCAATTACTTTAAATAATTGTATGCCAAGTTTCACAAAAATGATTCTTGATTTATCAGTGTTCGTCACTATACAGGGTATGTCACCAAAATCTGTACAAAATGAACACTTTTTATAAACAAAATTTTTATTGTTCGAAATTTAGATTATTAGTTACAATAAATCTCTCTTTATATTCTGCTATGAATAGAAATTGCAAACACACAACAAAAATTTAATGATAGATGAACTCTTGAAATACCAGGGTGTCGCATGTCCTTAAAAATGTATTTTTTACACTCCCATTTGGATTTTTTCCGGAAAATTTGGGTGCAGTAAGCGACGAACAATGAGAAAGGTTTCACCAGAACATCAGGACGATGGATGCAAGATACCAGGGACGCTGGAACCAATCTATGTTGGGCGACTACTGCTGGTTTTTAAAAAGAGATGATGCTACAGAACACAAAGGAAAAATGTGAACTTTTTTGTCGCTGTATGACATCTTATTCAATATATTTTTATTCGCATAATCATCAGTAATGCCTTTGGATATATTTAACACGTTTTACGTTAACACTTACAAAATAATGTATGGTCCGTTACTGCGGCATTTGAAAATTAATTCTGCTAGTTTTTTGTATAATTTTTTATAGAATATATTTATGGTGAATGCAAAACACCAGTGGTGAAATAATGGAACACTTTCAATTTTAACAGAAATAGCTATCACATATTTAAACTTACTACTTATATTTATCAACAGTTTATACCATTACTTTAAATAATTGTATGCCAAGTTTCAAAAAAATGTTTCTTGATTTATCAGTGTTCGTCACTATACAGGGTATACCACCAAAATCTGTGCAAAATGAACACTTTTTATAAACAAAATTTTATTGTTCGAAATTTAGATATTACAATAAATCTTTTTATATACTGCTATGAATAGAAATTGCAACACCAACAAAAAAGAGGTAACAAAAGAGGGTAACAAAACTTATTTTATAAGTAATACTTAAAAAGGTAGTAAAATGATTACAATTGTAGGCACCCCCCACCTAACCTAACCTTAAATAGCACAGAAAATCAGTATCTTGTATAACCCCCACATGTCCGAATAACTGCCTCCAATCGGCGTGGCATTGAGCGAATCAGGTTCTGAATAGTGGCTTGAGGGATGTTCGTCATCCTCCGTCATCCTCCGTCGCCGCTGAATGGAGCAAACGAGGTGAACGGGTAGGACAAGGTGATATAGGGATATTATTTGTAGCAAAGGAGTCAAGCACAGTCCGTGCTACGTCTGGCCGGGCGTTAGCCTGTCAGGTAACGTTGAGTGGTAAGTGCGCCTCGAATGTATATGAGAGTGCTTTGTGTTTCATAACTTATAACACCCCATACCATTGTTCCACTTGTGGTGCCATGTGTCGAAGAACAATATACCCCTCCTCTTCCCATTCACCCTGACGATGTCATACAACTAACCGCCCATCATAGCTCAGGAGTGTGAATTTAGACTCATCAGAAGACAACTCTATTCCATTCCTGGTCCCAATTTTGTCGCATCGGTCACGGCGTCGGCGGTTAGTCGGGTGTCAGTGGAAAGCTCAATAATGAGCGTTGGATGCCAAAGCTTTCCGTAGTAGACGGTGTCGAACAGCACTGGCAGTGAACGGCCCATCGAGTACAACTCCCCACTGTTGCACAAGAACACGTGATGTGGCTGTAGGGTCCGCGATAGCCATTCGCATCAACAATCGGCCTTCCCGTGCACGTATACGCGGTTGAGCACCAGATCACGGACGACGACTTGTGGTACCTCCCTCTTGCCACTGACGCCATATGCGGAGAACGATACTGGCCTGGCGATGTAACAGAGCAGCCCCTATATGACATACCACCCTCTCGCAGACCCACAATACGACTTCGCTCAAACTCGGACACTTGTTCATACGGCACTCATTATAAGCGACGTGGCATCTTTTGCAGCAATTAACGTAATACTACCTACACATCGTACTACTATCCCGGTAAATAGGTGGGCGTAGCTATCCCCTTCTATTACCCTAATCTTAAAACGTATTAGCCTGTAATTATAATCGTTATATACGTGTTATATAATGAGATTTTCCTTGAATTTTTATTTCAATATCTATTTATGGGTTATCCACAAAGTTCGTAGGGATTTTTCAATAGTTACTCTTTTAACGTTTGTAAACAAAAATCTGTGTTGGACTGGTAATGTTTGGTTACATCTTATTAATTTCAGTGGAATTTACTATTTTTGTTTGATTTACTTTTAGTCAGACAAGTTGACTCAAATTGAAAATGTCAGTCGATAACTTGCATTTAGGCGACATTGTGATTTTGTATTTACAAAAGGGCAAAAACGCCACCCAAACAAAAAATTTGTGCCATTTACGGAGAGGGTTCTGTTGGAAAGACTACGGTGCAAAGGTTGTTTTGTCGGTTCAGTGACGGAGATTTTAACTGCTATTGAAAAGTGAATTGTATACAACGTTCGGTGGGATTAGAAGGGAGGGACCCATGCATTTTAAGCTTTTCTCATGCAACCATCAACATAGACTTCTACTGTTCACAGTTAGATGGGCTGCAAGTAGCAATTGAAGAAAGCCGTGCCGATTTAGCAAATAGGAAACACGTTGTGTTTCGTCATGACAATGCATGAGCATGACCACATGTTTCAATCCGAATTTGGCATAAATTACGCAGATCGACATGCTTTTGGTAACACTGATGATAATGCTCTTTTTGCGTTTCATTTAGGTAGTTACGAAAACACAGGTAGTTACTTTTCACAGAAATGACCTAGCACTTCCAATTTTCAAGTACCTTCTTCTGCTGAAATTATTTGTACCTGATAGGTATATTGCTAGGCTTTCAAGGGGGTTTTACAAAGTATTTTTTGTGTCTTTGGGTCAGTAGGGCAACAAAGGAACATTACAGTAAGAAAGGTTGGCCACATTGAACTTCTTTTGAACCTGGTTTTTCAAATATAAAATATGTCCCCGTTGTTAACCCAAAAAAGGTGATTCTTCCGTCTCTTCATATTAAACTTTGTCAAAGCCATGGATAAAGGAGGTATTGATTTCAAGTACCTAAAAGAAATCTTTCTTAAATTAAGTGATGCAAAACTAAAAGAAGGCATATTTATTGGACCTCAAATAAGAAGAGGTGATTTCTTCTAGATGATTTCCATTTTAAAGAAAAATTTAATTGTAGATGAACTCTTGAAATACCAGAGTATCGCATGTCCTTAAAAATGTATTTTTTACACTTCCATTTGGATTTTTTCCGGAAAATTTGGGTGCAGTAACCGACGAACAAGGAGAGAGGTTTCACCAGGACATCAGGACGATGGAAGCAGATACCAGGGATGCTGGAACCAATCTATGTTGGGCGACTACTGCTGGTTTTTAAAAAGAGATGATTCTACATAACACAAAAGGAAAATGTGAAAGTGTTTGTCCCTGTATGGCATCTTATTTAATATATTTTTTATTCAGATAATCATCAGTAATGCCTTTGTATATATTTAACACGTTTTACATGTTTATATAAAATAAATATCAGATTATAAATATATGTCGTTTCCTTTTTTTCCCACCACCAACCCCCTGTAACAAAAAGGATGTAAAAAAGGAATAAAACAATTTTTTACTTTGTTGTCTTCCACTTTTATTTTTAAACAAAATTTGTGTGACTATAGTTTCGTAAAACGACTTTACATTCTCAAACGCTACTTTAATACTTATTTTATTTTAAAACATGTTTAAAAAATTTAAAAAATTTAAAATTTAAAAAATAAAACATGTTTTTAAAACTTGTCAAATCGACAGCGACAAACGACAAATCAATCAATTATTTAAAAAGAATGTATGTGTTACAGTAATTAGCTATCATTTTCCGATTTAGCATTACAAAATACTTCATATACAAAATACTTCACTTGAGATGTTTTGTCCCATTCACCTTACTTGTTGGACATTGCACCTTCGAACTACTGTCTAATCCGTTTCCTCCAAAATTGTAAACGATAGAAATGAAAAACAATCTTTTAACATTTTTTGGTAATTAAGATGCTTATTTTTGGTAAAAAGGCGGATAATGCCTACCTAACCAAACCTAGCACTGCAGGTGACATAAAGTTGTAAATATTAATGATAATTAGTAGTGGTTACATTACCATTCTCGAAAATATTCGGTTTCGATGGATCACTGGATCTACCTAAAATTTGATGACATTTTTCAACAACGCTCCATACAAAATAATCCATCGTATTTACTTCTGGAATATGAGTGGATCGGGATTCTTTAAACTTAAAAACGTTACATATATATCCTGCTGAAAAAATGTATATATATATATATATATATATATATATATATATATATATATATATATATATATATATATATATATATATATATATATATATATATATAGATATATCCGGATATCACAGTTTTTACTTCAGATTCATCAGAATGCATATATACAGATCTTTCTCACTTTTTAAACAATACGGCATGGCATCACCTTCACTTGACACACTACACTTAAAACACGACACAAACACTTAAAAATGTTATCGTAGCACCAATGGGAACATCTTCCGAGCTGTGGCTAAGCCAGCAATAATTTTTGCAATTGAATTTATTTCACAAAAACAATGAGAAACTCGGTTCTGTTAACGAAAAATATTTGTCGTATCTTAATGTTATATGTCATAAGTGTAACATAGGTCGGGTGGCTCTATTATTTACTATGCTACGATAGACAGTCCATTATTCAATTTAACGGATACATACCGTAAACTAAAAAATGTAGCATATTGAAATGAAATAATCCAGGACATCATCAAAGTGTCATTACATTTGTAAAAATCTTATTTGATTTATATTCTGATTTTGTTTATATCTGTATTCGGATTTGGTTTATAGTCCGGTAGAGTCATTCGTCAAATGACGGTTTATAGAACCGTTTTCGTCAGGCCATATTTTAGCCGAAATTGATTTTGATGTTTGGAATGTGTTTCAATTGAATGGTGTTATGTTATCATACAAAAATGCTAACATAGTCAATTTTTGTACAAACTAAGTTTATTGTACATGTTCTCCTCTTAAATCACAATGAATATTAGCTATTGAGAGCCTTCGATTTGATACTGAAAAGAAAAATCGCTAAGCAATGCAGAAAGTAAAGTTTAATATCGGACGTTGGAGATTGTCTATGTCCAATTCATCACACGAATTTTATGAATGTGGAATTAAAGTTCTCTATAAAACTGTAACCAGTTGTATAGGAGTAGAAGGTGGACAGTTAAGTCATATCTTTTTCAAAACGTCACTTAACTAGTTTCGAAATAAAAAAATATATTCATAGAGCTATTTTATTCAACAGAAAGTTAAAAAATAAAAATAATTTTCGATAGAAAAAACGTATAAAAACATATTTTCTACTTAATGTATCACATAAACACCAATTTTACAATTATTACAAAATGTAGGGTAGATCGTTTAAGTTTAAATACTTAATTATATTGCATAGTTTTAACAAACCTTTAACATTACTTATTGTAAAGAATATTACAGTAATTTGCTTGAACGTGGCCTAAAAGCGAAATGTTCACTTTCATCATAATAAGTATTTTTACATTTTTAGTTTGCAGAATATCAAACTAAACCAACTCCTCTCAGTAATTATAACACTTGTATGATATAAAGAGGATATAAAAATAATCATCATCTTCATATTCCCGTTTTAAATACTTAATCATTTATGTAATATCTTATTAGAAGTTATTGTTGGCGCGTCGTTCCTTTCTAACTTTAGATTAAATTAAGACAATTTTCGATTAAATAAAAAAAAATTATGTGCCTGAAAAAGACCCACATTTCTTGAAAATAGAAGATTCTCTTTTGATTTCTAAGAGCAGAAAGGTAGGGAACACAAAAGAATGGCCTACCACAAGGTAGCAGCGGCTGCCTCCACTTCTTTTCTATATTTGCAGCAATGATCAGCCACTCCTGAAAGCCACTTACAGTTTCATATACGCAAATGACTATGCCATCACAGCCTAAGCGGATAATTTTGAGACCAGTGAACAGAAATTATCAGTATATATATATATATATATATATATATATATATATATATATATATATATATATATATATATATATATATATATACGTTCTTAACGTTTGTCATCTTTAATAGATGTACGCCCAACTGCTAGTCACTTCTTTACCATCGGAAATAAAAGGAAATAATGATTTAAAGGAAATCTAACTCTTTCTGTATTTTACTACGGGATTAAACCTCATAACACACTTTACTCACACTTACTCACAAATTACTTTATAACAGCTCCAATTTTAGTTTTATCCATTTTTCAAAAAATATGAAATCATGCAACTCACTTAACGAATCATACTTGAATTATCATGGTGATTTGGTCAATTTGCGCTTTTCTCTGCCAGTAGCTGCCAAACAACCACCTCTTGCAGCTCCACAGACGCCGACTAATTTCATCTTTTAGTTCGGGAATCGATTGTGGATTGTTCTTATAGACCTGGCTTTTCACGTTACCGTAAAGAAAATAGTTCAACGGTGTCAAATCACAATACTCAAAAATGCAAGCAAAAAGCTGATTGCTTACCTAACTAATATTGTCTATAACTAGGATATTTTCCACAAACATGAAAGCATTCATACATTTTGCTGTTCCCAAAAACTAGGAAAAAATCACAAATTAATTTCAAGTTATAAGCCAATAAAGCCTCCATTCTACAATGGCTAAACTCAATTTTTGATTGATCAACAAGCACCTAATTCCAGCTTTCCAATTAGATTTCAAACAAGGGGCATTCAATTTGCCATTAGCTCCAACGCTTAACAGAAATTATAGAAGAGGGGTCTGAGCACAAGAAGTACACTCTAACCGTGCTCTTAAACTTGGCCCAAGCATTTGATAGAGTATAGAATGGCGGATTAAAACATAAAATAACATCAGTTAAGATACTAGAATATTTAATAGCCATCCTTTTTTCATATATATACGATAGATCCTTCCAAACATCCATACACAACGCAACATCAACTATTAGAAAAATCAAAACCGGCATGCCACAGGGGAGTATACTTGACCCAGTTTTTTTATCTATACACACACGACATACCAGGAACAGAAGCCTCTCTCCTTATGTTTATCGCGTTTCCAAGTCTGTCAAAACAAAACTAAATGTCATTGAGCTTTTGCCATTGCAGCACATTGCCATTAATCGAAAAATTATGGTAAACGGTATATTTTGAGAAATTGATTACAGTTTATATTATATTTCATCCTGAAAAAACATTCGATTTCTATGACACACCCTGTAGGTGTCAAGAATGAAACCACACATTTTTTCCAAAATATTCCATTCTAGTTCAGTATTGACTTCTAAGTCAAACATACAAGAGGTTAAAAAATTAATATAAAAAAAATCAAAACTGCCATAGAATATTTCATTAGCTAATAAAATTAAAAATCTAATTAACTGACTTAATTCAATAAAAACCGAATTTCCCCTGTTAGAATGAAATAAGGAAAAAGAAACGAATCAAACATAGATTTCAATCAACCATTCATTCGAACCAATGCGTAACTTCATTAGATAAAAGGAACAATAAGAATTGTTAAATAGTGTTAATTGCATGACATATACAATGTTGTTTTTTCTCGTCTGACTCAGCTTGAGCTGATAAAAGAAAAATTTTGAATCAAGCTTAATTCTTCAAGTTCCTTATTAATAATCACACCAGAATAACAACCTGAAGCATATAAATTGAAGTATTTACATATTTATAGTGGGCCTACATTTTCGGGACTGACATTACAATAGCCATTTGCATTTACATTTTCAGTTTTCAACATACAGTGGTAGAAAAGTGTATAATATATACCATATGAGACATTAATTGTACAAAAACTTTTTAAACATTTTTCATATATTTTTATGATGTTATAAATATTAAACAATATTTTGTTATTTGTAAAATCATTTATAGAGAATATTCAGTAATAGATGAGCACTTCTTAACATATGGGCCCATGAGGTGGTGGACCATAAGTATTAGTGAGGCATCACGTAGCTGGTCCAAATTCATTAGAAGATTGGGAAACATATCAATCCCTTAACCTATCATATGGTAGGCATATTCTGTAGGCAATCATGCAGACCGAGGGAGAATATTGATGTTAGCTTCTTGCTACTATAAATTAAAAAAAAAATACCTTGTGTTAATATTTATAGCAAAAATTATAATCAACTTTATATACTGCAATGGAAAATAATTCTAAATTCTTTGCAACAATAAACTGCAATGAAACAATTATTTTATAGCACAATCCCAAAGAATCGAAAAATAAATATATTGAAATACATATAAAAAAAAGAGACACAGTATCAACTGAAATGAAAATAAAATGTATGATTTATTGACATAGGATAATAAGGAAATTTTATAGCTGGCTCAAATACATGCCGGTGTATTTCAAGTATATTTGTAGATATACCAATTCCTAGGTTTCGACGTTGTATTCTAATTTTCCTTCCCCTTTCAAGTGATTGTTATTTCAACTTTCAAATGCCAATGATATTAGTTAAGCATAAAATTAATGAATAACAATGCATGTATAAAAGACATCTCTACATTTGTGGTATATTATTATCTACAAATATTTAGTGAAACATATATTTCCCAACTAATTGTTACCCGCCTACTTTGCTGGATGTAAATTAAACTTTAGTAATAATTTATTTGTTATGATTAGAAAAAATACTTTTAGAATTCGATACACCACTCTCTCCACGTACATCTGTTCGTTTCAAATCAACCGCCACCATTGAGCCAAGAAAAATATCTCTCAGGACCGGTTTCTGTCTTAACAGCCATCGTCAGTTGGGCTCTAGACTAACGCAAGGAGACAGCTAAAGAGATATGATCACAGCTGTCGTGAGGATGGCACAGTGTGCAGGTCGCGTACGGAAATGTTAAAAGGTTGTCAGAAAATCTTATTCGCAATTATATGAAGATCAGAACCAATCAAAGATAACAATAACCACGGAAGAATAAATGCTAGATATTCTAGTGGAGGAACTGGCAAATGCTATAGAATCGATGAAAAACGGCAAGGTTCCCAGGAAAGGACAGTGTAACTGTTGAAATACTAAAAGTTGATGGTCGGACTTTACATAAAACACTGGCAAAATTATACTCAAAATGTCTGAAAGAACAAAAAGTACCTGACTTATGGAAAAATGCAGAAGTGATTCTTTTACGTAAAAAAGGAGCACAGGAAGATTTAAACAACTACCGTCCAATAATCCTCATATCAGTATTGTACAAAGTTTTCACCAAAATAATATCTAAACAATAATAAGAAAACTTAATGATGCACAACCAAGAGAGCAAGTAGGATTGAGAAGTAGTACAATATTCAGTACAATAGATCACATCTAGGTTATACAGCAGGCCATAGAAAGGCACAACGAATACACCATGCACTGTGCTTGGCTTTTATCGACTACGAAAAAACATTTGACTCAATCTCAAAGCAGGCCATAATGGATACATTGCTTAACCAGGGGGTAGACAAAGCATATGTAAATATATTGGGATCGATATATGATGAAGCTACAGCAACAATTCGCCATGATAATTTTGAAGTTAGAATTAATGTAAAGCGAAGCGTATGGCAGGGTGACGCAATATTGCCTATTCTTTTCTCGGCATGCCTTAAAGGAGTATTCCGTAATCTGGATTGGGAACAGAACAGAACAACATAAAGATCAATTGTGCAAGTTTAAACCATTTTAGATTTACAGATGATATCGTTTTCTCCTTGCATAAGACCCAGGGGACCTGCAAAGGCGCTTACACAAGCTGTAAAGAGGTGGCGAACCATTTGGCCTAAAAATAAACCTGAAAAATAGTTAGTTTATGTTGCCAAGGCATAGTTGCCATATAGTCCGAAATATGCACCAGGTTCATTGAAAATTGGCGCGAGCGGATTCGTGTCTGCAAAAAGAGCCGTAGTGGCAATCTGGCTAAAATTTTGTTCAAATCATATATTGTGTGTCTGGATTCTGTATCTCTTAAATCAAAGGTCTCCAAACTACGGCCCGCGACTAGCGAATTTAGCAAGCGTATACTCGTTTAGGGCGGTGACTAATTTAGAAATTATAGATAATGACAGGAAAATGAAAAAATGGTTTTGGCCCTTGGAACTTATTGCAATAATCAATATGGCCCTAGGGCTGGAGAGTTTGGAGACCTCTGACCTTAAATAAAGCAATTGGAGCCGTTCTTATTGGTTACTTTATATATATCTATATATATATATATATATATATATATATATATATATATATATATATATATATATATATATATATATATATATATATATATATATATATATATATATATATATATATATATATATATATATATATATATATATATATATATATATATATATATATATATATGTACTCGGTGTCTAGAAATTATAGATAATGGCAAAAAAATTAAAACGGTTTTGGGCCTTGGACGTTGGAGTAATCAGCCACGCCAGAACTTCATAGCATTATAAAAGGTAGCCTATGTTCTATTCCACGACTTAATCGACTTCTATGCCAAATTTTATTAGAATCCTTCCATCCGTTCGAGCGTGATTGACGGACATATTTTCAGGACAACGTTCTTTCATATTTATAATATTTATAAGATAATATGTGAAGGGCAAATTACATATTAGAAGTAACATATTTTTCTTGAAATAGTTAAATAGGATCCTTTTTTGAAGTTTATATCATTCTGAGGACAAAAAATTAGTTCAGTCTGTTAATTTGGACTAAACAAAATCACTGATACAGGCACCAGAGATGACCATTGATTAAAGGATGATTACACTCCATCTTATATGAAGAAACTGAATCTTTTCAACTAGAAGTAGATAATTGATCGATCTAGTATTTCAACCAGACTTTAAAAAAAACTTTAAACATTGATCGACTTTTCAAACTCATCGAGTGATATATAATCTACCAAATTACTATCTGGTTTAATTATTAGGTTTGTTCGAGAATTACATTGACGTTAATTCTCGATCCTACATTTCATCGAATGCAGAACGAATTTGAACCAGAATTTTTTCCGCTGTATAGTTATTTTAAAATGTCGTCTTCGTCGAATGTTGAATCCAGCAATTCTACAATTCTGCTTATCTTCTTAGTTGGAACCAATTTTAATTTAATATTGCTTAAACTCCTTTCATCATCTGAATCACAAATGCGTCTTTTTTACTAGTATTCATTGGTCTTATTTCTATAATAAGAAAAACTTACTTTTACTTACCAACAACACTATCTGATCAATTCGAGATGTTACCATCTTTTTGTAATTTGTAATAACTTACGATTTATCTAACACTAATTGATTATCCTCTGTTTTGATAACGATTATTTCAAAACAAGAAATACAAACCAAATAGTTGGACAGTAATTTAGAATTGAATAATAAATGCTTATGAGCTGTTTTTAAGGCGCTAGCAAATAATTGTTGAAGGGCAGTGTACACAGGTGTCGTTTTTATCACTAATAATTACAATTAGAAAGTTGTTTTAATTATGATTATTAGGAAGAGATTGATTCCACTTTCCAGAAAAAGATTTCTGCAATAAAATTTAATAGCCAAAATTCTTTTGATTACTTTATCATTAAATCGTTCTTCATTGAATGTATAATTATAAATATAAAAAGAGGACATCTACATTCTGTAAAGAAAGTACCGGAAATTGATCATTTGAAAAGCCCGCTTAAAGGGCTTGTCAAAATTATTTTTACCGCTAAGTTGGCACAACTGTCCTCTATACTGACGCGGAGTTTGAACGTCATCTGTCATTTAATTTGTTTACAGTGTTCGATTTTGTCAGTTCATCTCAAGTGTGTTTTGCGAATTTTACAATGATAAAAACATCGAAAAAGAGTTTGTCTTAAATTTTGCATCGCAAATGGAATTTCGTGTGCCGAGTCGCCGACAATATTGCAGCAGGTTTACGGTGAATCGACTTTATTAAAAACGCGTACATATGAGTGGTACGGTGCATTCAAAAACGGTGGAGATGTGGTGGAAGATTTGACTCGCTGTGGTCGGCCACCAACGTCTTCAACTGAAGTTAACATCGCTAAAGTGAAGGAAATTGTGACTGAAAACCGTCATTTAAGTTTGAGAGAGATAGCCGCTGATCTATCCGTGTCTCATAAATCAATTCGTACCATTCTAAGTGACTGTTTGGGCATGCAACGCGTTGCCGCTCGACTAGTGCCGAAATACTCAAACTCAATCGCGTAAAGGTCGCTGAGGACATGCTAGAACGAGTCATTTCCGACCCCACATTCATAAACGTATATAGACTTAGGTATATGAGTTTGGCATGCAAACCAGTCAATAAGCTTCGAAATGGCGTCTTTGAAATGAGCCGAAACTGAAAAAAACACGTCAAAGTCGATCAAAAGTTAAAGTGATGTTGATTGTTTTTTTTTTTGATTATCGCGGTGTTGTGTACTAGAAATTCTTAGGAGAAGGTCAGGCAATAAATAAGGAATATTATCTGAGCGTTATACGCCATTTGAGAGAGCAAATTCGTCGAAAAAGGCCGGATTTGTGGAAAGAAAACTCTTGGATTTTGCATCAACGCATCATCTCATAATGTTATCCTTGTGAACGAATTTCTGACCAGAAACTCAACAAACACCATCAAACAAGCATTTATTTACCGTATTTACCTGATATGCCTCCGGATGACCTCTTTCTCTCTCCAAAACTCAAACTACCACTTCGAGGCACCCGTTTTAAGTAGATAGAAGACATAAAAGAGAATTCGTGGCGAGAACTGAAGTCGATTCCGGAAAATGCGTTTAAAAATGTTTTGACAATTGGATTATTCATTGGCATAAGTCTACTATTCCGGAGAGGGTTTACTTTGAAGGCGATACAATAAATTTGGATAAATAATAAACATTTTGTGTTTTATAGACCAATTCCCGTTACTTTTTTTAAATAATATATATATATATATATATATATATATATATATATATATATATATATATATATATATATATATATATATATATATATATATGTATATATATATATATATATATATATATATATATATATATATATATATATATATATATATATATATATATTATCATTAATTAATTTTATTCCAAAAGTGTACTTATATCAGTTTAAAAAAACGGCTCAAATATTGAAGGAAACAAGATAGATTTTTCAAACTTTATGTACAGTAATAATACAATAATAAATCCAGTTCAGAATGTTGTTCATTTGTCTATACAACGTTATTATATTAGTAACAATATTTCGTTAACAATTCTGATATATAATTGGTAACTGGTAAAAAATCAACGACTTAGACTGGGACATTTTGTTTGGGTCGGAAATTTTTGTTTCAAGCCAATATGTCTATTTAAAAATTGTATAAATAGTTTGTTTACGTTTTCAAAATAGTTATAAAATTTGTCTTCGTAATTTAAAAAGTTATTGAGCACATTTTAAGGGAAAATATTCAAACACAGCAAATCCGTGTTTTTAATGCTGATCAAAATGCCGCACATTTAGGTAAAATGTTTCAAAACGAACTCATTAATACCACATTTTCAATTTTTAATATGCACACGAAACAAATAACTGCCATACAGTGCATTTTGATATAGGAAAACGACATTTTATAATAAAGCCTATAAATTGACATTCAACTAACACCATATCGATATTATACCACACGCTAGTCTATTAGTGACAAATCATGCGATTTGCAGAACAAAACCGCAACAATAACTAACACCCTCGATGACGATTAATTCCTCCCTGAGCTAACAGAGGTCGCTATAATTCACAGATTCCACCCAATAAACCGATGTAGAATTAACGGCATCCCTGTCCTTTATCACACTAGGCGTATGGGTAAACAATCAAATTTTGTTCAAGAATATGTCCGCTTTGTCATATTTATTATTAATATATTATATATATATATGTTATGTCCAATGGAAAATGTAACTGGACAGCAGCATCATCTTGGAATGAACACACACAGTATATAGTAGAAAATTAATATTATTAGTTTGTAGTGTTGAGTTTTGCAGTTTACAAGATTTTCTGGTCGCAGAGAGATAATGAGACAGTTAAATATATTCCGTAACCAAGTCCATCTATAAAAGTTCAAAGTAGAAAAAACGTAGAAAAAAAGGAAATTACTAAAATTCTCCGAAATAATCATTTTATGTCTGCTAGGGTAGGTCTCTGGTCTTGCAAAAGGTACCTGGATACGAAAAGAATCATGGGATTTGACTATCTCCAATATCGGTTTGATTTGGCGCGGTTTGACTTCTGGCTAGTCACAGGACCGAAACTGGATTTAGAATGAGAGCGCTTTGACAGACTTCAGATACCTACTAAGTTTCGACAGTGGTTTTCAAGGCGATTCCCAAAAATTGGGCGGGTCAAGTATTTTACCAACGCTTCTATCATTGTATTTGCTCACAAGGAGTACTCACTGTAGAAGAGCACAAAAGCAAATTATAATGACTTCTTTCATTTTTTTGTGTGGAATTATTTAAAGGTGGTAACATTTGTCACGAAACCTATTACTAAAATTTCCCCTAGATCAGTCATTGAGATTTGTTATTCAAGATTTTTGTTACTTTATATGTGTTTAATAAAAGTATTTTTTGTTGAACTTTCCACTTTATTGCTGAACTGACTATGTTCGATGTTAAAATGGCTATAAATACAAAAAGTTTTTACAATAAAATATATTTATTTTAAGAAATCCACGCAGACGCTATTTTTTTGTGAGTATAAATTTGGTCATTCAGAAGGGTTTTCGCATCTTTGGGACGGTTTATTTCTAAACTCTCCTAAACTTCTTAAAAATGTAGCAACCAGGAATTCACTATAACTAAAGCAATACATAACATAAATGCAATAAAAATGACATAATTTTCACAGAATCTGATAAAGGAAATACGATCATAAAAAAAAGAGAACCTATACATTGAAAAAATATTGGGATTTTTAAAAACAGGAAACTACCAAATATTGTCTGGAGATCCCACAGAGACATATTAGACAAACATCAAATGCCAAATTGAGGCATCACCCAGTATAATAGCCAATAAAATCAAATATACATTGACTTCTGTGAATCCACAATCGCCGCCACTTTATTCCTAAATTAAACTTCATAAACTACACTATCCAATAAGCCCAGTTGTTTCCTTTTTATTAAGCATTTATAATGAATTTCTATCAAGTAGAAGCCAACATAATCCAATTGTTTTGTGTTCTGAGCAACAAAAAATATTTAAAAGCATCTCTTTACTTTTGGATGTTTGCATTTCATCAACAATACTTTCCAGAAAACATCTGCGATATACTCTTCTCTTCTTCTTTTTTCCTTCCATGGCATTTGTTCTGATGGAGTTATTTTAATATTTTTTTTTTATTTTGCTTTCAAAATAAAATAGGACTGGTCAAATATTATGTCTATTTTCTTTATTAGTGCTAAACTGAAGAAATGTATTAGTAACGACATTTCTTAACAATACCGACATTATTAATCGAAACATCTATTACGTCTCAGCCTATTGCTTCAAATCTCCATGACCTGAGCTGCGAAGTTCTTCTACATGCACCGTATTCGCTGGATTTCAATCCTAACCGTAACTTCATTTTGTATAACTTTCTGGGTATTCATAATGTTTAGTGGATGTACGACCACATTTAAGTTCAGCAGACTAATTTTTTACAGTCGAAATTAAGAGGAAGAAACCCTTAAAGCGGAATCTAACTCTTTTTGTATATCCCTCGGTATTAAACCGCCTAAAGTAAAGTACTACAACTCAAAGTCGTATCCAATTTTCAGAAAATATTAAAACTTATTTGTGTTGTTTGACTGCTAAAAATAACTAAATGAACGGGTCTGAAATTTCGCAGCATGCTACTGAAGGATCATACTTCACAAACATCATGGTCATAGTTATTTGATCTTATTTGCATTATTTCCGTGTCAGCCCGAAAACTCTTCTAACAATCGTCGAATATGCGTCAAATTGGCAAATGGGGTTATATACTCAGGAAAAGTTACTAATGCAGGAACATATAAAACAAATGAAGTAAAGCTGCAATTTGTTCCCATTCTTTCAAAATCAATTTAGAAGTTCGTAATTTTAGGCGATATCTGGATAAATGTGCTTCTAGAGACTTTTGAAAACTTCACCGTAGAGTTTTCGGAAATCATAAACTATCGTTGATGGTAATAGTGGCTGTGTACCGAGCTGTGATATGCTTTTACTTACTTATGGATGTGAATCGTGTATTGCCTACAGGAAACACATGAGGGTTCTCGAGAGCATTCAGCAACGTCATCTGAGAGAGATGATGGGGATGAAACGGTAAAAAAATCAAATACATCCCGCCTCCGAAAATTAGATACATCCAGCTTCCTGGTCCGTTCGAACGTCTGGAATGTGGTCGTTTAATCTCATCTAGAATATGTAGGTTCTTAAGCCACAGAAGAGGGTACGCTCACCAATCTTTAATGTTAAAAGATTAAACGTATATAACACGACCCCTTTAGATTTGGCTTTTTGGAATAGTCATAACTCTTCCAAAAATTGACGAAATAAAACTTTTTTTTTTATTATTCGTTTTTGAATAAACTTTTCAAAAAATACAATAAAAGCAAAAATCAATTCATATTCTAAACTTGAAGAGATTAACCACTAAACACCAAATCACTTTTTTTGAACTGTTCGACGCACGTTTCGCTAACCATGTTAGCATTCTCAGGAAATGATTTAATCTATCATCTCCTGATCCACCAAAAGTTCCAATAGAAGAATTGAATTCATATTCTGAAAATTTTTAATTAATAATTAAATTTTTCGGAAAAAAATCATTAATTTTTCAAAGCTCGCCATTTTTAATTTTTTTTTTCTGCCGCAAGTTCCATCATGGGCCAACTTATTTTTCAATTTAATTTTTTAACTAAAACTAAAACTAAACTATTACTTACTTTAAATAAAATAATTTTTTTTTAATTTTTTTGTAATTTACCTTTGTTTTTATAAAATAATATAAGAAAAAATGGACAGAAAAATTGGCCCACGATGAGACTTATGGCATCAAACGTAGAATGAATGGAAATTTTTTGGATAAAAAAAAGAAAAAAAGCAAAAATGGAACTTAAAATGGAAAACTTAATTATTTTTTTTCGAAAAACTCAAAAATTTTATTTCAGAAGAATTGGATTTTTTTAGTATTTTTTTTTTGAAAAGTCCAATCAAAAATAAATAATTTAAAAAAAAAACATCTTATTTGGTCAATTTTTGGAAGAGCTATAATTATTTAAAAAAAAAAGTCTAAGATCTGGGAGCTGATTCCTGCCGGTGTCTGTTTTTAATGAAACTTAATTCAAATGAATGATTAATGACAATGCAATGCATTGCTGCCGAGCAGTCTATCAGAAATTAGCCGCGATTATCTTATTAAATATATTGTAATTAATTTATTTTAATAAATTCCAACTGTATTTTTTAAATGAATTAAAAGTTATTTGAAAGAAAATGATGTGAAGAATGTAAAAAAATGGTTGCCAGATCTGTCAGCCGCAACCTCTAGGTTGTCAGGTGTAAACAGGTATATTATTCTTAATTATTTACGCTTAAAGTGCTTTTAATGGAAATTTTATACTGAATTAAAGTTTAATTTTTACTGTACACAATAATACATGGTTGCCTTAAAGAAATTGACGCAAGTAGTGGTTGCCACGATTTGAATTAGTTACTCTCGTTCTAGATGAGTGTGAGCGAGAGAATGCGCGCGCATTCTTTTAATTTGAGAATTTTTCCTACTTCTTAATTCCAACTTTTCGTGGGCCTACCTCCTTTCCTTTTCTCTTCCCATCCAGCCTCCGATACCTTTTTCACCAGATTGTTCTTCATTTTCCATTCTTCGTTAAATTTTTCAATCAATTTAGTCTTTGTACTCCCTCAATCTATCTTAGAATCTTGATTGTAATATATGGGATTTTAGTTTTTCGTTTAGTATCTCTGCTATATATCAAAGTTGGGACAAAAGCCATTTTATGGGTGCTTAGTTTGGTGTTTTTATTGACTTCTCTTTTGATAAGGAATACCGATTTCAGAGCATTAAATAAATTGAATATTGCCATAATTCTAATATTTATGTCTGCTTCAATGTTACCAGTTTTTTAAAGCTATTCGGAAATATTTCAAAATTTCTGTTGAATTATTATTGTGTAGATCTATATTAATTTGTATGTTTCCTTCTCGTCTTATAACAACCATGATTCCTGACATATTAAAGTTGATTCTCATTTCATATTCAGACAGTATCTTGTTCCATACTTATATTGCTCTTTGTGGATCGTCCCTGCTATGGGATATCAGTATAAGATCAGATGCAGATAGAAAGTTTTTTACTATACTAGGCTCGAGCCGTCTGACTACTGCCCTCAAATCTTTAGTCACGATAACTGCTGTTTTCAAAATTACATCTATCGCTGTTATAAAAAGTATCGGACTTGATATGCAGTTTCCAGTCTTCTCGCATTTACTTCGTGTTCTATTTTAGTACTATTCAGAAATTAATCCCCTATTTAAAATAATTCAGAAATTTCCCCCGATTTTGTCAACCATCGTCAAAATTTTTCAGCCATAACATTTATCCTCACACGTTTTTATGTTCACAATTTCAGTATAAAACCAAATCTTGAACTCCGTGTCCCCGTAATAGGGCAATGTAAACTTTTTCATTGCATTAAGATATCTGAAAATTATTTATATTCAAATAGTCATAAGCTTATGCAGTTTAATAGCCGCATAGTCATTTCAACACAAACGCGAATATGACAAGCCGAGGCCGCACTGTGCCTCAGGTTGGGAAAAATGTGTTTTACATGGGGACGCATGGGGCTTGCCGCAGTGGACGCAATTGCAATTTTTTTTACAACGCATCCACACTAAGATACAACGTCGTTTGACAAACCGACAACAAATGGGTCGCTCCGAATACTTGAATAGTTCGAGCTAGTTTGCCGAGCCTCGGACGATGTTCATGCGGTCTCGGCCTCGTGTTCGTGCTCATTCGCCAGTATGCAGCTTAAGCCTTTTCACTACCCTTACACAACCATATTCTTAAACATTTTGAGATCCCCTGTTCTAGATGATCTATCTAGATCATATCTAGATCTATCTAGATCATATCTTATTCAGCTAGGAATCCTTCAGGCCATTTTTTTATTAATAAAATTGAAAGTTTCACTGTAGCAGACTTATTTAAAATACATTCCCAGAATTTGTGTGGCTATTATGACCTGAGTGCTGAAGAAGGTGACAAAATAAAACTTTTAAAAAACCTTTGAAAAACTTATCTATCTTTGTATATGATGCATAGCTAAATAAATGTATTTATAGACAGATTTCTTCTAGTTTATATTTCCCAGAAATTAATGGAATATTTCAGGTAAATGCATTAATAAAACACAATAAATTCTTATTAGTAGTCTACATTTAATTATTCTAGCACACACCCATATGCATTTATGATATATAGTCAATGCAATACTGATTTACTATTGTACTTGAAAATTAATATTACAGTGCATGTATAATGTAATTACAAATGTATATATTTATGTACCATTTTAAGGTTGAAACCAGCAAAATATCAGGTTTAAAACTATTGATCTTATAATATTCCCAGAGTAATGTAATAATTGAAAGTATATGCTAAAATATATGAAATAACACTGGTCAACAGTAACTTTGTTGTCCTTGATACGGGAGTGGTTCTAGGACAATTTTATACTAACAGTAACGAAACTTCAAATGTTTTCTGAAAATGGCTCTAGTTTTTTTAAATAATTGCCATTGTCGTATTACACTAAAATAGGGTATTAGGTACATGTATATAAGTTTACATCTTTATGCATGTTTATGTATATTTATTGTATTGTAGTTTATTGAAAATAACTTAATTATTCTGTTATAGTATTTATTTTAATTATATAAAAGTAAAAAAGTAATAAAAATAAAAAGCGGGAAATGTATATTACACCTCAGAAAAACACATCTTAAAAGACTTCCTCTTATGGGATTATTGAGAACAATCTCTTTGTAGAGACGAACAGTAATCTTTCATCATATGTTGATCCCATCTGCCGTGATATCTCTCCTCCATGGCTTTAATATCCTGGTGAAAGCTCCTCGCTAAAATCTCGCAGGTTATCGGCAAATATGTCCAAGTGACTGTGGAGATAATACATTTTTATGCTCATATTTACTTCCAAAACCCTTAAGCTTTCTAACATCGTTTTGAAAATATCTTATATAATAATTTTACGCTCTATGGTTAACAAGAAAATTACCTATAATAGATACGAAACTATTCCAGGGTTCAGCTTCCATAGCAGTCATAACTTTTATAAAGTTCACATCTTCAACTAATATTCGAATTTGAGGACCGTCAAAAATTCCAGCTTTTAGCTTTCCCATATTAATTTCTATATTAATTATAAATTAGGAAGTGCTCTCTCTCTGCAAATGTATTCAAAAGATTTTCCGTTCTTATTCAGTGTATGTGGAGTGGCGGAAGTAAAATTGTGTCCCTACTTAGTAATAGCTTATTTACTACATTTGCTTTATCTATAGTTAAGGATTCTCTCAAACGCCACAACTTTTGTTCCCAGTGATTTTGTTTTGCTCGACTGTCACAGAGACAAATGCAGCAAGGGTTTTTTGTGCAACCACTTAGCTGACCAAGTAAGAAATTTACAATTAGTAGTTCTATTCAAAAGAATGTTAACTTTGTGATTATAAAAATATACAACAGTTTTCCTCTAAATTTCCGGTTAAAGCGTATTAAAAAGTAAAGGTAAGGTAAAGTAAAAGGTAAAAAAAGCATATTACGCATTAAATTATTTTTTAGTGATACGAATAGATTTAATATGGCTAAATAAAACATTTGTATATTCTATATTAGTTTATTCTCTTTTTTGTCATCTTTTGTAAGAATTATTTATTATGGTTTATATATTTGTTATTTTATGTTCACAATGTTCCGTGTCAACATGGCAGTTATAAATGTACACTTAATTGCAGTGGCGGCTCGTGGGTTTTTAAAGTGGGAGGGCGTAGAAGAAAATAGTGCTGCTGAAGATTTTTTTTGCTTTCCCCTTCCTCCTTTTTATTTTTCGTGCTATTGAAGCCCTATACATGAGGTGAACCAGGAAAATAAATTAAAGGAAAGAATCTGAACGGAAATAAAAATGGTGTTTTGCTCTTAAAAGTTGCTTACTGTGATAAATGCTGGAGGGACGGTGCCCCAACGCCCCACCTCACAAGCCCCCACTGCTTAACTATTTATCACAACCTGACCATTGATGTTCGTAGTAATTAATTTTCTCAACAACTAATCTAATATTCTCGTATTGTTCTTTGAGTTTAGTTGAATGGGCAATTGTCTTTAAAGAGCCGTCAATCAGTAGGTTTAATTCGGATAATCTTATGTCTAGAAATAACTTTGCAAGTTTTTATAGTAGACAAATTACTCACTAAAATACGGTAAAATAAGTTTTCCCTAGTTCTATAAGCTGTTATTAATACTTCTGGCTACAATACATGATTCTTTTTAGCCTTGACTTTAACAGTTCCGACGCCTGTTTTGATAAATTCAGATCTAGTATTAAATCACCGAGTTCATTTTCAGAAAACAACTGTGGCTCTGACGAGTTTCCTACATGTTCACTTCTACTTAGAAATTGTATCGACTGTATTGATAGATTGTATCGAACAATGCGAGTCCGAAAACGCTGTTTCTAATGGCATACGCTCCAGCTATCTGGCATGAATCGTCGGACGAAGTTCTTCGTTGAAAAACAGGACGTGTAAAATAAGTTTTCCCTAGTTCTATAAGCTGTTATTAATACTTCTGGCTACAATACATTATTTTTTTTTTGCCTTGACTTTAACAGTTCCGACGCCTGTTTTGATAAATTCAGATCTAGTATTAAATCACCGAGTTCATTTTCAGAAAACAACTGTGGCTCTGACGAGTTTCCTACATGTTCACTTCTACTTAGAAATTGTATCGACTGTATTGATAGATTGTATCGAACAATGCGAGTCAGAAAACGCTGTTTCTAATGGCATACGCTCCAGCTATGTGGCATGAATCGTCGGACGAAGTTCTTCGTTGAAAAACAGGACATGTAAAATAAGTTTTTCCTAGTTCTATAAGCTGTTATTAATACTTCTGGCTACAATACATTATTTTTTTTTGCCTTGACTTTAACAGTTCCGACGCCTGTTTTGATAAATTCAGATCTAGTATTAAATCACCGAGTTCATTTTCAGAAAACAACTGTGGCTCTGACGAGTTTCCTACATGTTCACTTCTACTTAGAAATTGTATCGACTGTATTGATAGATTGTATCGAACAATGCGAGTCCGAAAACGCTGTTTCTGATGGCATACGCTCCAGCTATGTGGCATGAATCGTCGGACGAAGTTCTTCGTTGAAAAACAGGACATGTTACGGATTCTAAATCTGGATATTGCCATTTTTTCTGCCGATTGACTCCTTTGAAGTTCATAGGAATATCAAAATTTAACCTTGAGTGTTCTCCTTTCTTCCACAAGCACAAAGATTCAATACAAGATTTACAAGCCTTGTGAGGAACCCATGGCTTATCCTGTTTTTCAATTTGTAGTTCGAAGTAAGCGCTGTAAACCTCCTTCACGAAGTCGGTGATATTTCGTTCTCTGTTTTACCGTTATATACACTACCACAGATGTAGCAAAATACATCAGGTTGATATCGGCATTTTCTTCGCGAGGAACTCATCACTTTATAGACAATTTGTATTATAGAAATGAATAAACAAAATATGAATTAAATTTTAAACATAATGCTTCAGTAACTTACCTAAATGCACGTTGTGCGTCCATCAACCTTATCAAAAACTGAATACTTAAGCCTGTTACAAAGATGCGCGAAATTAATGCATATTAATCGCATAATTAATTTGAATATTATTACGACTTCTAGATATACTTCAACAACAAAAAAACTAGAGCCAATCTTATACACTTATAATTCAATTCTTGAATTGTGTATTCTCAAGTAGGAAAATTCACAGAGATATCAATGACAACAATTGTTTTTGTTTTTTTTTGTAAAGTTTTGTAATCTTTTTACAACGTGTGAACGAAGCATAATAATGTATGTCGGCAGATGCAAAACATTGCAAAAATTTTTGACATAAATATATTATCTTACAAATAAGTAAGCAAGGAAAAACAAACAGATATATCAACTCAAGACGTGGACCCGAACCTATAGCTTCAAGAGAAAACCGAAATTTTGATTAATGTAAAAAGGAAAGAAAAATATAATTTGAGAAACAAACAAGAACACATAAAATTAGTTTTGTTTGGATGCTACGTGTCTCTTTATTATTAATAGTATACAAAACACTGTTGGCTTCCCCTTTGGAGGGGAGACAGGCCAATATCTGATGCATCATCAATAAAAGTCATTTCAACGAGTACGAGAGTCATTTAGTCAAAAATTACAAATAAGAGCACATAAATTAGTTTTATTTGGGTGTTACGTTTCTCTTTATTATGAGTAGAATACAAAAGACTTAGATTCTTCAAAACATTACCTTCTTTGTCCATGGCTTTGACAAAGTTTTTCTTTAGTTCAAGCTTAGTATGGAGAGGCGGAAGAAGCACTTCTTTATCTTGATCTCCAATTTGGCACTTAAAATATAAAAAATAGGCTTTTTAAGTTCCTCGGATATAGATCTAACTTGTGAATTGAAAATAAATCGTCCGTATATATAACAAAACTTATTCGCTGAATTTTTGCAAAATCGACGATTAGAACGTCCCATTTTATATAAAAGTGACTTTAACACGTGACTGTAGTGAAAAGGTATTTTAATAACTACCTAAATGAAACGCAAAAAGAGCATTCTCATACAAAAATCATGTCGATCTATGCTATTAGCCAATTCAGTAGTTTAATTGTCTGAAATTTTAGTTGTTTATTATGTCTAGATGCAGATAACTTCATACCAAAAAAAAAAGTAAAAGTAAATAACTGACTCATAATGTTCATATTTCTATTTCCTTTAATATATTTCAAACCACACCACCTTTTTAGTTACGTGATTAAATCTTTTGCCTATATATTTAAATCCAGGAGCGCATTACATATTACATTACATTTACATGTAATTTAACTTTTCTGGTTACAGAATATACATACAGATACAGTTTTTCTATATAAATAACGTCATATGTAACCTTCAATTTTATTGCCAAAAAAATTGTTGTTTTAGACTTTAGTAAAATTTCCACTTCTAATAGAAACTGTAATTAAATTACATCTGTTTACTTTGTAATCTGTTATCTACGATTTCATTAAAGTTATAGTTATTGTTATATACGAGTTGTGTAAATGTAGAAATGACACTGGTGGCGTAGCATTTGATTTGGCAACATTATTGGCTTCCCTTGTAGAAGGGAGGTAATAAGAGTTTGAACTCCTTAGAGTCACTTAGTGGTCTGTAGCAATTCTTTTCTTGAACCAGATTTTTCTAGTGCGTTCTGAAAATAAGTGAGAACAATTTTGAACAACAGTGAGCTATCAAGATTTGTTTCAGTCTTCGGCATAGTGCTACAGAAACTCTTAAAAAGCTTTAACAGGCCTAAGAAACACTGTTTTATCAACGGCCCAGGTTCTCAAGTGATTCAAGGCATTCTCAAAAAGCCGAGACTCAATTGAATATAAATCTCGCGGAAGGCGTTCAACTGCAAGAAGTGATGAAAATGTTCACATAATTCAGTTACTATCGTCGGTAGATGGTCAGAATGATCGGGGATGAGTTGAGTTTGACTCATACAACCGGTCATCAGATTTTAACCAATGATTAAATTAAATGAGGGAAAGATAACTTGAGTTTTTGGGGCGGATTAAAAATTACCCTCTTTTTCTGGAACATGCCATTACTGGTTACTGAGTCCTGGATTTTTGAATACGACATGGAATCGAAGCGCCAGAGCCAAGAACCATATACTCCAACCTCACCACGGCCCAAAGAAAAATCAGAATGAGTCAATCAAAAATCAAAAGCATGCTAATTTATTTTTTGATAGCAAGGTGATCGTCTATATGGAATTGATGGCTCAAGGCCAAATGGCAAACCGCCATTTTTATAGAGAAGTTTATATCTTGTTTTAACGTGTGTTGCACAGTTGAAAATAATAGTGTTTTTTGTATGCTTTTAAGCTAAGCACTAATTTTATGGGTCAGTTTATTGATCTTTACTTAAAAAGTGTAATGTTTTAAGTCGAATACATGAACAAATGGCAACCAATGGCAATAGCATAAGCACGGAACACTGCAAAAGAAACTTGTAAAAATATAAATACATTGTTTTACAGAGTTTTTTTACAAAGTTCATTTTCGTTACAAAAATGCCATTTTCCTCTCGAAACACCTGTCGTATTTTGCGTTTGGATCTCGGTTTATACCCATACAAGATTATATTGGCGCAAGAACTTAAGCCAATTCGGGACTTACGTCGGGAGTTTGCAGATTGGGCGGAATCATCTTCTCCGATGAGACTCATTTTTGATAAAACGTTATATGTTAATTTGTTAACAACTATGTATTCTATTAACTATGTTAATAAGCAAAATTGTTATTATTGGTGTGAGTCAAACCCACAAGTAATTCATCAGGCCTCATTACATCCCGAAATAATCACTATTTGGTATGAAATATGGTCCGTATCGGGCCGTATTTTTTTAAGAACGCCGAAGGACGGACCGCCACTGTGAATGGCGAACCCTATCATGCCATGTTATCCGATTTTGTTTTTCAAGAAAATTGATGAAATTGATGCGGATTAACTATATTTTCAACAAGATGCCGCAAGTTGCCACTCAGTATGCATTACAATAGTCTTATTGAGTAATGAATTCGAAGAATCGGTAATTTCACGAAATGGCCTGTGCAACTGGTCACCAAGATCTTTTGATTTAACACATTTAGATCATTTTCTTTGGAGCTGTGTTACATCACAGATTTATACCAATAAACCTAAGAGTCTTGCTAAACTTGTCCCCATACCAATAAATCCAACATTGTCCCCATACCACCCGATATGCCCCACCGAGCATATGATTTTCGATGGAAAATTGAGCTAATCCGATCTACCAGTGCAAGAAGAGTCGAGGTGATCACTTGAACAATATTTTGCTTAAATCATAAATGACATAAAATATACCATCTAATAAAAACAATGAGAACCATTTTCGGCCGAATTTTCTGCGTTTTATTTCAAATTCAAATCCTATCGCTCTTATTAAGAAAGCCTTTAATTTAGGAAAATATTGCCCGCTAATAGCAAGTATGGATTTTATTAACAATACTTTTACTCTGTATAAATCCGTACTAAGCTTAAGTAAATATGAGCTTTGTAGTCTAACCTTTCGTTCGGTATACTTTCCTAACAATATAACAGGTTAATACTCCATGATGGAAAATGCGTTTTGTTTTAATAAAGCGCCTGCCTAAAAGAAATTAAGCATTTAAGACTTTGTGGAACTTCAGATTGATAGAACTGATATCTGAGTAATACAAAATTCACCATATTTCTGTGTTAGATAAGGGTTTTTTACATGTATGGTTCTAATGTACCATACATAATCAGAGGTATAGCTGAACGTAGAGTACTATCATTTGTCTCATATTAATATATTTTATTTTGTAATAATATATAAAATAGAAAATAATTCATTGGAATATTTGAAAAATATAAGTAGTGACAACGAGTCGTTCTTCGAAGCTGAAATAAATTTTGAGTTGAGTAGTGCTGCATCTTACTCATTTTTAAATATTTTGTATCTACCGACTGGTTGCAAACCGTCCAAAAAATACTCAGAAATGTTATTTTTTCAATGAATTATTATATTAATTACGTATATTGGACAATATTTTTGCCAACCAGCGTAATATATACGTATGTTATACGTACGTATTATCTTCAAACTACTCGTATTTTTAACTTGTGTTAAATGTTCGAATAAAACTAGATATGTGTAAATAATATTTTCAAGTTATTTAATCCGTCTCCATAATATTTTTGAATTTAAAAATGTACAAATACATCTTAGATACTTTTTCAATTTGAATATACGAAGTTAGTCATAAGTCAGATACTTTTTAATGAAATGATATTTTATTGATCAGAAATCGATTTATTTTTCAATGTATATTGGATCCCAAAAATATTTGGGCACCCTATTTAAAAAATTATTCTAGGTGTTAAAAATATTTTCCTTCCCGTATATTGTAACATTCTTACTTCCTATATAACACCTTCTTATATAACAAAGGTTCGAAATCATCGATTTAATTGTAAAATTTTAAGAAAAAACATAAATATTGTTTTTATGCACGTCAAAAATATTCAGACGCGCAAACAAAAAATTAATCTGAATTAAGTGGTAATTAAGATAAGTGGTAATCTTCGAATTTTGATTACTACAAATAGTAATTGGTAGGCTGGCGTGGAAGGATCATCTCAAAAGGGGTCACATACCAAATAAAAAATAATAGATCTGAAAATAGGTAATTAGTGCTATTTCGTTATGAAAGAGGAAATCCCTACAGAATAATTGGGCAAATGCTTTAGTTAAGTAAAAGTGCGGTTGAAGATATCGTATAATGCTACAAAAATGAGAACAGAATTTTGCTGAAGAAGCAAACACGCCGTCCGAAATTATTAAATGGAAGAGACCAATGCTTTATTTTAAAAGAAGTATATAAAACAACAACAGTTTCGGCTCAGATGGGCATCCAATGGTGAGGCGAAGGCTTAATGAAGAGGTCAACACAGAAAGTCTTTGTCCAACTGTTAAACATGTAGGAGATCGGTAATGGTTTTGGAGTTGTATATCCTCATAGGGGGTTGGTAGCTTGATGTCTATTGACAATATAATAGACAAAATCATTTATTTAAATATTTTAAGACAAAATCTGAGAATAAGTGCGGAGAACATGAACATTACAAACTCATTTCAATTTTATCAAATCTAAGACCCTAAAGATAGTGCTTATATAGATCGCGAATGAGTGTTATACAACTGCTCAAAAGTCATTAAAACGCCACCTCAGTCACATGACCTTAAGGGAGTGGTCATAACAAATAATAATTATAAATTATGTTTTTGTACAGCGAGCGGTAGCTGGTTCGATTCCAGCGCTCGGATGGTTATTTTTCTTTCTTCTGTCCGTTTATCTTTCCTAAATGTTTGTGATTGTTTCTAGGCAAGAGTGTAAAATCCGACTACGAATTACCCCTCAGTCACGCCATTTAAAGGCTGGGTAAGGCCGGATGCCTTCTGAGAAGTGTTCTACGTTAGTCACTCGCCAGTCGGTAGGTTTCCTGATAGACTTATGGGTAGGCACATAACCAAGGGTTTATAGCCCGAGGGGGGTGCTGGCCTGGGTTTGTCGGAAGCTGATGACCGTGGTTCGGAACCCACGTTAAGCTGTAGGTCCAGTCGCTATATAGCCTAGTTGCTGATGCGCCTCTAACCCAAACACTTTACTTACTTTACTTTTGTACAGCTAATTTTTTTGTTGATACTAACTAATGTCCAAGCATTTCTGTAACTCTAAATTTATAAATAATTTTATATATATATATATATATATATATATATATATATATATATATATATATATATATATATATATATATACAGATATATACAGATATATATATATATATATATATATATATATATATATATATATATAGTTTTTTTCTTTGGGAAATTGGTTGTTATCGGGCTGGCGGTCTGCAGTAAAACAAGTGTTTAATCGTCTCAATATTTCGTCATTGTTTTGATGACTTCATCAGGAGACTAATTAATGACTATAGTTTAAAACATGTGTATCTAAATAACGTTCTTGAACGATACGGGCCCAACCAGGAATTGAACCACCAATTTCCCAAAGAAAAAAACTATAAATTGCACGGTCGAGAAACATATCAAATTATATATATATGTATATATATATATATATACCAGGTGTCCCATTAAGGATGGATCGCGGCCGTATCTTGAAAACTATTTATCCCACAGCTTTGGGGAAGAAAAAATTGTACTAAAAATGATCATGAGAAACTCACCAAAAATATTTTTAAGCTTCTAAAACGACCGCAAGAGGGCGTGACGAGCTAAACATTTTTAAAAATAATTTTTTTTGTGTATTTTCAAGTGTTAACCGAGTAAGAAAAATTCTCAGTTATAATTAGCGACAATTAGGAGACAGTTTCTCCTACAACTTTGTTTCATGACATTTTGTCGTAACTTCGCGAATAAAGAAGTGGGGGGAGTTTTACCTATTTAGATAAAAAGTCGTCTAATGTCCGTTTGCCTAAACCGATTTTCCTCAATTTGGATTCATTTAAAAGGCAATTGCTGGGACAATATATATTTCATTGTTATTGACGTATTTACTATAACTATGGATTTGTAATTATTTACTACTTAAATTATAGCTGTAGTATAATTATTTATAAATGTCCCTAATAAATTATTTTTTATTACATTTTATTTATTTTTTATTTTGGTAAGCATATTTATAGAGATATACTTGTCCGAATATTTTTGGGATCCACTGTAGTCTCCTACCACACAATCTCCTCCTCATTTTTTATGCCTTCTAAAAATTTGACTTGTCAAAAATACTAACCATATTTGGAAAGGGAATTAAGTCGGAGAGAACCTAGTCCAGAAGATAGGGTGGATGAGGCACCAATTTAGAGCGCAATTTGACCAATCGCTGTTACAATGACGACGAATCGTCCTTTGTCATTGTGAAGCAGTATTTATCGATCAATAATGCATCATAGTACTCTCCTGCGATTATCTTTCCCTTTTCCAAATAGTCAATGAGCGCAATTATTTGCAAATTCTAGAAAACAGTGGCCATTAAATTTTCGGCTGATGATGGCGTCTTCACCTTCTTCGGGTAAAACCTACTATTTTGACCATTCCTTCTGCTATATATTGATGAAGTCAAATTTCATCCACATCACGAATCAACGTACAAACTCATTCGAATTGCATTTATACATGTCTAAACACCGCTATAAAGGTCACTAATGTCTATTTTCGCAGTCTTATTTTCACATAATTATTGTGGATTAGGTTCAGAATTGATTTCGTCTTGAGAGGAATTGCATATTGACCTTTGTCTAATAAATTGGTTACTCTAGTAACCAATTTATTAATTCTCTAGAATTGGGATGACGTTCACTACGAGCAATAACAACTGCTACAGCTCATTACCTCGCGCACTATCGATGTTAAAGTTCCTGATGTAATGCACACTTGTTACATAGCATGGAGTATTTGTTATATTTATAAGAGTTTTCGATTGAAATCGTTGTAGCATTTCAACATTCTATAAACATGATTGCTTACAAAGAAGAAATTTACACTATAATACCGCCTTGATCAAAAACTTTCCGTAATTTATTCGGAAAATACAAAACACAAGTTTATTCATCAAAATTGATATTGTCCCCTTCAAAATACTCCCATGGACTGTAACGCACTTATGCCAGCACTTGATCCAATCCTCGAAACATTTTTTATACTCGGTGTTGCATATGGCCATCAGAGTCGCCTTCGATTTTTCCATAACCTCTTCTCGGCTGCTAAAACGCATTCCCCGTAGTGGTTTTTTTGACTTGATTGGACAGAAACAAGTCACAAAGAGCCAAATCAGCTGAATTCGGTGGTTGTTGGATGGTATTCGTTCCGTTTTTGGTCAAAAAGTCGCGGATAATGATGGGATTGTGCGACGGTGCGTTATCGTGGTGCAAAATCCACGAATTAATTGCCCATAAATCCTTTCTTTTTTTTGGCGAATTGCTTCAGGCACACGTTTCATAACGCCCAAATAATACTCCTTGTTGACCGTATCGATTCATGATACACAACGTTGTTGTAGTCCATAAAAACCGAGAGCATCGTTTTCTTGTTCACCTAATGTCTGGATTGCGTGTCGTACTCATAAACCCATTTCTGGTCTCCAGTAATAATGGGTTTGATAAATGTTGGGTCGGATTCAGCGTTGGAAATCATGTCTTTTGCGATGTCAACGTGGTCACTTTTTTGCATGAAATTCAGGTCTTTCGGCAATAACTTTGCTGCAACCTGGCGAAAACGCAAATCATTGACTAAAATATCTTGATCAGATCCATAAGCAATGTTCAAGCCCTTTGCTAGCTCTCTGATTGTTAATTTGCCGTTATTGACCACCATTTTTTTCACTTTATCGATTTTTTTCGTCGGTTCTCGATGTTGACGGCCTGTCACTGCGTTTGTCATCATCGACGAACTCACGACCACTTCTGAGGAGTTCGTACCACTAATAAACGACTGTTTTCTCTAGAGTGTCGTTGCCGAAACACTATTCCAATATTCTCAAGGTTCCCGCACCATTGAATCAGTTTTTAATGCAAAAGTTAATACAAACTCATTGTTGCACGCCCATTTTTAAAATTGCAAAAAGCGAAAACACGTACAGGGGCAGATGTACTCAAAACGGCGTAACTTTTACAAATGTTAGGCTATGACGCTAAAATTTGGTGGTTATGTCAATGACAGATATGGCAATTTAGCAAAAAGTAATCCTAACAAAGTAAAAAAAAATAACTAAGTAAAAAAATCTGAAACAAGGGTGTGTTGGGTATCTTGTGTTTTCAACGTCTTGATATAATCTGCTAGGTTTTTGCAATAGTTTACAAATTTAGTAAAGTTAAGTAGTTTAATTTTAATAAATTAAATAAATACATGAAATAATACATTTAAGAACAAAAAATAAATATATAATTTTGAAAGTAATATTTTTTGAAACTTCAGGGCAAGACGAAATCACAGCAGAAATTCTAAAATAAATGGGAGAAATAGCATAGGGAGAATAACGAATTAAGAAAGTCACTACTAAACGATATCATAATAGAACAGAAAGTATCAACAAACTGGAATATGGGTACAATATTGCGATGATTTAAAAAAGGAGATATCAAAAAATGTTATAACTATAGAGGGGTCATACTAACAAGCTTACCTGAAAAAATATTTGCGAGCATAATAGAGCATAGTCTGAGAGAAAAATTAGAAGTAACATTAGAGCAATCACAGCATGGTTAGAAAGGGTAGAAGCACACAAGATCTATTTATAATTAGACAACCAGGAGAAAAAAAAAGGACTTAAGAAAAGAAATCGAAATCCATATTTGTTTCATTGACCTGAAAAATGCATTTGATAGAGTAAACAGAAGGGATGTCTGGAAAAGTCTAAAGATAAGAACAGAAGGGTGAGTAATAGAAATTTTCAAGGCCTTATATAACACTAAGAATAAAGTAAGAATTATTGATTGATTTGTCCGTTACTTTGTGATAGTTCATTTTTTAAAAAAGGAATAAAACAATTTTTTACTTTGTTATCTATCACTTTTATTTAAAAAAGGAATTTATAAAAGTGATAGATAACAAAGTAAAAAATTGTTTTATTCCTTTTTTAATAAAGTAAGAACACATAACGATGAATCCAGAGAATTTGGAATCCACAGAGAAAAATAATCGTTTTTGATGTAGCCCGCTTCTGGTTTAATGGATTTAAGTACAAACATAAGATTTGGATCAATGAAAATCCTCAACTCAAATGATTCCGGAATTACCTCTTCATCCTCAGAACAGAGTCTCTGTTTGTTGCGGTTTTTGGGCTGCCGAAGTGATAGGATCTTATTTTTTTAAAACGGTGATGAAAATTATATTACTGTTAATGGAGAACGCTATAGTAATGTGCTAATAAACATAACTCCACTGAAATTTGGGTCTCCAGAATGCTTTCCACCAGACGACACCAAGAGGGGCATTTGGACGACATTATTTTCAAAACATAATGCCAATATTACTGAATTATTACTTGCAGTTATCATTGTGTCTCATTTTAAACTTCTGACACACTTATTGGACAACTTTTTATAATGTCAATGTAAACGTGGAGAAAAATGTTATTGTGATAAATATGCCTAAAATACAATAAATCAAAGATTTTTTTTTTATAATTTCCATAAAAGTCAGAATTTTAATTGGAGTTGTAAAAGAAAACGTTTTATATTATACATATAAAAAAAAACGAAACAAAGTGATACAGTACGATAAGCACTTTCCACTTTGTTTGCGTCATAAAATATATTTAGGTTTAGGTCAGTAGAATTTAGGAAGGTGATACCAACGAATATACAACAAAACAAACGAAAAAAAAAAATAACAATGGCTTTAAAACGTTAGTAATTTGTTTGCCAAATGAGTCATTACTGCACAGTAGCCACCAATTTTAATTCGTTTTAAAAACGTACGTGTGTGTGCATTTATTGATGTGAACTTCCTATGCATCATGAGTTATTTTCCTTAATTGCTGTAATGTGTTATATGACCTTAGTCAGAAATTTATTACCCTTTTATCAGCGAAAGTAAACACACATATACATAAACACACGGAATTGTTAAACTAAACGAAAGTACTTGCTTTCAATTGTTTCAATATATGTTTTATTGCTTTCAAAATAGGATCATATATACGTAGTACAGCTTCACAGATTTACTTCTGTGACATCGATTTATTAAACTTCCGCGAAGATAATTTAGATTTGGGAAAGAGGAAAAAGTCATATAGGGCCAGGTCTATATAATACGATGTTTAATTAATAAAATTTGGTTAGTTTCTCGACAAACATTCTTTTACAAGAATCAATATGCGCGACGTTGCAGTATTGTTATATAAAATCAAATCTCTACAAATATGTCGTTTTCTAATGAACATTCTTACATAAACGCCTGGTAACACCTAAAGATTTTCCAATTTTTTTATGCTTCCCAAAAAGGATGACTTTTCGAACTCCGCAAAATAGCTGGCTATGGTCTCCTGGTTTAAAATTCCCTTCGTTCGAGATATTTATCATATCAAAAATTTCTCCTACATTCACTTACCGATTGGCTAATATATCTTGGATTTTGTTGATCATTTCCCTCATCACTTCAACGGGCCATCCTGATCGGGGACCGTCACCCATTGGATCACAGCGAAACTCAGTAAACCACCTCTATGAAACATAAAATAGGAAGAAGCAAAGATGCTTTTTTCAACTCTTCTTCAGTTTCCACGATGGTCTTTTTATGCAAAGCATAGTGTTTAATCAACACAATAAATCTAGTTTTTTTTCGTGATAGCAAAAATATCGAACTTATCTGGTTACTAGAAAGGAAGTTTCTTTTCAGAAGTACTATCATTTGCGATCGTATCGCTCAGTCAGTTTCGTTATTCGTTTGACACAATATTCAACTTATTTGAAATAAGTCGTGTTGCAGGGCATTTCATATTCAAAATATCAGTCAACATTTTATAAATGAGCATACTGGTATAATGAGTTTAAGATTTTCTCTCTTAAATTCATAAACAGTTCCATCTGAAGAGATGAAAAATCTACTAAAATGGAATACATCAGTACCCAGCTTTGAATATCTTATAATAGTTAAGGGCAGTATATTTTATATTTTCAGCAATAAATGGTTTGTTCCATAAGTTCCCACCATTTTAAAATTCTGTTGTTTTTCCTCCATTTATATTTTGTTTGGCCAAGGATACATATGCGTTCGAAAGCGCTTTTCTTACTCTACAAGAGTGTTGTCATCATTTTTCTAAAAAAAATAATTTGAATTAACTTTCAAGCTTCCGAAATTAAAATTCCAGGGGGAAAAAAAACTAAATTTTTGACACTTGATATAATAAGTTTTTTGTCGTTGTCAAAAAGCTACAGAAGTAGTTCGAGACACTTGGGCAGTAAAAAGGAGATGATGCTAGAGCCATTCGGACTGCTCGAGATTGGTTTGCCACGATCAAAAATGGCAACTTCGACCTGAACGACCTGCCCCGCTCTGGCCGACTTTCCGACTTCGACGAGAGTCATCTTAAAGTGCTTTTGAAGAAGGACGACTGTCAAAACGTCGGTCGGTTGACGGCCGTCAAACATGCGGAAATTGCTTGGGAAAATGCACTGCAGCCTTGCAGCAATCTCCTAACATTTTCACTCTATCCTATAGAATACTCAAAAATTCGGATCCTGAGAAAGATGATGGGCAGAAATGAGAAATTGTGTTTCTAGGGCAATATAAAGCGAAGAAAGGAGTGGGTGTCTACAGAAGACACGCCAGAGGTGAGAATTAAGCAAGATCTAAGTCTCAAAAAACCCTGATCTGCGTTTCGAGGGACTGGGAGAGTTTCCTGAACGGGGAAATGCTGGAAAAGAATAAGACGGTCGACAAGGAACGCTGCCTTACCCAGCTGCACCGTGTAAATGAGGTTATTCAACTGAAACAACTCAATCAACAAGACCAAGTTATCTTGCTCCACAACATTGCACGACCTTACACAACAAACATCATCCTGAATGATCCCGAATGGGAAGTTCTTCCACATCCATAATACTCAACACTTGCGCCAATCGATTATCATCTCTTCTGCTTGCTGTTGAACTAAATGAGGGCCGTAACCTTTGCCAATGATGAGGACTTCCAAAATTGGATTCCAAAATTAACAGATTTTTCAAGTTCATGCCCGACGATTCCTAACGAAACGGAATAAATAAATTGGGCGAGAGATGTGAACAGGTCGAGAACAATGACAGAGTATATATCATTGATTAATTTACTCCTATCATTGTTACTTTTTTTCAATAAAACTTTTTAATAAAAAACTTACAGAACAATCCAATAAATCGCAAAATTGAAATCAAGGTCCATGACATATTAATAGCTATCGCAGCTTTCTTTAGCCTTTCTAGAGGAAATGTTTCTATCTGGTAAATTAAAACTTGTGATGAAAAATTTCAAAAATATTAATTCGTTGAGGAAACATTACGTTAGAATAAGTATTTTAATAAAACAAGTATTTTATTTTGCTATATTTTCAGAATCTCATCCAAATTATTGCACAAGGAACTTGGACCACTAACAGAGCTGCCTGTTAATCCCTGGGTGGATTTCTATACTACCGTGAAGAACTTTTAAATCAAATGTAAGTTATTTTTAAATTTTCATTTATGTTATAAAAATTCCAATACAATTTTTTTATAAAATGTCGAATCTGCATATACCAGGTGTCCCATTTAGGATGGATCGCGGCCGTATCTTGAAAACTATTTATCCCACAACTTTGGGGAAAAAAATATTATACTAAAACTGACCGTGAGAAATTCACCAAAACTATTTTTAAGCTTCTAAAACGATCGCAAGAGGGCGTGACGAGCTAAACATTTTTAAAAATCTTTTTTTTGTGTATTTTCAAGTGTTAACCGAGTAAGAAAAATTCTCAGTTATAATTAGCAAACTGTCTCCTACAACTTTGTTTTATGACATTTTGTCGTAACTTCGCGAATAAAGAATTGGGGGGAGTTTTACCTATTTAGATAAAAAGTCGTCTAATGTCCGTTTGCCTAAACCGATTTTCCTCAATTTGGATTCATTTAAAAGGCAATTGCTGGGACAATCAGATAATCTGGGAGATAAATTATTTAGTTTATAAATGAAACCGCGAGGTGGCGTTACATTCAACAATAGCTTTTTTGAAGTTTTGTTCAGTTTTTTCAAATGGAATGGTACAGCTTTTATTACATGTTAGAAAGGTAATTTAAAGATCGATATCTCTGACATGTCAAGAGATATTTCGATTTTTCTGAAAAAATCAGTTAGTTTTAATTTTTACCGTAATATTAAGTTAAAAATTGGTCTTAATATGGTACAGCTTTTATTACATGGCTGGAAAGGTAATTTAAAGAGGAATCATCCAGTGAAAACCCGAAATCGATATCTCTGACATGTCAAGAGATATTTCGATTTTTCGTAAAGTGTGAAGGAAGGCAAACATTAGGTTAATATTTTTTTAACTTAATGCAGGTAGTAGTGAAATAATAACTGATTTTTTCAGAAAAATCGAAATATCTCTTGACATGTCAGAGATATCGATTTCGGGTTTTCACTGGATGATTCCTATTTAAATGACCTTTCTAGCCATATAATAAAAGCTGTACAATATTAAGACCAATTTTTAATTTAATATTACGGTAAACATTAAAACTAACTGATTTTTTCAGAAAAATCGAAATATCTCTTGGCATGTCAGAGATATCGATTTCGGGTTTTCACTGGATGACTCTGACATCTGACACTGACTGAAAAGCTGTACCATTCCATTTGAAAAAACTGAACAAAACTTCAAAAAACTATTGTTGAATGTAACGCCACCTCGCGGTTTCATTTATAAACTATATAATTTTTCTCCCAGATAATCTGATTGTCCCAGCAATTGCCTTTTAAATGAATCCAAATTGAGGAAAATCGGTTTAGGCAAACGGACATTAGACGACTTTTGATCTAAATAGGTAAAACTCCCCCCCCACTTCTTTATTCGCAAAGTTACGACAAAATGTCATAAAACAAAGTGGTAGGAGACAGTTTGCTAATTATAACTGAGAATTTTTCTTACTCGGTTAACACTTGAAAATACACAAAAAAAATGATTTTTAAAAATGTTTAGCTCGTCACGCCCTCTTGCGGTCGTTTTAGAAGCTTAAAAATATTTTTGGTGAATTTCTCACAGTCAGTTTTAGTATAATATTTTTTTCCGCAAAGCTGTAGGATAAATAGTTTTCAAGATACGGCCGCGATCCATCCTTAATGGGACACCTGGTATATTACATATATATTACATATATTTTTTTTCATTGAAAATATTTTTTTTCTTTTCCTAATGCAAACTTTGTTTTTATAAAAAAATAAAATAATAATCCAAGTAAATAGTTCTATGATATTTTATACTTAATTTATAATCTAACCCAACCTAATGATTAGGATTTCACGGTTAATACGATTAATAATCTTTTTTTTTATACCAATTTAACAAACGATTTTATTTTAAACTGAGGATGGTTGCGGCATTTTCTTGATGGAAATTTAAATTAAATTATATGAATAAAAAAAAGTTATTCACTTATATATAAGTGGAAATTAGACAACTTTGTTTTATTTATACGATTTTATTTTATTTTCTTTGACCTTTAAATCATTTTATATGACACAGAAATCTAGTAATTATTTCAGATTGCAATAATCATGACGTTGTTGCAGTACATATTTTTACCAAAATAATAACTGATTTTGTGAAAAGTATTTCTGAGAGTGTTACAAAGTTTATTACTTTTCCGATAGGGCTCCTCAGCAATTCAAAAATTTTTAAAACTTTGTCAATTTATACTACCACAAAAGTGATTTTGAAATGGCATTTTTTTGCCACTACCCACGGGAAATGTCCATGCGATAGTATTGATGGCACAATCAAAAGATTAGTAGCGACAGCAAGTCTTCAATTAGAAGTTCATAAACAAATAACTCTACATCTTACGAACTGTATGCATGTGCTTCTACACCGAATATAACAGTTACGTTTTCGCCAGAAGAGTATTACAATAAAGCCGTGAACGACTTTAGTAACCTATTTTTAAAAACGAAACCAATTACGAGAACTCAGCAATTACACAGTGTGATTCCAGACACAGATGATTGTCTTCGAGTTCGGAATTTTTCGAATTCAGACGTGTATATAAAATAAAATAAATCGTTTGTTAAATTGGTATAAAAAAATTGATTGTTAATCGTATTAACCGTGAAATCATTAATCATTATGTTAGATTATAAATTAAGTATAAAATATCGTAGAACCATTTACTTGGATTTATTTTATTATAAAAACAAAAATGCGTACGTTCCGAATCTGGCAGCAAAATATCGATAAAACGTCTAGTTTCCGAGATATGGGCATTTGAAAATTCGAAAAATGTCAAAAAATCCAAAATGCCAAGTTTTTCGCGAATATTTCAAAAACTGTTAAAAATGGCGAACTTTGAAAAATTGTCGGTTTTACTCAAAAAACTGAAAATTTTCGTAAAACTTGATATCTAACAATTGTTTTTGTTGTTGAAAAGTACATTCAAAAACAACAAAATTAAAAAACGTCCCATTCTGTCAATTTTTGAAAAAGTTATGGATATTTGTGAACAACAGCCATTTTTTTGAAAAATTCGTTACTTTTTTTCGTTTGGTTAAAAGAAGTTGAAATTCGGGAAATATTTTTGTGGGGTAGAAAAAGATTTAAAAAAATCAGCTAAATTGAAAGAGGTCGGGTTCAAAAGTAGTCGATTTGGCATGGAATGACCCATGTATATATATATATATATATATATATATATATATATATATATATATATATATATATATATATATATATATATATATATCATCATCATCATCATCATCAGCCCGCATCGATCCACTGCAGGATGAAGGCCTCTTCAGCATGCTTCCAACCTTCACGGTCCTGGGCTTTCCTCTGCCACTCGGGTCCAATATACTTAACGATGTCATCAATCCATCGTGCTTTCGGTCTTCTTCGCGGATGTTTGCGATCAAGCGGTATCCACTCCAGGATTGCCTTGGTCCATCTGTCGTCCCATCGCCTCGCTATATGGCCTGCCCATCTCCATTTCAACTGTTTTGCTCTTCCAATGATGTCACAGACTTTTGTTTGCTCCCTGATCCATGCGCAGGACTTTCTGTCTCGTCTTGTAATGCCAAGCATACATCTTTCCATTCCCCTCTGTGCCACCCGAAGTTTTTGAATTGATTGCGATGTGAGTGTCCAGGTTTCACTTCCGTATGTCATAACGGGTAGAACGCACTGATCGAATACTTTTCTTTTCAGGCAAAGTAGGAGTCTGCTCTTAAACACTATGTTGAGCCTACCAAATGCCTGCCAGCCACATTTAACACGCCGTTCCACCTCCCGGGCGGTATTCCCCTCCATGGAAATCCTCTGCCCAAGATATATAAAACTGTCCACAATCTCTAAATCCCTTCCTAGAACTGAAATTCTTCTGTCCTGAGCGAAGTTATTGAACATAACCTGACTCTTTTTCAGGTTTATTTTCAAGCCAAATGGTTTTTCAAGCCCTTTTCAGTTCTTATATGCGTCTTTGCAGCTCCTCTGGGTCTTGTGAAATGAGAATAATATCATCTGCAAATCTAAGATGGTTTAAGTTTGCACCATTGATCTTTACACCATCCTGTTCCCAATCCAGTTTACGGAATACTTCTTCAAGGCCAGCCGAGAAAAGAATAGGCGATATTGCGTCACCCTGCCGTACACCTCGTTCTATATTAATTCCCACTTCAAGATCATCAAGGTGAATTGTGGCTGTAGCTCCATCATATATCGATTCTAATAGGTTTACATAGGCTCTCTCTACACCTTGGCTAAGCAGTGCATCCATTATCGCATGCTTTGAGATGGAATCAAATGCTTTTTCGTAGTCGATAAAAGTCAAGCACAGTGGCATGGTGTATTCGTTGTGCCTTTCTATGACCTGCTGTACAACCTGGATGTGATCCATTGTACTGAATCCACTTCTGAATCCTGCTTGTTCTCTTGGTTGTGCGTCATTCAGTTTTTTTAATATTCTTTTAGAAATTATCTTAGTGAAAACTTTGTACATCACTGATAGAAGGCTTATTGGACGGTAGTTCTTTAAATCTTCCTGTGCTCCTTTTTTATGTAAAAGGATCACTTCTGCATTTTTCCATAAGTCCGGTACTTTTTGTTCTTTGAGGCATTTTGAGTATAATTTTGCCAGTGTTTTATGTAACGTCCGACCACCAGCTTTTAGCATTTCGACAGTTACACTATCCTTTCCTGGAGCCTTGCCGTTCTTCATCAATTCTATAGCATTTGTTACTTCCTCCACTAGGATATCTGGCATTATATATTGTTCTTCCGTGGGTATTACTGTCCCTGACTGGCTCTGCTCTTCATATAACTGGGAATAAAACCTTCTGACAATCTTTAACATTTGGGTACGCGTCCTGCACACTGTGCCATCCTCACGCTTTAAAGCATATATTTGCGTTCTTTTGCTTCTCAGCTTCTGTTTAGCTTTGTTAATTCCTTTGTTTTCTTCCAGGGTTTTTTGCACTAGCTGCATATTGAATCGGCGCGTGTCCTCTCTGATACGTTTTCTTATAGTTTTGCAGAGCTCAGTGTACTCGACCCTGCCAAAAGAACTACCTGCATTTCTCATTGCTCGCCGTTTTTTCATTAAATCAATGTATATATATATATATATATATATATATATATATATATATATATATATATATATATATATATATATATATATATATATATATATGTATATATATACATATATATATATACATATATATATATATATATATATATATATATATATATATATATATATATATATATATATATATATATATATATATATATATATATATATATATATATATATATATATATATATATATATATATATATATATTGTGTCACTCGAATGATAACTAGCACGGGATATCTAACACAGGTTTAGAGCCTGGATTCTCGAAAATTTACCTTCACTCTACCCAACGTTCGTTCAAATTTTCGAGTATCCTCAAAGACAAAAATCACACATGCAAAAGCTCGGCGATCTCGAAAACATCACGGGACATCGCGAGACAAAGTGAGACATTACTCGATTAGAGAGCTCCAACAACATTCATGGAAGCTCTGGCCGTATGACCAGTGGTCCCATTTCCCGTTGATTTCTCGGCTCCAAAGTTCTGGTTTGAAAACGTTTTCAAATATCAAGGTTATTAAGCGGTATGGTTTTGTAGCGAGCTAAATTAACGTCTATTATGGCCCCATCTTCGAAACAAAATAACCCGAAAATTTCGCACTTGCATTGGTGTGGTACTGATCACACCACACCAATGGTTTTGGACTATGCAGCGATCTCTGGTGTAATTGACAGGAAATTTTTGGGGCTCAAAATTTGCAGTTGCTCTTGTTGACTGCCCCATTTAAATGAACACGAACTTCATCGCTCATAATGTTATCCCTAATCTAATGACGAACGGTTAATGAAGAGCTCAACACAGAAAATCTTTGTTAAACCGAAGGAGTGCGAAGGAGTGTGTTTATTGACGGTATAATGGACAATAACATTTATTTAAATATCTTAAAGCAAAATCTGAGAGAAAATGCGGAGAACATGCGGGTATAGTTCGCGAATGACTATTATAAAACTGTCCAAAAGTCTTTAAAACGCCGCCTCACTCACCTAACCTTAATCTCATTGAAAACATTTGGCATTATTTTCAAACTAATAAAAGGAAATATAAAATTACTAATAAGGAAACTTTAAATAACAAGTTATTGGAGGAATGGAATAAAATCGACGAAAATTATTTAAAAAAGTTGTTGGTATTCATGCCAAAACGTTTAGGAAATATGATTAAGGTCAAATGTCGACATACAAAATACTAATTACAAGCTAAGTTTTTTTATTAAGCATTAGTTAAGAGTTTTGGGACTTTAAATTAATAAATCGATCTTTTTATTGACGTATTTACTATTAATATGGATTTATATTATTTAATACTTAAATTATGATTGTACTAGAATTGTTTATTAATTTCCTTAATAAATTCTATTTTATTACATTTTTTTATTTTCTTAATATAATTATGCTTAATTTGTCATTTTATATACCAGTTTACGCATAAATTGTCAATAACGGTCGCAATATCAACAAAATCAAAACCAAAAATTATTTATAATTCGAATATAAGGTTGTTCAAAAAATACTTAAAACTATCCTGTTATATATGAAGAACATATAATATCTCTGTAAAAAATTGCAATTTAACTTTAGAATAGATCTTAGATAATTAATGTTGCTGTAAATTTTGATTATTAATTGTTATTACGACCAGATATAATTGATACTTATTGAATAGCAAAATAATTGTTTCCTAATCGCTCACAGCATTTTTTATTCATAATTGATTAATGAACGCACATAAAATGTGCACACTCTCACTAAAAGTTTATGCGTTTCCGATTAATGAGTTATTTAGATAATGAACAAACCATGCAATAAAGTGGTAAAATATTTTGGATCAAGGCTGTAATTAAGACAAATATGAGTATAAATAACATTCAAATTAAAGATATGATGAATTGAGGTAAAGCTAGAAAACCTATTAAATTAGAATTTATAAACATGGGGGTTACGTATGGAATACGTATTTATTCATCTCACAGCCCATGACGTTTTCTCGAAATGTTCATCACTTTTACACAATATTATTGCTTTATTTTAGCTACAGCTGTTTGGATGATGTCTGCGAGATCCAAAATCATCGACTTTTTCTTTAACATAACACCAAAAGGAAAAGTATGTTCGTCAAATCTACAAACTGGCAATTTGGGAATTATATTGAAGTTATCACCATTTTTATAGCACCCATAGTGCACCTTATTGATTGAAATTAACTTTCCATCGTTAATATCAAAAAAGTGTAGATTAATGATGTTGGCTACCTAAAACAATTAACTCATTCCGGGTCCGCTGGCTTCCATAAATTTTCAGATTCTTAAATACTTAAATACTGTGTAAAACTGTCATAAACAACATAAACCTAGGACCATATGTTCACACTTCGCGCTATTGGAATCGGTCATCCTTATTTCTTTATTCAATTTATTATTTTTCCTTATTTTTTATATTCTAAGGTTTAGGTCTTTCATTAATATGCCGTGTAATGTTGCTGTGGACAGATACATTTGCCACGAATATCCACGAACTGATGTTTATGGGGCATTTAAAACTCATTCGCTTACAACGCTGTATTTTGTCATAAAAAAGTAACGCGTACATTTTACTAGTTTAGCGTCTTGAATATTGAATGCAATATTCCAAATAGTATTTTCATTTAACATACAAATACAAGGGAGAATTGTTAAGTATGACATGTTTTTTTCGTAATAAAATTCAACTCAGAAGATTACAGAACCTATTTAAAATCAGAATGCAAATCAGATCATTCTCTATTTAAATCAGTATTTTTCCCACCGTGTAGTCAGGTTAACACCCCATCTTTGAGCTAATAATTATTTCTTAATCGAATATAAGGATTTTCAAAAAATACTTGAAAATATCCTATTAATGAAGTATATTTCTATAAAAAATCTTTCTCCTTAGATAATTAACACTGCTGTAAATTTTGACTTTTAATTGTTATAATGACCAGTTATAAATTGTACTTATTAAATAGCAAACTAATTGATACGGAGTACAATATACAAGCCAACTGTGAATATAACTCGAAAATGCAGTTGCAGACGCGATGTCGTTAATCAAAATAATCAAATCAAAATTAATCAAAAATAACCAAAATATCATAATTTTAAAAGCTGCATTTGAGGCCCGGCCTTCTTTGGTGTTTTTAGACAGAAAAAAAGTGCTGTGGCAGTTTAAGCCATGATTTGTACGCCTTAAATTCATTCAGTACTTGTATGAACTAGTTCCAGTAATTGCTGACTGGAAATGTTTACGTAAATAACGCAGAACATTTTGGAGAGCTATAAAAGTGGAGGATGAAGAATTGGAAACACACCGCGAGAAGACAATCCTTGTCGCACACAGAGCTCGGAGCAAGCCCTTTCTAAACATTTAGGCAAGCTACGAAAAAGGAAAGTTGTTGCGTCGCTTATCAATTCACAGTTAAGAATAAGAGTAGACGCTTGGATATTGTTGAGCCATTGTTCTCTAAATTGATGAAAAGGAAAAGGTCGCATCGGGCATTATGAGTTGCTCCAATTTGGTCAAGCGGTTTTATCAACAGCATCTGATTCGTGTTATACGGGATAAGATCAGTCATTTTGCTTCAGGACAACGCAAGGTCACATACAGCAAAAAAATCACCATGGAGAATAAAATCTCCCCACATCCCAACAACAACAAATTTCCATCTCTTCTGATCCCTGCAAAATCACCTAGTTGATAGTAGCTTCACATCTCTTGAGGAATTCGAAAAAAGCCTCAATGACTTTATTACATCAGAACTACCACATTTTTTCGACAATTGCCTGAAAGGTATAGACAGTAAGGGAGATTACAGCGACGACTTATTGCGAAGTTTGTATTACCTTTTTTGTCAATAAATGTCAAAAGTAGTCCAAAAACACCGAAAATTAAGTTGCGGATCTATTATAACCTCAGAAAAAAATTTGGTGCTGCGAATGACAATGGGTTTTGACATGGACACGTAGCGAGAATGCCAGAAAATCGAATACCAAGGAAAACCATAGACGGGCGAATAGGGTGGTGACAGAAAAAGAGGTAGACCAAATATAAGATTTTTTTCTTTTATTTGGGTTTTTCGCCACTATCTAAAACTCAAAAAATATCAAAAATACCTGTTCTTATTTAAAGAATCACTGGGTAAAAACAAAAAACCAAACGCAGACAAAGTTCTCAGTGATTCTTTTTTGTAATAAATTTGACTAACGAACAAAATTTTATAGATATAAAAATGTTATAGAAAATTTTACAAACTTTTAAAGTTAACGTTTCGGAGGGTACTTTCCCCCCGTTTTCAAAACTAAACTAAAAAATAAATTATATTAATTTGTAATATATAAAGTAACGAGTGAAAGTAAATATATTTTTTGTATATGTCAACGATACTTACATTGACAATTCGGGGGAGAGTACCCTCCGAAACGTTAACGTTAAAAGTTTGTAAAATTTTTAAATCTTAAAATTTTTGTTCGTTAGGCAAATTTATTGCAAAAAAGAATCACTGAGAACTTTGTTTCCGTTTGTTTTTTTTTGTTTTTACGCAGTGATTTTTTCTTTAAATAAGAACAGGTATTTTTGATATTTTTTGAGTTTTAGATAGTGGCGAAAAACCCAAATAAAGGAAAAAAATATATAAACACGCCACAATCATTCAGATATTACTCAAATATAAGATGGCAAGACAATGTAAGAAGAGATGCTGAAGAACTACTGCACATCAAAAACTGGTCGCTGGAGATCCATCAGGTTGGAGGTGAAAGTTGAAGGAGATCAATGCTCACTAAAGGGCTGTAGAACCAAAGGAAGAAGAATGATCTATTAACAATATGTAACTCTTCGAGGCACGAATCGAATTAAGTTCTTAAAGTGCGCTTAAAGTTGCTGGCGTCCAGATCAATGGATCAAAAATTCGACCAATGTTCTATCGACACCACACATGTTCTATCGACGATAAATCTAGAGATATCGCCTGCGCTGTTTAACAGAGCTACATGCAGTCTGGCGTTATTTTGCTGAAAGATGAGATGTGGATGAATCTCCAAAACACGGCTCGATCTTGGGCTGCAATATTTCGGTTACATAACACGTTGAATTTAAACTACCGCTGATGATTATTAAGGATAATCTTATCAAGCATATTGCTCCCCATATAAAGGTTACTATTTATGTATCCGAATTTGATAACAATGGTGAGCAAGGTGCCATCTGACATATATAGTATAGTTTAACATTATTGACTGTATACGTACTCAGAATGTTTTGTCATACGGTCGCTATTTGTGCTATTTAGTGCTTTCTCATTTCAGTCAAAAAATGGAATTAACTCGTAAGAATTATTACAACTTTCGACGCGGCTTATCTTAACAACAGTGCATCGATGAATTCACTTCTATTTTTGGTGATGAAGCACCATATAAAACCACTATATATCACTGGTTTAGCAAATTCAATCACGGTTGGAGTGGGCGGATTTAAAGAAGGTCGTCTTAAATCGTTTGTTGGGCCAGAAAACATCGATAGTGTTCATAAACTGATAAAGCAAGATCGTCATGTGACATACCGTGAGATTGTGGCATCTCTGGGCATTAGTAGTCATACTAATGACAAGCATACACAAGATTTTACATGACCAAACATTAAACCGTGAAAAATATTTGTGCGCGTTGAATTCCGCATAATATGACAATCGCTCAAAAGGGCCTTGTGTCGATTGGTGCAAAGAAATGCTTCAAAAATAAAATCGTGGTGCGTCAAAAGCCGTGTATAATATCTACACAGCTGACAAATCCTGGATCTATGCGTATGAGCCTGAAAGTAAACAGCAGTCCATTGTGTGGATCTTTCAAAATAAGCCAAACCCATCAAAAGTTGTTCGCGCAAGAAGTGGTTTGAAGCAACTGGTCGTAAATGGGCATGTGGCTACAGTGCCACTAGAGAATCATAGAACGGCTAATTCTGATTGGTACACAACCATTTATTTGCCAGATGTCTTTGAAGAAATAAGAAAAATACAATCAGCGACGCAGGATCATTCTTCACCATTATAACGCGAGCTGCCACACATAGGATCGAACAACTCAATATTGACCGGTCAAAATATCAAATTGATGATTTATTTTCGTTCCCGTCCGAGAAGAAGAAACTACGTCATCAACGATTTTCGACGCCAAAAGAGGTTGATACGTTTAAAATGCATCTTTTGGAGATACCTTAATTCGAATAGAAAAATGCAATAGTGTATGCAGAAGTTTATCGATCATCGTGGAAATTATTTTGAAAAACAATAAAACCATTTTCAATGATAAATATTTTTATTTATTTATTATTTCGGATACATAAATAGCAACCTTTGTATCATACCAAACCATAATTCTAATGCAAAAGTTATATTTTGCCTTTCGGCCTGAAAACGTCTGACCCTTCTACGTGCATTATAACCACCTCAGCAAAGTCCAACCCCATCACTAAATCAAATCGAGTTCCATTCTAGTTCTGTTCAATTCAAGCTCGCCACCATTCCAATCACAGCGTTTTCCGATGCGTTGTAAGAGAAATAACTTAGAAAAGACGATAAGCAAACAACTCCATCGACATGTAAACAAATGCCATCCATAGTTCTACTTGTAGCTGTAATATAAACATCATGCACACACAAACAAATGCACTTTTATATTGGTTTCGTACACAAGACCTCTGATCCTCCAACCATCGTATCTATGTCGTCACAACGCTAGAAGCAGCTACATATGTCTAATCGTGTCGCTATATAACCAATACTTAAACCTGCTTGGTTTAAACCAACACAATTCCACTTTTTTCTATTCCCAGCATATTCAGTCATATTATATTCACCGTTTCTTTATTTTTCAATTACAACCTATAATATAATCTAATTAAAATATAATTTTAATTTTAACTCAGAAAAGAAAACGTTCTAAACGACAAATATGACCAGTGATAATTACCAGAGTTTTATAACCCCATATAAAATGGCAAATGTTAAAAACATGTATTAGAGTACTACAGTGCAAACAAATGGTTATAAACAAAAATAAAAGAATAGTTATTTCAGAAATAGGTGGAATTTAATGTGTCACTAAAACAAACAACAAAAGTTTTATTGTAATATGTGACTAACAATTTACGATTGTCAAGATGACTCATAATACAACTCAGGCCCAAAAATGCTACGTCGACGTATTGTATTTGGCATTTAAATAGTTGTTTGTATTTTTGATGACGTAAATTTTCTCTAAATCTGGAGTTCTCACATTTAATCATCTATTTAGTCAGATATATTTCCGATGTTTTTACATTATTAGGTATTAAAAAAGTAGCTGTCCTGTAACGTCAGATTAGAGCACGATTTTTAAATGTTAAGAGGAACAGGCCGCGAATTAAGTATAACAACAAAATGTGAGATCTTTTTCTTATTATGAACCACCTATTTTTAAATGGTTTTGTAATTCTTCCTCGCTACTAAAAGTTCTCTTGACATTTTAAATGTTATAAGTAACTAATCGAGATAAAATTATTATTAATTATTATTCAACAATTTAATTTTAAAAAGCATACAATAAAATAAGATTCCATGATATTGATTTTGGAGTCTCAATAAATAATTCGAAAAAAACTGTATACATATATATATATATATATATATATATATATATATATATATATATATATATATATATATATATATATGTAGTATTAGATTTTCTTGGACTGCGTCCAATGACACAACAGTAGCTGAGTGCCATCACACACCCAACCGTTGGTTTCCGCAATCTCATGTGGAACACACAACAACCTACATCTCCGCCTAAATAAACATTTTTGTTGGTTGCTTGACCGGGAAGGAGCCCCACCTATCCCTTCAACTGGATAATATATGTTTCGTCTCCCGAGGTTTAGGCTCATCAGGGCGCTGACATATACCATACCATAAAAAATAGGGAGACCCCATCCACAGCCAACAACCCATGTTTTCGCCGACTTCCCGTCGGATGGCGTATATATGTAGTGTTAGATTTTCTTGGACTGCGTCCAATGAGACAGCAGTAGCTGAGTGCCATCACACACCCAACCGTTGGGTTCCGCAATCTCATGTGGAACACACAACAACCTACGTCTCCGCCTAATATTTATTTAGGCGTTTTTATTTTTTGTTGGTTGTTTGCCTGGAAAGTAGCCCCACCTATCCCTTCAACTGGATAATATATGTTTCGTCCATCGAGGTTCAGACTCATCAGGGCGCCGACCCATGTATAACCCAACTATATATATATATATATATATATATATATATATATATATATATATATATATATATATATATATATATATATAGTTAGCGTAACGGAACCGTGGAGGGAAATATTACAGAAATCTTTCACCCTTTCTCCACGTGGTGCCACCGATCGCATTCGCCGAACTGTCAACCATACGACGTCACGTGTCTCTCGGGACCGGTTTCTAGCCTTTCAGCCGTCATCAGCCGAGCTCTAGACACGTGACGTCGCATGGTTGACAGTTCGGCGAAGGCGATCGGTGGCACCACGTGGAGAAAGGGTGAAAGATTTCTGTAATATTTCCCTCCACGGTTCCGTTACGCTAACCTGTGGGCATACCTGGTACTATACCCGAGGTTCCAGGCAGAATGTTACGAGCGGTCCTGACTGCTACGAGCATTCGCCGTATGATGGCGTGAGTTGTGTGCGATCACGACCCGTCATTAAAATGGCCAGTTAATCTGGTCTGGCCCCGATCGTCTCTCCGAACTGCTTTCCTTGCGTTCGTCTAGAGCTCGGCTGATGACGGCTGAAAGGCTAGAAACCGGTCCCGAGAGACACGTGACGTCATATGGTTGACAGTTCGGCGAAGGCGATCGGTGGCACCACGTGGAGAAAGGGTGAAAGATTTCTGTAATATTTCACGTAATCAATAATAATATTATATATATATAATATTATTTCAAATAATATTTCAACCTGTGGGCATACCTGGTACTATACCCGAGGTTCCAGGCAGAATATTACGAGCGGTCCTGACTGCTACGAGCATTCGCCGTATGATGGCGTGAGTTGTGTGCGATCACGACCCGTCATTAAAATGACCAGTTAATCTGGTCTGGCCCCGATCGTCTCTCCGAACTGCTTTCCTTGCGTTCGTCTGGAGCTCGGCTGATGACGGCTGAAAGGCTAGAAACCGGTCTCGAGAGACACGTGACGTTGCATGGTTGACAGTTCGGCGAAGGCGATCGGTGGCTCCACGTGGAGAAAGGGTGAAAGATTTCTGAATATATATATATATATATATATATATATATATATATATATATATATATATATATATATATATATATATATATATATATATGTCCAAAAGTTTGGAATATTTACAAATAAGGTATCTACGCCTATGGTGCTCTAAAAATTGTGATGGATACTTATTTTAGATCATTTTTAAATTAAAATATCAAAAGCATTGTTTTGCTGATAATAGTGGTTTTTCCATTTTCACTTGATATTGCACTTTCCGTTGATATTGATATTGACGCAATATTTCAGTTATTTTTCAATTTTCAATCAGTTCGTTAAAAATGCCTAAAAACATGATATATTATTTTAACAGGTCAAGAAAAAGAAAGATTTTTAGGGTTAGAGGCGCATCAGCATCTAAGTCTATTTAGCGACTGGACCTACAGCTTAACGTGGGTTCCGAACCACGGTCATCAGCCACCGACTACCAGGCCAGCACCCCGCTCAGGCTATCAACACTTGGTTATGTGCTTTGTCCATAAGTCTATCAGGAAGCCTACCGACTGGCGAGTGACCAACGTAGAACACTTCTAAGAAGGCATGCGGCCTTACCCAGCCTTTAACTGACGTGAATGTAATTGACAATAGTAATTGCTTTGTTACAACAGGGCTTTAATCAAAGTGATATCGCGGAAATTGTAGGTGCTTCCCAAATTGCTGTATCCAAAATTTTAAAAAAATCCAAAAGATATATGACGTAAAAGACCGCCCCAAAAGTAGTACAAAGCAACGTAAACAGCTGTACAAGCAGATATCAATGATAGTTCGAAGCAATCGTCTGAAATTCACGTCAAGGGAGCTTGTTGGCTTGAAGCAAATCAAATTATTCCCATTTTCTGCAGAATTTAACATCATTTCTCCTAGTAAGAAAAGCAAAATAGAAATGGACTGTACTAATTTTTAAAAATGATCGCTTTTGCAATGTTTAGCTTTTGCAGACATTTTACATTAACACTATTATCATTACTCAAGAGGACTAAAAATCACAAAAAAAACTGGAAATAAAACACCCTTAACAAACGCATTACTTCGCAATAAGCATTTGTATTTTATCACAAAACAAATGCTTGTTGTTAACACCTTATACTAAAATGAGAAATATTTTCATAAAATGTCTATTCTAAGTCTAATATTATATTAAATTGGACACAATGAAAGATCTTTTTATATTAGAAAACGACATATGTTAGTAAGTCTTTTTCCAGCTTTTCTTAGTATTCGGAAGGCTTGAACCTATAAAAATATTGAAGAAAACATTTTTTTTTCGCGTTTCCCGCGTTCTCAAAGAAAACACTTATATTTTCATTGTAATTTCTCAAGTTATCACTTGTGAAACATATTTCTAAAGCAAATCGTAATCCTTCCTAAACCGGGATTATTTCCAATATTAATTTGCTCGAGTAATCATTGGGAAATCTCATATGAATATCACGAAGTCTATAAGTGTAATTGAAATAATATTTGGTTTTGTGGAATTGGATATTATTATCAGCGAAAAATTAAATATTTAAACGATTAATTTTAATAAGCTGTATCAACGTTGCATAAACTAAATATTCAATTAAACAGAAGGAGGAAACTGTATGAACTAGAACAACCAGAAACCTCATTAGAGTAGTTTGATGTATTTGAGATTATTTTCTAGTATCCCTAGCGGAGCATCATATTCTTAGGATTCGATTTTATTAAGCAGTTGCAAAATTTGTGGCCTAATTCTTATGATTTAGGTTTTTATTTTTCCATTGAGGAATATGACCCAAAACAATAGGTATGAGGCCCAATATAATATGTGCTTCTCAACATTCAATTATTGATCAAAGCCATATAGTCGGATGTATTTTTCCGGATCACATATATATTATTTCATTTTTTCCACTGGGTTTCGCTTGTTATCATACTCAGATTCTTGGGGAACAAATTTTAAGATCCAACTGTAACAGATGATCTTTCCGTTTGTTCGCACTGATAGTAAAGTACAGTTCATTTAAAATTACCGAACCTATCTAAAAGTTTTCTTTTCGTTTCATTTTTCTTCAGATAAAGTAGTTAAGCCAACTTTAAAATATATTTTGTTTTCACTCGCGTTAAAGCTTCATTCGAATATCATCCCAGTAACCATTTTTTTTCAGATAAAGCAACTTTAAAATATATTGAGGGATAAAAAGGTGTAATACTCAGTATACATATATTAATTAAACTGAAAAGATACTCTTGAAAACAAAAACTGATAAACTTTTTGCCTATGGGTCTTTATGTTTCTGTATAGCACTGCATAAAATACCGCCCAGAAAAGAGTTTAAAAAATGATTGTGTTTATCTTGTAGTGTATTTTCCGCATGCTACTAGCACTTGCAGTATTATAATCAGATTGGCAGTATTATTATTGTTGTATTAATCATATTTAAATGCAGTGAGTTGGTACACCACATCGTTATAGTCAATTATCCGAATTTTTGCAGGGACTATCTATTGGCATAAAAGACATTTGCGTAAGATACAAAGACGACTGGACATCGCTGCTTCTACCAACATATGAACATGGATAACATGGTTTGAGGATTATGATATGCACAAGTTCGAGGTTCTATTTATCTGAAGACTTGATACGAGCTGTGACTATTAAATAACGAGACTGGCGCCGTAAAAGATTTTATTTTGATTTCATTAATATCTACTTATTATCACCATCAATATACACCCCTCATCTAGTCCTACAATGCTCCTCTTCCATTGTTCGAAACATTGCTGAAAGTCTTCTTCTGTCTGCTCCTTCAAAACGCGTGCCGCTTTCTCTTTCACAGCTTCAACGGACTCAAATCTTGTTCTTTTTAATGCATATTTCGTCTTGGGAAACAGATATAAATCGCACGGCGCAAAATCCGGCGAATTAAACGGATGGTCTATCACTGGGTTGCTGTACTTGGCTAGAAACCTCTTCACAGACAATGCGGAATGAGCCGGCGCATTGTCTTGGTGGAGAACCCATGACTTACCCTTCCACAATTCGGGCCGTTTTTTCCTTATTCTTTCACGGTGTTCAGCAAGAACGTGAAGGTAGTAATGTTGATTAATAGCTTGACCTTCAGGAGCCCAGTGAAGGTGTACAAACCCATGAATATCGAAAAAAACGATCATCATTGCTTTGAATTTTGATTTGCGCATTCGAGCTTTTTTGGCTCTGGGTGAATTTGGGCTCTTCCAATGCATGAATTGGCGCTTCGTTTCAGGATTATAAGTAAAAAAACACGATTTGTCACAGTTTCGTTCAAGTTATTATCATATCCAATAAGTTTGGGTCATTTTCAATGGCAGTCAAAATGTCAGTATAAACATTTTTGCGAACTTCTTGTTATTCAAACGTGAGAATGTTTGACACACACTTTTTGCATGTTATAATTGTTATGTAAAATTTGCCGTACGCATTCTTTGTCAATTCCTGCAGTTTCAGCAATCCCACGAATGCTTAGCCGACGGTCAGATCGAACAAGATTACCATTTTTTTCGATATTGTCATCCGTTTTTGATGTTGAAAGGCGACCCGGGCGTGGATCATCTTCAACGTCTTCTCGGCCATCTTGAAAACGCTTAAACCACTCAAAAATACGTGCACACGATAAACATTCATTGCCATACACTTCTTTCAATAAATTATTTGTTTCAGTACCGGTTTTTCCAAGTTTCAACTGAAATTTCACAACAATTTGTTCAACAATTTGTTGCTCTATTCTTGTTGCTCACTAACATTTTTCTAGCGAAACAAAAAAAACTGTAATGCGAACGAAGGCTACGATTATACGCATTTGTTTACAGAAGTGAGAAGTACTGCATTCGAAAGAGAAGGCTTCGCGCTAAACAGCTGTTGGTCGCTGGCGGTTGGCGCATGCGTACTTCTTCTGTAGCAGCGCCAGTCTCGTTATTTAATAGCAACACCTCGTAAATGATGTAATAAACTTTTTAATGTAGAAAATTGACATGAAAATATTGATAAGTGCCTGACGTTTTTATTATACAGGCAGGTCTGTTCCGATTGTATTTGCTTTCAAGCCAATGGAGATGCATACTTTTCATCTTTATGGAGTTTTTGCTCTTACAGCGCACCACAAGTCGCGTCACTTAGAATGTGATCGAGCTTGAATTGAATATTACATGGAATGGAACCTTTGGCGATGAGTCTAGACTTTGTTTAAGTAGTCATAATAAACTTAGAAGTCTTTGATGTTTTCGGGGTGAAAAGTGAAATTTAATTTGCCACTGAAAAAGCCTGAGTAATTTATGTAATTTCTCGAGAAGATGCAAAGAATGTGCATCCGCATATGATTTAACAATTTTTTATCTCGGGGATTCACATTTAATGGAAAACAACTTAATGTCCTTCTGAAAAAATGGGCTATGACTATTCTCAAGCACCTTCGTTCAATGGCAACGGCCCAAAAAGTGTGGACACTTATGGATGATCGCATATTTTTTTCGGAGCTAACAAATATCACCATATTAATATTGTTTCTAAATTACTTACTATTAAGTTGCACCTGCAACTTCGTCCAAATATCATATATCTGGAAAAACAGTATGGTTTTTAAAATAGTCTATGATGGCGATCCTGGATTGGCCGACAAGATTCCCAGATTTATTGTTGATAAAACATGTCGGGGATAATATTGAACTCTTAAAGTATTACCTCGGTCGCCATAAAAAGCAGCAACCACAGTCATATAATAGGTCATCTAATTCGATTCAAATTTCGCAGAGTTACAGAGTGCATTATAAAGTTTATAATATCAAATGTAAGTGAAGTATCGTGATTTTTTCTCTTTATTCTCCAGCATCGTCATGGTGTAAAAATTACAAAATTAATTTAATGAAATATATGTATATTTCATAGTGTTTTTTTCTAGTTTAATATGACAGTACATCATAGTAGATATTTTTATTATATTACATCATATTTTTATTGATACCATTCAGTCAGTTGGGTTATAAGTTATTTATATCAGTCAATTAGTTATAAGTCAAATATATTCAAGTGGTCTTTCGACGACTCATTGAAATAACCTTGGTAGGATATATTACTGAATTAAGCAAATGTTTGTTATCTATATGAGATTATCAGTAACGCTATGTATTAATGGTAAAAATTATGGTTCAAATATAATATTAAAATCTTAACAGCATAAAAAATATTTTTTATATAAATGCTTCAAATAACGAGATTTTCAATAACAGTTCCAGAATTTTGAAACGTAATAGCGGCAACAGTGTTTAAAATGTAAATATCATTCATAGATTGTTATGTGCAGTACATTGTATCAATTCATCATGCGAAGATACACCATACACGAACTGGGCACTAGAGCAGTTTAAAGGTGACTCTCACTTTGAGAAAAGAATTCCTTTCCGACGAAGCGCAGCTCCATCTTGGAGGTGCGCTTTTGGGTTTCTAAACAAACATAACTGCAGGATTTAGACTTTTAAAAATCCTCAACTATAACTAATCCTGATATAAGAGTTACAATTTCATACTCAAAAAGTCGCTGTTTGGAGCGGTTTTTAGACTGAAGGAGTGATCTTTTTGAAAACGGTGATGGAAAGCATGTTACTGTTAATGGTGAACACTATAGGAATATGATAACCGAATATATTTGGCCTGGACTGATAATTGTGGATACAAACATTTTTTCCTTTTAACAAGACGAATGTCATACATTTCAACAGGGCATTTATTGCAACAAAAATTTCCTAGGTGCGTTATTTCGCAAAATGGTTCTATTGAAAATATACCACATAATATGTATTGAAGGGTAATCAAAAATTGAGTCTCCAAAATGCATTCCACCAGACGAATCTAAGGGAGATATTTGAACGACATGATTTTTAAAACGCTATCTCGTTATTTGTGCATCAAGATAATATAACAATTACCTGATTATCATCTGCAGTTATCATTGTGTCTCATTTTAAAGTTCTGATACTCTTGTTCGAACACCCTTTATAACAGAGATGTTAAAACAAAACAGGTAATGCATGGGGCAATAAGGGAATAAGAAGTAATTATGAAGAATATGAGAATAAAAGAAATGCTGATTTATAAGAGAAATTAACTGTCGTATAATGAAAAATTTAGCTTTTAAACAAGCCGGTAGTGTTATAAAAACACTATACGTTTCAGGGTTTACTTAAAGTTACTTTAATATTGCGTGCGAAACTGATAAATGTTTAAATTGAACTAAGAATGTCATAATAAAGATTAAGTGGATAATTGAAGTTTAGCTTCGGAACACTCTTTGACTTAAAAAGGAGAATTGCCAGGCTCATTAAAGTCCTAATTGCAGGATGCGAGGCTTTCAGAAGCCTTTTAATTTATAGCTATTGGAATATCGTGCAATTTTATCGGAAATTATTAATAACAAGGTCATATAGATTAATTCATAAATATTTGTAATAACTGTGAGATTGAATTATTAATTTGTTTGTGTTTTATACCATTTTGTAGCTGTTGAATTGCTTTTCAACAATTGAAAAGTCTCCCAATATTGTTGGAAGCAATATATAATCTCAATTTGTTTTAAAAATGTTTAAAAAAAGATTAATTGAAATTTAAAAGCCACGTTTGAAGCGCTACACGAATTTATTAAGCGGTTACAGTTAATTAAGTCAATTAATACATGCTCGATATTTCACAGTCAAAAGTTATAACACATTTTACGTTCTAAATATAATTTACAGATACTCTTGGCCTGACAAAGGTAAAACAACATTTTTGAATTTTTCTTCAATATAGGTCACCTAGAAATTCAATACATTTATACTAATGGGGTCTCAACTTTTTAATATCCCCAATATAATGAGGTTTTTTTTTATTGAATCTAGTGAAACTAGTGAATCTTCGTCCAGCAAGCCATTTATTCAGATTTTGGAAGAGGAACTAATTGCTCTCTGTCAAATTCGGTGAATAAAGCTCATATGGAAGCTATGAAGCGTAGGTCATGCAGGAACAATTCCAGACGTGAATGTAGATGAATTATCGTGGAACACTTTTTTTTTGGTCAGATATGGACGTTTAGTTTGAATCTCATACATTCATTTGTTTAATAGTGAAACGTAATACTGCTTGGTGATGGCCATACTTTTTACTAGAAAGTAATGTACTAGGTACACTATGAGAATCATAAAAAACATAGCCGGGATATATTTGCCAGATGGAACCGCTTTCGCTTTCTTTCGCACATCATCTACTCCCACCCACTGTTGCTTTATCTCTGATGTATAATGATGTATCCGTGTTTCATATTCAATTATGAAACGTAGAAAAAACTCATTTAAATGTCCTATATAATAAATTCATTTCGCTTTATATAAAGAGCGTGTAAATAAGTTTAAACACCTAGAGGAGTGTTTATTCAAATGCGTCTTTGGTCGACTGTAAAACAAACGCAGCTCCATCAAGCGCAAGCTTTTTCATATTTAAAACATCGGGTAACATCGGTGAACTCTGTAGATGCAGAAGCTTGCTCGACTTGATAAAATTTGACCACATTTGCGAAATATCTGCGTCAGGCCGAGAACTTTCCAAAGCAATGCACCGTGACCTAACGGTGTCAAATCGCTGGATCTCTCTAGGGCTAATCTTTATAGCTGTTTAAGGAAAGAACACATTCAATAAATGGGGTTTTTAGCAATTATTTAAGCAGATTTATGATGTATCCTATTGAAGTATCACATATTCCAGATAATCCAATTTGGTTTTTGAATAAAAAATAATGATCGATTTTTTACTTATAAATATCTATGCGCAAAACTTATTTGCAATTAATTATAAATGAATTAAAATTTATAAAATTTAAAATTAAATCACATGACTATGAAAGCGCCACGATTGACTGCCATGTTTGTGACGACATTATGTTAAAGTGTTTTCACGTATATACAGTCTATGGCTTTTACCAGTCTATATACTGTCAAAATTATTAAAGTTTAGTGCAAAAAAAATATTGTTGGTTACTAATTTAATTCAGTAATGTGTGACAAAGGGTTCATAAAGACCAATTCTTGTATTATACCTGGTGTGGATATTTTTAAGGTCACCAGATTTTCTGAAAAATGACATTCGGTTCAATTCAGCTGAAGGTCGAGATGCTAAAGCACCAATTTGAGTTTTTTTTTTAAATAATAATGTAATTGTAAATAAGAAACAAAATATTTCTATTAAATTGTATTTCTAATAAAATGAGTAGGGTGTAACCGAAAGTTACGGTGACAAGGCTATAGGTTATATTCGATTTAACCCCAAAAATTATATTTGCACTGTGAAAGGGTCTGTATATCCAGAACATAAAGTTCTGAATAGAGCGTATACAGTTACCTTAGTTATTAAGTTCAAGACACGATTGTGTAGCTTCAGCAGGTAATAAATACTCAAACATAAAAAATTGATAAAATATTATAAATAATAATCTTTTGTATCTATTTGATGACAGCTGGTTGTAAAAATTTGATGTTTTTTTTTAGAATGAAATGTCGTACTGCTTAGAACCATTAATTTCCACGTTTAACATCTAGCGGCACATTTAAAAACATTTTTTTCGGTAGTTGTTTTTGAAGTATTCACAAGAATACGTTCATTAAAAACTAAAACACTCGTATCAGCTGTCTGTAATGTTGAGGGGAAATAAACACTGTGACGTCACACGCGCTTTGTTTTTTCTTCGGCAAGACTTCAGGAACTCTCAGCTCTTCATAGGTACGTGTAAAAACTTATTTTCAATTTGATGTAACTTTTTAATTATAAGGAAAAAAAAATAAAATAAAAATATTTTTTTTTATAAAACTTTTAATGACCTTTCCCTTTATGACAGTTTTTTTTTCAAAACCCTAATTGTAGTCCTTTATTGCATTATTGTGTAGATCTACTCAATATCATTAATATTTGTCAAGTTAATCTTCAATTCAATTTCATGATTGCTATTATTAACCAGTTCGTTTACAAAATAATTAACTTATTATTTGTGATTATATTTTAAAATACTGATCATAAAAAAAAGCTTACATTTAAAAAAAAAGGCTATCGAAAACAGGTATTCATTTAATTATGGTTAAGCATTAATACAATTATGTTCCTAATTGAGCTGACCCTTTCTTTAAAACTTTATAATTATTCACTCACACCAAATTGTATCAAACACATTCAATGATAAAAACTGATTTTATTCATCTCCTGATGCTACTAACTTTATTATCGAAACGCACATCGAGTGAGTTCAATACGATCTGATGTAAATGGAAAGCTCGTGTAATGTAAATGTGAAGCAGGGGCATATTGCAGGCATCGAAATATATGAAAATCCGAGGGTACCAACTCTAGAGAGCTCGCAGTGTGAAATATAATCTCTTAACCTAACTCAGTGATGGTTTCCACAATCATTTTTGTTGACTGAGTTAAAATAACTTACCTTCTCCCCTTGCATATATAAGTCTTTTTTCCTCCAGAGCGTCATTAACACAAATCAGTTGATGCTAATAAAGGTCAGTAGTAACCGTTTAACCAGATTGGAGCAAATCTAAATCAAATAAATTTTATAGTTGATGACCTAATAACATGTTTCAACATTAATAATCTGAGTTATTACATATTATATTATCACAAATAATGTGTACTTAGTTTAAACAACAAAAACTAATCAATACAGAATTATTTAAATTACTCATACTGCCACATTTTCACGTTCTAACATAAAAAGGAACATAAACAAATTTCGATATATCATTGTATCTGTTGTCATAGCTTTTTACGGTCGTTTCTTTCCTATTTCAAAGGAACAATATTTACATACAATATATTTCGCGGATTTTAGATGAGATAATAAGTTTCCAAGTCTAAATGGTCGGTACCATATCCTGGTAATAAATTAATTAAACGTGTAATAAAAACACGATATTTCTAAAAGGCTGAGAAGCTGTTCTATCTTACCGACATGTCTCTGTCATTTATCTGTTCAGTCATTTATAACATAAAAAGCAAACAATTTGTCGCTTAATTTAACAATTAGTTTTAAAAATATGATGTAGGTGGAACTTTTCATGCCATTTCCATAATCAATCATGTGGAAAAATGGAAAATATAATTCTTAGAACATTACTTTACTTTAAATTTTACCTTATTACTTACCTTATTACTTACCTATTATAAGTTGTTTTTATTAGCAAGTGTGAAAGAGGTAGCTTTAGAGAGATAGAGGTAAGGAAAACCGATATTTATCGAACGCTGAATGAATTTAAAAAAATCTTCCCCATGGATAAGTCTAAAAGCCACAAATTGCCAAATGTGTTTGAAGTTTTCCGATGTAGGTTTCGGTACCGATCAAATCCTGATCTGAAATCAAGCAATTAGTCAGATTTGAGATTGAGAACCTTAAGATTTAATTCGTCTCAATCCTATTTCTGCTTCTGAAAACTGGTCGCTGATTTGTCGACGACAATACCTGCTAGCAGATTCACGAGAACCTTCTTTGTTCATGGCTTTGACAAAGTTTTTTATTAGTCCAAGCTTAATGTGGATAGGCGGAAAAAACACCTTTTTTGGGTTAACAAGGAGGCATATTTTATACTTGAAGTACCAGGTACAAAAGAAGTTTTATAAGGCCAATCTTTCTTACTGTGATGTTCTTTTATTGCCCTACTCCATGGACACAAAAAACAGCAATGCTTTGTCAAACCTCCTTGAGTCCTTGCAATATACCTATCATTTTTAAATACCCACAAATGTCTCACTAATACTGTTCATATTTAACCCCATTTTATATGGTTGCTATGTTATTTTAGATTATTTCATTGTCGCTGAATGGGCTAAAGGAATAGATGGGTTTTTGTTTCCATTATGAATCAAGACTGCTTTTAGACTGTATTTGGATGAATCTATGAAAATACGCCACTCGGAAGGTACATGTTCCATATTAAGCTTATTCATTAAACCATCAATATCACAACAGACACATAGCGATCCTTCCATCTTATAAAAACTTGAAAATGTTACATTTCATTTTCGGTAAAGTAAAACACTTGGTTAGTTGGTTACATGGTAAGTAGGTTCTATCGACGCCATAGGAACGCATCCGGCATATAATTTTTCTAGCAATGGATCCCCTGCATTAAATTTACGTGACAACTTATACAGCAAATATGAGGAGTCCAACTTTATCTTGATCTCCAATTTGGCACTTAAAATATAAAATATAGACTTCCTCGGATATAGATTTAGCTTTAGTGACTTTAAAGTAAATCGTCCGCATATATGGCAAACCTAATCCACTGGATTTTTGCAAAATCGATGACTAGAACTTGCCATTTTATATAAAATCGAGTTAAACTCTTGACTATCCTGTAAATGAGACAGAAACATACTAAACTATTGAAAACAATAAAACTGCCCTTAAAGGTTTGTAAAATACTATGGAAATACCTCCTTTGCGATCTTGTGGTCCAAAGACAGATACAAATAATTTTTAACATCCCATAATATAAAAGAGAAACCGGTCCTTGAAAATGGGACGTATTAGGTAATTTCTGTGAAAAGATGTTTTAATAACTATCTAATTGAAATGCAAAAAGAGCATTCTCCTCAATGTTACAAAAATAATATCGACCTGTGTTATTAGACCTATCTGTAGACCTTTGACTACGGAACAGTGAGGGCATCCATTACAGCGTTTTAAAGAACAGTGGAGGATGGAACTGCATCAAGTTGTATTCAGACATGAATCTGGATTCTGTCATGACCGGCGAAGAAAATTCAGATGGCGACAAAAAGAATGAGAAATAAGATAATGTAAGTAATTTCTCGACTTCATTAGAGGAAATATGGTACCATAATACCGTCTATAAGAAACAGTGGCTCTTTTCTACCACATGCGACTGAAATATACTTTTATAACAAAATAATTCACGGTTGTATGCTGATAGAATTTCTTTGAAAAAATTTGAAGAATCCTAAATCAATCCGACGATATAAACATTCAAATCTTTCAACTTTTCACCCGATTAAAACTTTAGGATGAGGTACAGATAGCATCCGATATTATATCTTAAGAGAAAAGAGGCATTTGATTTAATCGACGCCAATACATCGTAGGAAATGTATAAATAACCGGGATTCACAAACATATTACTAATAAAATAAACTTAAAAACTTGGAAAAACAGTCCCTTCTGGGTGTTATAATATATGTATATCAAGAATATCTAAAAAAAAAATCATTTGAATATGTACATTAATTAATGCAAACATTTTCACTTAAACTTAGTTCTAAGAAAATACTATATAATAATACTAATATTTATTTTGTGATACTTCGTAATAGCTAAAATGTGGTTGCCTCATCAAAGCAAATAGGATATTATCATTTTATCCTTATAATATTACGCAAGTTCTTGTCGATAAAATCATCCTTATCATGTTTCAAAAAACATCATCGTATACTGAAGAACAAAAAATGCAACATTTTTTTACATGGTTCAAATTGATCATTTATTGACAGTAGTGAACGGTATGTACTGTTTCAGCTGGTTTCAGAAGCTCATGGTATACGACACTCTTCTGATCATACCAAAAGCACAGCATTGTATTCTTTCCAAAGCAATTCGGTTTTGCGATCGGTGTTGATAGTTGTCCTGAGTCAACGCATGATTTTCTACATTTTGGATTCTCGAAATATAACTATTTTTCGTCTCCAGTCACGATCCGATGCAAAAAATCTTTCTTTCATACCGAGAAAGCAAAACTTCGCACACCGTTTTTCGCTTTTACGTCTGTCTGTCGTTCAGCTGATGTGGTACCCATTTTCCGGTCTTCTGGATCTTTTCCGTAGCAAACAAACAATCCCAAATGATGTGAGCCATTTAACCTATCTGCCATTGTTGTTGAGTATGCACATCATCTTCTTCGTTGCAATTCGGCATCTTTAATTTTTTTCGGTTGACCTGGGCGTCCTTTGTCTTTCAAGTCGATATCACCACTTTGTATCTTGCGTTGGAACATTGTCACCATAAGTTTCTATAAGAATACAACGACTTTTATCGACGTGTTTCTTTGTTTTAACAAGAAAAGCAGTATGTACCACATATGCTCTTTATATGGCTCGAAACTGGACATGTTTAATATACGAAAAAAATATGACGCGAACTCGAAATCATTTAAACATCAACGGCGTTTCGAAAGATACTGTAGCAACAAAATGATATAAGAAGTTAGAATGTGTACGGACCATTATTTCCAGCGCTATCTCTTAAAAAAATTAGCAATGAATTATTAACCGCCACACCTGGTACATAGAAAACATACATAAAAAATGATTAATGAGTGGATCTACTACGGTTATTGCACAATCGTTTCATGTTATCCTGTGCTCTCTCGTGCTATCTCAATGCTAACCTATATTCAATTGACGGTAAATATGCTGATGTCGTCGTCCAGTCCGGGGCCGCTATTGCAAACAAAAAAAACTGATAGCTGATAAAATGAAAAACTGATCAAAAAAGATAAGATTTAGCGAGCTTACAAATAGGACCAATTAGATCACACCACGGGTTTTTCCATGATTAACTCAATGTGTATGACTTCAACTCTTGAAATGATTCTTTTATGTTAACAATGCACTTTGCTATGTCAAAATTTTTCCTTCATTCCATAACATTCATATCAGGATGACATTCCACCATGGTAGAACTTAAAGGCCTGGATTATTCCTTGGTCCATAGGTTAGAGTAAGACCGTCGAATTAGGAGGCAAAAATATCACTTTTCTATTTGGATGCATAGCTTCAAGCTCACGAGGGTGACCTGAAGCATTGTCCAAAACTAGAACTGCCTTGCAATCTAAATAATTTTTCTTTTAAATACGTTTCAACTTCAGGACCCAAATAATTCTGAAACCAGTGACAGAGAGTGCCCCTTGTATCCCACGCTTTCTTGTTTGAATACAAAAATACTGGTAGGTCCTTGTTTTGATTTTTCAATGCACGGAGATTTAGCAATCTGTACAGGATAAGTGACTTAAGTGAATAGAGCAGCAGTGTAACTCTATCGTTTGCTGCTTTAAAATCAGACTTTTCACTTTTGGATATAAAAATTTTGTTTGACATTCTTTTCTAAAACATGACAATTTAATTTGCATTAAACACTTGTTCAGGTTTGTATCCACCATCAGCAACTAACTTTGAAAATTCTTGTGAATATGGTGCTGCTGCTTAAGTGTCTGCAGATGCTGCTTCTCTGACAATTTTGATGTTATACAGTGATTGTCGCACACCAAACTTATTAAACTAACCATCCGATGCTTAAAATCCTCTATCCGTATGTTCATCACCAGGTTCTTTAAAATGTGCGTAAAGACGCTTATCTTTCTCACGGATTATAGCACCACTTAGAGGCACTCTCTTCTGGCTACAGTCTTCAATCGATAAAGTTAATGTAGCTTCTATTTTATCAATTGCTAGATCAATAACAAATTTTGCTGACAGTGAGGTAGAATTCCTAATGATTATTGTCTTTTGATTTCTTGATGAATCGTACACTTAATTAATTTACATTAAAAAACTAATTTTCTATTATTAACTAACTAATTTTTCTTTGCTTTTACTCGCCATTATAAATCGCGAACAAAGCAGGAGAGACATGTGCCATTCACTCAAAATTAATGCAACAAGTAACAAGTTGAAGCAATAAAACAAAAGATTCGGAATCGATCGTGCAAAGGCGGCTTTTATCAAAAGCCATAGCGTCACGCGAGACTCAGCGGCGGGTACGTCGGCGGTGACTTACTTGTCAAAGAACTTCCGGCCAAGCGGTAATAAGACTTGTTTGTTTATAAATACTTTGATACTTGTTTGTTTTGAAAGGTAACTGGTAGATTAATACATATTATTCTAAAAATACAATACGTACCATTAGTTTTGGAGTCGTGACGACTGAAATTTTCAGGGCAATTTTTTAATCCGCGAAAACTGAAAACGCCAATAACAGAACCGTGCATAAGGAACTTTGATTGAATTTCACAAAAACTTAAACCTGTTTCTTTCATACCAATAGCTCGTCTCTTTTTAAATACGGATAATTACCTAAAACGACGTATGTACGAACAGTTTAAACAAAACGACAAGAATACTGCTTACTTTAGTAGCATATGAAAAGTGTCTCACAATATGAAAAAAACGAAATATTTTAAAACGCTTACTTTGTCACATTTTCAAAAATCGTATACAGAAATATAAATTTGTGTTCAAGAAAGACTATCTAGTATATTTTCAGTTTGATTCAAATATCTATATATGGTGTTCTACTTTTTTGTTCTCCGACAAAATAATATAATAACCGGAATTTATTGCATAAAATATATCTAGGATTTTTTCTAAATGAAGCTTACCATATTTATTTAACTGAGGTAGCCAATGACTAACTAAGACTATGTCTACATTTCGACTATATTAAAAAAAATGTATAACGCCCGAAGAAAACACTATGTGGCGAAACAACTTTTAGACATTTTTTTTTAATATGGTGGAAATTTGGATATAAGTTTTAGTTCTTATACTTACCTTATTTCGAAATCGATTCATCTTATTCTAATATTACGATATGTTTTTATAATATATTACTTTTATTATTTAACATTTAAACATTATATTGATCTTGGTAATTTTCGATAATAAAACATATATTTTTCCTAATAGTATTTGAAATTGGTAAACAAAAGAATACGAAACAACTTGGGCCAGATTCTTTAGTTCTTAAGTAGCTTGAAAACGAGTTTGATTATACTTAAAAAAACAAAGAAAAAAATCAACAGCTATTAAATCGGACCATATAATTGGACAAAACTTGATCATAACATAAAGGAATGCGTATATATAAATTATACCTTAATTAGGAGGCTTTTTTCTCTTCGTATATAGTTTTCCAATAAGAGTGTCAGAACTTTAAGACATATTAGTGGCAACAGTTTTTGAAATGTAAATGTCACTCATAGACTGCTGTATTCAGTACACAGTGTCAATTCACCATGGAAAGATACACGATTCAATAGCACGTTGAAATTATTTGTATTTAAAATAAATACGTATTCGGTCGGACAGACTATTCGAGCGTTCAACTAGATGGTGCGACTTGTCACACATCTCGCCAGACAATCAATTTAATGCAAGAAAAGTCCTGGGCACATTGTTTCACGAATAGCAGGGTCAGCTGACCAGCAAGATCATGCGATCTCACGGCCTTTGATTAATTTTTGTGATTACTTATAAACCCCGAACGATTCTTGACCTCAAATGGAACACTCAGGTCACCATTGAATATATACCACGCGATATGTGTCAAAGAGTAATCGAAAACTGTAATCAAAAATTGTCTCCAAAATACATTCTATCTAGACATTTACATTCTAGAGGGAGATTTGAACGACATTATTTTCACAACTTAATGGCACTATTTGTTCTTCAAGGTAAAATAAAAATTGCCGGCTTATCGCTTATACACATCGTTGTGCCACATTTTAAAGTTTTGGCACTTTTATTGGCCAACTCTTTATTGTATCTATAACATCACATTGATTTGTAGTGAAATAAAAACACAACTGTTAGAAATGTATACAAAATGTATTTAGTAATAATTTATGTTATACGTAGGTTTGTCGGGAAAGTCCATGAGGGCTTTACTATTTTAAAGTTCTGACACTCTTATTGGACAACCCTTTATAGTATCTCGTGCCATTATCCCATCCCATAACAACACATTGATCTGTAGTGAAATAAAAACGCAACAGTTACAAATTTATTTAGTAATAATTTATTTTGTACGTAGGATTGTGCAGAAAGTCCACTCGGGTTTTACCACGAAATAAAAGCAAACGTTTTTGTAGAATGAGTTTACGATTTTCAGTAATATATTGGCCATTTCGTTTATTAGTCTTTTGCCATCTTTCAAGTAAATTCATGAATATATTTAAAAAAAATTATTCTCCTTTTTCTGAAAAAAAAATCGAGATGCTATTTTATGGAGATATAAGTCATGATATTATCCGACAGAGACTTTTTCAGTAAATGAAATAAGTAATCAATTCTTCTATTGAAACCTTCAGTGTGAAACACTAAACTCGAAGAGATTTACCACTAAACACCAAATCCCTTTTTTTAAACTTCTGGATGCGAACCATCTCCTGATGATGTTAACATGATCAGCGAAACGCGCCTCGAGAAGTTTAAAGAAAGGGATTTGGTATTTGGTGATACATTTCTTCAAGTTTAGTGAAATAGATGATGTTAAGATACAATATCAGTAATCAATCTAGATAAATTGGTATGTAATCGGCCATTGTCGCAATGGATCATAGTATGGTATTTGATCAATTCTGGCTATTTCTGTTTCAAAGCATCACTGTTAAAGGTTTTATGACAGAAGTTCAAATTGAGCAATTTTTGTTTAGCCTCAATAAATTGCTTATATGACATTCTTGTAATAAAAATCAATCAGATGTTGTTTTAGCTGGCTCACAGAGTTTGCTCCATGACCACTTTTCATTTAGTCTTATAATAAACAAAATATTTTTCTTCGGCAATTATCAGTCGCTTCAAAATGGATTATATAAGTTACGTTTCAAATAAACACCACATGTTGGTCTGTTATGTTAACTAAATTTTTTAAGCTCATATAACGAAACGTTAAGCTTTCTGAAACTTTTTAAAATGTTTATTTACGCTTTTTTTTAATTATTTTAAGTTTCCAGAAAATGTATGTACAATACATCACGATTACCGAAAATCAATGTTCTTAACTGGTTATCATCAGTTTCCTTTCAATAACCAGAATATACGTTAGTACACCTTGAATATGAAAATAATCTAACGATACGTATTCAGTTCGACCTACTATTCGAGCGTTCCGACTTTTCCCTTTATGGATTTATGAACCAACATAACTGCAGGATTTAGGCCTATGAAAATCTTCAACTGATTCAAGTTACCTCTTCATTTCCAGAAAATAATTTTTTGTTTTTGGACTGAATAAGGGATAGGACCATATTTATTTATTTTTTTTTAAACGATGATTGAAATCGTCTTAGTGTCAATGGTGAACGCTCCAGGAATATGCTAACAGAATATATTTAGCCTAAACTGATAAATATGGATATAAACAATGATTTCTTTCAACTAGACAGTAGGACTTGTGATACATTTCGTCAGGCAATCGATTTATTGCAACTAAAGTTTCCTGGCCGCATTGTTTCACGAATGGTAGTGTCAGCTGCCCGCCAAGATCATGCGATTTCACGCCCTTGGATTAATTTTTATGATTACTTATAAACACCGAACGATTCTTGACCTCAAATGAAACACTCAGGTCACCATATAAAATATACCATGCGATATGTGTAAAAGAGTAATCGAAAACTATGTCTCCAAAGTGCATTATATCAGGCGAAGCCGAGAGGGACATTTGAACGACATTATTTTTACAACATAATGACACTATTTGTTCTTCAAGATAAAATAAAACTTACTATCTTATCGCTTGTTCACATCGTTGTGCGTCATTTTAAAGTTCTGACACTCTTATTCGACAACTACTATACAAGATACTTTAAAGTATCTCTTGCTATCTCTCATTATTCCATCCCATAACATCACATTGATTTGTAGTGAAATAAAAACGCAACAGTTACAAATTTATTTAGCAATAATTTATTTTATACGTAGAGTTGTCGGCAAAGTCCATTCGGGTTTTACCACGAAATAAAAGAAAAGTTTTTGTAGAATGAGTTTACGTTTTTCAGTAATATATTGCCCATTTCGTTCATTAGTCTTTTGCCACTTTCAAGTAAATTCATGAATATATTTTCAAAAAAATTCTTCTCCTTTTTCTCGAAAAAAAAAATCGGATGTGATTTTATGGTAATATAAGTCATGATTTTATCTGATAGAGACTTTTTCAATAAATGAAATAAATGATCTATTGTTCTATTAGAATATTCGGTGTGAAACACTAAACTCGAAGAGGTTTACCACTAAACACCAACGTACTTTTTTTAACTTCTGAACACACGATTCACTAACAAAATTGAACAATCTCCTGATGATGTTAATATAGTTAGCAAAAGGTGCGTCGAGTAGTTTAAAAAAGTGATAGGTCTTTGGTGGTAAATATCTTCTACTTTAGTGAAATAGATGATGCCCAGATACGCAATGGATTTTTTTGTTACAGAGGAGTTGGTGATAGGGGAAAAAAGGAAACGGCAATGCAAAGACATTACTGATTATGTGAATAAAATTTATATTACATGAGTTTTCATACAGCGACAAAAACTGTCACTTTTTTCTCTTTTATTCTGTAACATCATCTCTTTTTAAAAACCAGCAGTACATAGATGGGTTCCTGGTATCTTGCTTCTATCGTCCTGATATCCTGGTGAAATCTCTTTCCTTGTTCGTCGCTTAATGCACCAACATTTTCCGGGAAAATATCCAAATTGAAATATAAAAAATACATTTTTATAAATATGCGACACCCTAGTATATCACTTTCAGGCTTTCAAGAGTTTAAGTTTTCAAGAGTTTCAAGAGTGCGATTTATATAGTTTTCATTTTTCTTCTTGCCTACTAATATTTTCATCCTTACTATCCTTACAAAATACTTCCAAGTTGGCAATTCCATTTCATTAAATTTTTCTTGAAAACGAAAATCACCTATAAGCTTCGTTAATTGAAATCCAGCAAATATGCCTTCTTTTAGTTTTGTATCACTTAATTGAGCAAATATTTCTTTTAGGTACTTGAAACCATTACCTTCTTTGTCCATGGCTTGGACAAAGTTTTACATTAGTCCAAGCTTAATATGGAGAGGCAGAAGAATCACCTTTTTCGGGTTAACAAGGAGGGCATATTTAATGTTTGAAGTGTAAGAGGCCAATCTTTCATACTGTACTGTTCTTTTGTTGCCCTACTGCCCCACAGACACAAAAACAGCAATACTTTGTAAAACCCCTTTCAAGTTCTCGTAATATAACTTATAATATCACTTTATATCCATTATCCTTTGTTTCCATTATAAAGCAAGACTGCTTTTGGACTATATTTCGACGAATCTATGAAAATACGCCACTCGGAAGGTACATGTTCCATAGTAAGATTATTCATTAAATCATCAATATCACAACAGACACATGGAGATCCTTCAATTTTATAAAAACTTGAAAATGTTACATTTCATTTCCGGTAAAGTGAAACACTTCCATTTTTATCTAACAAGTTCCACTGTTGACGATTGGAACTAAGAAATGCCGATTTTTGTTTTGACAATCCCAGGTCAAGTACCAACTCATTTAAATCATTCTGAGTTATTAAATGAGGTTTACTGGTAATTGTTAAAAATGTTGACTCACAAGGTTTGTTCTCAGGAAGTTGTGGATTAGATCCAGATGAAGAATTAGAATCACCGGGAAACATGTTGTCCAGGTTTAAAGGCGCAATCGTTACTGGTAGTTACTAGCTATGAGGAACTGGCCTAAGTGCAGAAAGCAAATTTGGATGCTGAATTTTGTTTCTTTGCTTTTTTGAAATTTCTTCTGTTACAGTGATACAAAAGTAGCAATCATTGCTTGGGATGCATCCACTGCACTAAATTTACGTAATAACTCACACCCCAAACATGAGGAGTCCAACTTTTATCTTCGTTTCCAATTTGGCACTTAAAATATAAAAGAAAGACTTTTTTGACTTCCTCGGATATATATCTAGCTGGTGATTTTAAAATAAATCGTCCGCATATATAATAAAACTTATATGCTGGATTTTTGCAAAATCGACGACTAGAACTTGCCATTTTATATAAAATCGACTTAAACACTTAACTGTATTTTAAACGAGACAGAAACAAATAAAACTATAGAAACAATAAAACTGCCCTTAAAGGTTCCTAGAATAGTGTAAAAATACCCCCTCTGTTGACTTGTGCAAATACCCCCTACATTGTCCAGTCCAAAGTAAGGTACAAAACTTTCAATGATCCCATTATATAAAGGAAAAGCAGGTTCTTAAAAATGGGAGTGCTAGGCCATTTCTGTGAAAAGGTGTTTTAATAACTACCTAAATGAAATGCAAAAAGAGCATTCTCATCAATGTTACAAAAATCATGTCGACCTGTCACCTGACCATCACCTGATCATGTGACCTCGCTCAATATTACTGTTGTTTATTCTTAGATGTGTGTTACAATTGGGTGATTTCGTGAAACATATATCTTTTGTTTTCTTTAGGTTGATATTAATACGACCTATCCTATGTTATTAACTTCTCCACAATACTAAAATAAATATCCTAAATACTACAGTAGATATGAAAACGCACATACAAAATAGAGAAACAAAATTACAAGGGAATAGTATAACGTCTCAGATATTATTCGCTTGGTACGCCAACGTAGGGGAGAATATAACAACCACATAAGAGCAGATTGTAATAGACTAATAAAAATTGCGCATGGCGAAAGATCACAATGCAAATAAAATCCAGTATGTTCCAAAAAAGCATGGATAAAAATAACTAAGAAGAAAAACATACCTTAAGCTTACATAAAAGAAAAGGAAAAGAAAGAAGAGAGTTTAATAATTTTCTAAAAGAATCGCAATTTCAATTTATTTTGACGTATAGTTCCAAATGGTGTTGATTCTTATTAACTTTAATTTTCTATCGGGTACGTAAATATGAAACCGGAATTTACGTATAGAAAATACACGTTTATTGTATGAAAGTGATAAAAAATATTTTATTCGAAGTATTGTCCATGGCTAGCTATACATTTTCCCCACCTCTCTAACAATTTGTGGATGCCACGCGAAAAAAAACGGTTGCTCGTTTAAGGCAAACCTCCCATCGAGCCATTTTTATACATTTTCGTAAGAAGTGAAGCGCTGCTCAGCACGTGCATGTCCGATCGATGCAAATAAGTAGTAATGAGATGGAGCCAAGTCTGGTGAGTAAGCTGCATGCGAAAGTAGTTCCCAACTAAATGCCTCAATCGATTCTTTGACCAGTTTTGCTGTTTGTGATAGTGTATTATCATGAAGCAAAATTAGTTTGTGTTGCCTTTTTTGATATTCTGGTCGTTTTCACACAAAGCTTGATTCAAATCGATCATTTGTTGTCGGAAGCGTTCAATATTAATGGTTTCATCAGGTTTTAGCTGCTCATAATAGATCACATATTTCTGATTCCACCAAATACAGAGCATTGTCTTCCATTCATAGCGATTTGGCCTTAAAGTCTATGTCGATGGTTAGCTTGAAGTTACCCGAAATCTTTTACGCTTAGGGTTCTCAAAATATATCCACTTTTTATGGCCAGTCACAATTCGATGGAGATATTATTGTCTTTTGTACCTGGTAAGCGGCATTTGGCAAGTGATTTTTCGGCTTTCCTGCTGTTTTTCATTCAGTTCATGTGGAACCCATTTTCCCACCTTCTAGATCTTTCCCATGGCTTTCAAAACTATAGAAATGGCTTCTTGTGTCATATTTAATTGATACGCGAGTTGTTGTTGCGTTTGAGCGTCATCATCCAACAGTGCTTGAAATTCGCTATCTTCAAACTTTTTCGGTGGTCTTCCACGTTTCTCATGTCAAAATAGCCGCTTATACTCCGCACTTGGTTTCAACATTGCGACTGTCTCGAGGTTATGAATTTCTGAATGTTTTAAACCACTCATAGCACTGTGATTTACCAAGACCATGTTCACGTAAGCTTCGACAAGCATTTGATGCGATTCTGCCGCAATTTTCTTCAAATGGTAACAGAAAATCAATGCTGTCCGCAAATCGTAGTTTCCAGGCACAAAATTCGACATGTTCAACGCTATTACACACTATGCTGTTTCACACTATGTATGAAACTTGTATTGTTGTGAGTTGAACATTTTTGTCAGATGTCAACAAGGAAATGGCGTCAATGACGTGGCTTGACGGTAACTACATTGGCAACTAGGGCCATCTATGGGCAAATTCTGAATTCATATTTACAGACCTGGTACATGACTTCACTTTCCTTACGTGCTAGTTTAAATTTAATATTTTTCTTTAGTTTCACACGTTTGCTAGATGATTCGATCATATTTATTTCTGAAAATCAAAATGGCAAAACTAATTTCTATCATTTGGAGGTGCACTAGTTGAATCTTATTATCATTTTGGTCTTATGCACCATATTTCGTGGCCAATTACTACTAATTGAAGCTTATTTTCTCGTTTGTTCTCCCTCGAATAACAAGCGATGGTCCCTTCGAAATTTCCTTAATTATCTAAAATGTGTTAGTTGGCGATAGTTTATCGCCAAATACTGACCATAACATCATTCTTCAGATAAATCCAATTAAAATCGCAAGAGGTGATTGTGGTCTCGTTACTGTGTCGTGACCGATATAATTGAATCTTACTTCACACGTGCTAAAGTAGTCGAATCGTCGAGGAGGACCTCCGCTACAAGTCTTACACAATTAAAGTGAGACAAATGTTTTCCGAAGCTGCCAGGACAAAGCGGTTTGAACGCTGCAACCTGCTATTGTGTTCCTTAAGAAACAATGCTGTCCGACACCACAGGTTTTTTTCTGACGAAAAAATGTTTACTCTCGATGCGAAAATCAATCAAAAGAGTGATCGCTGGATCGCACATGTCGCTAAATATGTTCCCATTGTTTCCAAAACGAAATTTGAATTTGAATTTTTCAGTTTAGGGTCGCGTCAGCAACTGAGGTCATTTGACAGCCCATAAAGAGTGTATACCAGACAAGAACTAATAAAACTTGAATATAGTAAATATTATATATAAAGTGTATAATGAAAGTAATATAGATTAAAGACTATTTGGTTATATTCCAATGGAACTCAAACATTAATAGGTAGTAGACAGTAAATAAAGGAACAGCTACAAATTTTCAGGTGTTATGCATGGAATAGAGCTCAAAATGTATAATAAGAGTAGAGGAATAAGTGAAAATTTTAAGGAAAAAAGGAGTTAAAAGGCCCCTATCTATCTATCACATCTGTTCATCTCACTTACACTTGTGTAGTCTATTTTGCACGCAAAAGTATTTTTATTATGGTGTGAGTTTTTTCAAATGTGGTCCTTTTGCAAAAAAAAATAAGCAATAATATTTTTGTGAAGATAAAAGTGCCAATGGTTGTACCATTTTGAAATATTGACTAAATGAGCCAGTTTGAAGTAACTAACCCAAGGTAGTGTGATACATTTTTTTTTAAAGATGTAGTGTCAAAATTAGCTGACATAATTTTTTAAACCTCTATGAAACTTTTTTTTACCAAATTAATAACTTTCATTGTTTGATTTGTGACTGTATATATAATTCTAGGAACTATATATATATATATATATATATATATATATATATATATATATATATATATATATATATATATATATACATCGTCTCTTCCAGATCAATACTATTTAAATTCGGAATTAAATAATCATTGATAATCACTCTGAAAGGATCACCCTTGACGGATTGTCAAATTTCGATCTTCATCAGCACTGCAAGCAACAGCGGCGATATTTTCTTCGAAGCGCATAGTTTTTTGTCTTGTTTAATTTTAATATCGAGCAGCGTGAAATGTGTTCGGAATTTGTCGATAATTCGGCGAATACATCACTCTGTTGGGTAATTATATACATCATAAAAAACTCTATAAGTTTGACGTGCAGAAGACTTTTGATAACAATTTTGATAATCAGTATCAACAATTTTAAAATTAAAATTCCAACCCAAGGCAAATGTTTGTTTCCTAGAGACCAGATCCACTAAATGACGTATTTAAAAACCACGTAGTTGCGTCCCTGTGAGACGCCCATGACTTGGAATATTGTACATACGCTCCCTGCAGAAACCATGTGTGCACCGGTATGGTACACATGGTCGTTAACGTGTTCGTAACGTGGTCGTAACGTAAACAAACAAGTGAGCATCTAATATGGCTCAACTTTTCAAAGTCATCTTTCAGTGCATGTACAATTATATTACAGCAACACCTTTTTGGCGTGGATATTTGGTTTTGCGATACTGCTTGATTTAGAGGATCTACTTTTCGTTGCAGGGGGTTTTATATGTCGGGGTCGATCTATATCATTTAGCCAAAATTTCCAATCTGGAATTGCTGGAACCAGTTCTTACAAGAACTGTGCGAAACAACATTATCTCCCAAAGCTACACAAATCATGTCCTAAGCTTTTCCAACATTTTTTCTAGATCAAATGTGGTTTTTCTAACGACAACGCATCCACAACCGATTTTTCTATTTACAGGAAACTATTAAATTAATAAGTGTTTCAGTTAATATTGTTGATTTTTTCGCAAGATTTGGGATTTTATTTCCATAACAAAATAAACTACCTTAATAATCCAGCAACATTGGTCATCGTTAGCTATTACTTTTTCCCATATTTCTATCAAACAATGCATTTTGCGCCAATAGAACTTTTGGTTTTTCGAGGCCAACCATTCATCGAACAAAATTTTCACTTCATCATTATATTATAAGTGTAAGTACTGAAAGTTCATGTTGCATCGATCAAAATAAGTGGCAGTCGGAAGGGACTAAGACCGATGAATACGACGGGTGGAGTAGGATGTCCCATTTAACGTTTTCCAAATAGTTTTTTAAACATTTGGCAACATGGGCCGAGCATTGTCATGTTGAAAAATTATTTTATTGTGTCTTTAGACGTATTCTGATCGTTTTTCCTTCAATGCTCGGTTCAGTATTATCAATTTTTGCCGGTATCGATCGTCAGTAATCGTTTCACCAGGTTTCAGCAGTTTGTAATACACAACTCCTCTACTATTCCACTAAATATACAGCAAAGCCTTATTTCCATGTATATTGCGCACTGCTTGTGATGTTGAAGGCTGGCCTGGATCTACCCATGATTTTTTGCGCTTGCGGTTGTTAAAATAGATCGACATTTCATCGCTTGTTACAACTTGATCCAAAAACGTTTCCTTTTCTGTCTGGTAAGCAAAATTTCACAAGTGGTTTCACCTTCCAATGTCTCTTTTCTTCAATTCATTTGGAACCCATTTTTCTTCCTTCTGGATGTTCCCCAATGCAGGTAGACCTTCGGAAATGGTTGATTGGGCAATACTCAATGCTCCTGCCAATTGTTTCAACGTACGACTTGAGACTTCATCCAATAATGCTTGCAAATCTGCATTTTCAAGCTTTTTCGGCTGTCTTGACGCGCTTGTCTTTTATATTACAAAATTAGAACTTTTAAAACGTTTAAATAATTGTTCGCAAGTGTTTTGGATTAAAGCATATTCACCATAAGATTCAACCAACAATCGCTAACTTTCAGAAGCTGATTTCTTCAAATTAATGAAGGTTATTACAGTTTCGCGTAAAACGTCTTTTTCTGGTACATAATTCGACTTATTCAAAGCTATGAAAAACTATGTTTTTTGTACAATGACAATTAATAACGAATTGGCTTTTGATGGCGTATGTTTACCCTTAAAATCGAGATTATTAACCGAAACACCTATTATGCTGAAGCTGAACAATGGCGCTTTGAAATAACTACACGCCCGGAAAAAAAAATCTGATTCAATAGGTTCTGCAGTCCGTGAAACTTGAAGGTCGAGAATTAAGTTGAGGAGCTGCTAAATACTTTCAAATCGTAGACCTCTAATTGTTATTTTGTTACAGAATGTTTTTGAATGTTAGAATAAACCATTCATTAATATGAAATTCCAAACATATACTCGTATATTTTACAAACTTCTGATGTTATATTGTTATAAAATCAGATTCCAAGATAACGAAATACAAAACATATGCATATAATTAATCTGTCGATATAATAACTATTCATGTATACTATTCGTTCTAGGTTAGTAATAAAATGATATATTTTACATCCGGATGATGTAATTGCTCCAGATCCCCAATCTCGCCATTGTTTTTTCATATTGGATGATTTTCTTAACTTTTCAAGGAATTCTTATTTGCATATAATCAAATGAACTTTAACAACTCCTGGTGAGATAATAATATTTCCCATGCATCTAGTCATGACATAAGGCACGAGATACTTAATTCAGTCGACTGACTAAGTGAGTTCATTACAGGAAATCAAGAACGCGGATTTCGACCCCAACGTGCTTCAATCGCTATTGATTCGTCGAATTACTAACCCGGAAAAGTTACAAAAAAACCAAACCCATCGATAATATTAACATTTTGATAAATATTCTTCACACGTTTTTATTGCTGTGTAAATTTATAAAGTAAATGAAAAACACCACTTAAAGTTCGGAAATAGTCTAAATAAATGAAGAATTTAAAGGAACTTGTTGAATTCTTCAAAAAAAAATTTTGAAAATTAAGGATATAAATTATTTTATATTTGATTTGGATATCATTTTGTATAATGATTTCGTCCCTATATTGGGTGCCCAACTTGTTTTTCGGTCTTATATTAACTAACATAGAAACTGCAGCACGGAGAAAAATGTGCTCGATTTAATAACAGTTTTGGGAAAATATATAGAGAGTCGTTATTATGTATGGAAACGGTCAAATATCTCGAGAACGCTTTGAGATTTATCAATGAAATTTTGTACACAAACATCAGGAAATGTTTGCCAATTTTTGGGTATATTTATAAGTTGATTTTTTTAATGACAACAGTATTTGAATTTGGCATTGTTGAAAAGAGCAACGATGTAAATATTGTAAGGTTTTTTTCTAAAAATAGATTTAAAAAAATGGCTAAAAGGCGATTCGGTCTATTTTGTCAATATCAGATTAACAAAAAACAATATGAAGATTATTATTTGTTGTTCAAAGTGTGCACAATTAACTTCCTGGCATTAATGGATAAGTCGGATGAAACCTTGAATTGCGTTTTCCCGCCGGATGCTGGCCTATTAATGTAAATCCGACTTTTTATATAGACCCACATAAAAATCAGGTGGTGCCAAGTCTGATGACCCTGTTGGCCATTCCATAGCTCCTCGTCGACCAATCCATCGGTTTGGGAAAGTAGTGTTAAGGGTTAGTTAAGTTTCTAGCATTAATACCATAGTGTACTGGTGCACCATCTTGCTTTAACCATATTTCCTGGTTTTGGCTAATTAAATTTGAAAACAGACGCAAAAGTTGAGGTATGATATTTTCTTCCAATAGATCTAAATACTTATCTACTGTTAAGTTATCATCAATGAAAAAATTCCCTATTTAATTTCCTAATTTTTCCATCATAACTTCGCAAAACTCAAGTCTTCGATTAAAATCATCTTCACTTAATTCTTATAGTAATTGTATTTTGTAAGGATATTTTTTTTAATAATTTTTTGGACTGAGCACATGTTTGGACTCTACACATGTTATAATTTCAAGCTAATTCTTGCACGGAAACCTTACCATTGTCTACTACAACAAGTAAAACATTCAACGAATTTTCGTGAATATTTTTTGTTTTTGTCTTGTTAATTTTGGACGCCTTTTAATGCTGCCTGTATCATTGAATATTTTCACCATTTTTGTGATGACTTAGTATTGTGTAGACTTAGTGATGTTTTTATTCGGATGTACTGCATTAAATTATCTACAAACTTGAGCATAATGCAATTCAAACAATTACTTAGTATTTCAATTCCTTCTATGCTCTTTCCTTAAATTCCTTTTTTTCCTTTCTATACTTTCTCATGTCATGCTTTCTCCTTTCCTATGCTCTTTCAGTTAAATCCTATATATATATATATATATATATATATATATATATATATATATATATATATATATATATATATATATATATATATATATATATATATATATCTTCAGTAAGGGACTTCAGTAAGTCAATGAAGCTTTGAGCTTTGAGGAGCAAAGGTTAGGATAAACTGTCGAAGAGAACGTACAAGAATGATAAGATCGAAGAAAGGCAAAGTAGATTCTGGAAAGCTGCTTCAGAGGGGCAGCGATTTTGAGATTGCTTTGTCGAACCGCTTTGATGTATTGCAAGACCCAGAGGAGATGGAAATAACAGAACAGTATGAAAAAATAATCGACAATGGGCTTCAGATGGCTGCTACAATAGCACCAGCAGAAAAAAGTTTCAAGCAGTCAAAAATCTCCAATGAGACAATTAATTGAATGAAAAAAACGGCATACAATAAGGAATGCAGGCAGTCCTTTTGGCGAAGAAACGCGTCGGTTCAACATGCAGCTAGTGCGAAAAACACTACAGGAAAACAAGGGAATAAACAAAGCAAAACACAAGCTGAGAAATAAAAGGACACAAATGTATGCATTAATGCGTGAGGATGGCACAGTTTGCAGGGAACGTACGGAAATGTTAGAGATTATCAGAAAATTTGATTCCAAGTTATATGAAGATCAGAACCAGTTAAAGAGAGGATAACCCACGGAAGAGGAAATGCCAGATATTCTGTTGGATGAAGTGTCAAATGCTATAGAAGCGACGAAGAATGGAAAGGCTCCAGGAAAGGACACCGTAATAGTTGAGATGTTGAAAGCCGGCGGTCGAACTATACATAAAATACTGGAAAAATTGTATTCAAAATGCCTCAGAGAACAAAAAATTCCCAACCTATGGAAAAGTGCTGAAGTGATTCTTCTTCATTGCTTAACCAAGCGATAGACAGATCCTATGTAAACCTACTGAGATCCATATATGATGAAGCTACAACGACAGTTCACATGGATAATGTTGAAGTTAAGATCAATATAGAACGAGGTGTACGGCAGGGAGACTCAATATCCCCTGTTCTTTTCTCAGCCTGCCTTGAAGAGGTATTCCGTAATCTGGATTGGGAACAGGATGGAATAAATGGTGCATACTTAATCCACCTTAGATTTGCAGATGATATCGTTCTCTTGTCATAAAACCCAGATAAACTACAGGAATACATACAAGAACTGCAGAAGGAGGGAGAACCATTTGGCTTGAAAATATACCTGAAAAAAAGTCAGGTTATGTTCAACAAATTTACTAAAAACAGAAGAATATCTATTTTAGGAAGCAACTTAGAGGTGGTGGACCACTACATATATCTTGGGCAAATAATTTCAATGGAGCGGGATACCGCCCAGGAAGTGGAACGGCGCGTTAAGTGTGGTTGACAGATATTTGGCAGTCCCACTTTGTCTGAAACGAAAAGTGTTTGATCAGTGCGTGCTGCCTGTTCTGACATATGAAAATGAAACATGGATACTCACATCACAATGAATTCAAAGACTTCGGGTAGCACAGGGGGGAATGGAAAGGTGCATGCTTGGTATTACAAAGCGGGACGGAAAGACCTGCACATGGATCAGAGAGCAGACGAAAGTATGTAACATCATTGCAAAGGTAAAAGAATTGAAATGGAGGTGGGCAGGCCATATAGCGAGACGATGTAACGACAGATGGACCAAAGCAATCCTGGGATGGATACCCCTTGATCATAAGCGTCCACGAAATACCTAAAGCACGATGGATCAATGACATCATCAAGTATATTGAGCCCGAATGGCAGGAAAGCACAGGACCGCGCGAGTTGGTAGCATGCTGGGGAGGCCTTCATCCTGCAGTGGCTGAATGATGTTGGTATATGTATATATATATATATATATATATATATATATATATATATATATATATATATATATATATATATATATATATATATATCATGTCATGCTTTCTCCTTTCCTATGCTCTTTCAATTAAATCCAATATATATATATATATATATATATATATATATATATATATATATATATATATATATATATATGTGTGTGTGTACAAAGTGTACAAACTTTCATTAAAAAATCTCAAAGCGTTCTCGAGATATCTGACCGTTTCCATACATAATAACGACCCAGTATAAATCCACAATAAATAATTCATTAAATTTTGGCGAAGAAATATGCAGTGATCGAAATATCACTTTTTACCAGATTAAAAAATATGTTTTTAGGCTGTTTTTCAAGTTATAAAATGTTTACACTTTTCTTTGAGTAATATAAGGGTCGCTATTTATGTATCCGAAATAATAAATAAAAACAAATATTTATCATTGAAAATGGTTTTATTGTTTTTCAAAATATTCTCCGTGATGATTGATATACTTATGCATGCGTTGCAACTAATTTTCATAGCACTTTTTGCATTCCGATTGACGTGTCTGCAAGACATGTCGTTTGAACGCATCAACCGCTTCTTCTTGTGTTGAAAATCATTGACCACGTAGTTTATTCTTCACAGACGGCAATAAAAATAAATCATTCGGTGCCAAATCAGTACTGTACGGCAGATGACCCATCAATTCGATATTGTCGCGATGCGCGATGTTTGTCGAGTTTGGCTCATTTTGAAAGACCCATACAGCCGACTGCTGTTTACTTTCGAGCTCATACGCATAAATCAAAGATTCGTCACCTGTGTAGATGTTATACCCACCTTTTGATGCACCACGATTGTATTGTTTGAGCATTTCTTTGCACCAATCGACACTAGTCTTTTTTTGAGCGATTGTCAAATTATGCGAAATCCAACGCGCACAAATCTTTTTCATGGCTAAACGTTCATGTAAAGTCTTGTATATGCTTACTAATGCCACGATGCGATGCGATGTTGATGTTAAGATAATTCACGTCGAAAATCATAGTAAATCATCGCACAAAAATTCTCAAGAGTTAATTCAATTTTTTATTTCAGATGAAATTTTCAAGTCACTAAACACAACACAAATATCATCCGTATGACAAAACGTTCTGAGTATGTATACAGTCAACAATGTAAAATTTTACGATGTATAAGTCAGATGGCGCCTAGCAACACCATGGTTGCCAATGCCGGATACATAAATAGCAACCCTCATATTAAAATGTCTAGAGACTGTGTGAGGGATAAAAGGGGCTCAACATCCTTCATGGCCACCGAAACAAAATCTATACTCATCACTAAAGCAAATACAATTCTATTTCAGATTCCATTCAACTTTAGCTCGCCACTATTCTAAAAGGCGCTACTTGTAAATAAAAACAAAGATTAATATCTAAATTTCCACTATATTTAGAACTTGTACGTATGTCAATTGTTTCGACACACAGTGTCTTTTTCAAATACACACTAAATTAAACTGAGTTAAATTTAGTGTGTATTTGAAAAAGACACTGTGTGAAATTTAGATATTAATGTTTGTTTTTTATTTAAAATGAATTTCCATGAAGTATCGGCTACCTCAGTTAAATATATTAAAGCTACTTGTAATGTAAGCGCGACTCTAGGATGATAAACCCGCATCCCCTTAGCGAGCAGAGGTCGGTTAATCCTCAAAAAGTCTTATTTGGAGCTGTAACAAAAACATCTATATGAATATGTATCTATATTTCGTATAGATACTTTTCGTTAAAACCGTAGATAATTCTAGGAAGAGCATAATAACCTTGTACTAATGCATAACTCTGATCCTCAAACGATCTTAACGATTTCCTCAAAACGGTCGAGGCGACAATGTCTAATCATTGCGCTATTTCACAAAAATTTTTAAAGAAAAATATGTCTTTCTTATCAATATGGTCCTGTTCAAATTCGGATTGCCTGAAACAATATGTGAGCCTTGTAACATGTTAACACTTTTTTAGTATGTTAGCTTGGTAACATACTAAAAATGCCTCAAAGCAAGATAAAAACAAAAAAATGTTAACCATTTTCTGCAATCGCTTACATAAACATAAAGGTTAACACGCAAAAAGTATATCAGTTTTTTTGTTGAATGTATGCGATACCGTGAGTAAACTTTCAGTTTGATTTAAATATGTATACTGGGTGTTTCATTTGCACTTCTTTTCTTCACCAGAATTTGTTAAACAAATTATTGAACTCGAACAATAATAAGTAAAAAAAGTATTTGGGATTTTAGTATTACCTAAAATTGCCCTATGAAACTCGTCAAAAATATAACATAAATATCATAATTGCGCATGCGTTGAAACATAACCTTGAAAATTTCGAGCATATTCGATGCGCAGTTGTTGTTTAGCAGTCGTTTATGTCAGACGATGTCAGTGTTTCTGTAAAGATGGAAAAAATCGAATATCGAGCCGTCATTGAATTGCATTTGAAAGGTAATACGACTGGGCACCATTATTTCCCTCCGTAAAATTTTGTGCAGCTGAATTTAAACGTGATCGCTTCAGCCTGGTTGACGATGAACGTTCGGGAGAGCCAAAAAACTGCAACCATTACCGATAACATTGAAAAAGTTCAGCAAATGATGCAAGACAAAGGTCAAATTCAGGTTAGAGAGATAGCAGGGGGTGTGGGCATCTCGAATGAATATATTTGTCATATATTGACTGAAGGTTTGGGCATGAAAAGGCTAACGGTGCATTAAGCGCCAAGATTATTCTCTCAGGACCAGAAACATATTCGATTGGACATTTCCGAAAACTTGTTGAAGCAGCATAAACGAAATAAGTCGGAGTTTTGGCGTCGATTAATAACTGTAGATAAAACTTGGATAAACTGCTACACTCCTGACACCAAGGCATAGTCGAAACAGTGAACTGCTAAAGGTATATCGACTCTGAAAAAGGCGAATACTGTTTCATCGGCCGCGAAAGTGATGGCAACTGTTTTTTGGAATGGTCATGGAATTGTGTTAATTGACTATCTTGAAAAGAGAAAAACAATAATGGGGGCATACTATGCATTATTACTTGATAAACTGAAAATACAAATTCCGGAAAAAGAAAGTTTTGTTCCACCAAGGCAACGCACCGTCTCGCACTTCAGTGGTCGCCACGGCAAACTGGCCAGTTCACGAATTGGAATTCGAATTGATTGGTCACACACCGTATTCATTAGATCTGGCCCCCAGCTAGTTTTTTCTCTTTCCTAGGTTCAACGTTTCGCTCGGAGGACAGAGATTTTCATCGAATGAGGAGGCCATCACATTCATAAACGATTATTTTACAGAACAAGATGTCAACAACTATTTGAGATGGGAGCTTCACTGGAAAAAGTGTATAGAAATACATTACAAAAAAAACTTATTTCTGTGTTAAGGTGGACATTTTTTATATTACCCTCAAATTTTGGATTTTAGATAAGTTAGTTATGTTAAATTATGCTGCCAAGCAAGAATCCTGCCACTGCTGCCAAGGCAAAATATTTCCACTAAGAAACACTCACTCTAAGAATACTCTCAAACAACAGAAATCAGCTACTGATTAACACCAGTCAACACTCCCATTGGTTATTTTGACTTACCTGTACCTTTATAGTATTACCTGTACCTTTATAGTATCTTGAGAAGCTTAACCGCTGATAAGTAAGTAATATAAAAACCTTTTTGGAAGGTATACCTCCTAAGTACGTCCTAGTGGCATTATTGGGCGGACCGATTCCTTGTCTGATCTTATAATGTTTCATTTCATAATTCTCAATTTTGACCAGCACGCATTACTCAAATACTCATATATCTCACTAGATTTGCTTGTTGAAAATCACCCAAGGTATAGTCCGTTTCAAGATATTTCGTTACCCTTTGCAAAATGTTAATTGCCGCAATAAATCTCAATAAAAATATTCCTAGTTTCTTAAAAGGCGCCAAAGCCGGAGTGGTTTAACTTTTGAATTACTAATCTGTTTGCTATTTACTAATTTGTATATTTTTTATAGAGTTTAAGTAGTCAAACAGCCATCGTCGCTATCGTTGTGATTCCATTAATATTTGTCTTCGGAGGCTAGTTTTGCTGCAAATAATGTTGGTTTCATCTTTTATAAAGCACAGTTTGCTCTTCATACATAGCATAAATTTTGCTTCGAATTAAGTCTTTGTCGCTTTCGTCAACACATTTGCTATTACCAGAATCACTACGGACTTTTCTGGCTTTAATTGGCTTCGTCACCGTATCTTTAACTGTATATAACGGAGTTTTCGTTAATGAAGACGTTTCTGCTGCTGCTCTATTTATATTAACCCCCTATTCAATAAAGAAACATACACATTTTTAACAATTTGCTTAGCATCGGACTATAATTTTTTTCTTTTAAAATTAGCACTCCTAGAGGTACAATGATCAATATTGTGAAACTACTAAACCAGGTATAAAATTAATTTTATCTTTTTACCTGTTATTTTATTAGGCCTGGCCCTGTTTACGTTTCTTGCAACTTTGTCGGGTTTCGTTATGGTAGGGGTTGTTAAGAGTTTATTGCAGCCAATCGGTCAACGATTTATCTTGAAACGCACTATACATATTTCCATCAATCACAGATTAACAGTAATATTAAAAAAACATAATTGACATAAACGTAGTTGAATTACAATAATTACTGTGAGTGAACTAACAAAAACAAGAAATAAATAGCTTACTGATGATTTTCCAATTGTGGCGATACTGAGTGCTGATTAATATATAAATCATGTACTAGGCTTTTCCACTTCATAAATATCTCCATAAATATGATGAGTATAAAATATTATCAGGCTTCGGAATCGTGCTTTGCTGAACAGTAAAAAAAATTTTTTTTCTAAAGGATTAATATACATTTTAATCTCTCCACTAAGTATCTAAATTTCAAAGGTATTTCCCAATACCGCGTCTAATATACACACAATTTAGTTACGATCAGCTGTTACCCGCCCGCTTCGATGGAAATAAATTAAACTTTAGTAAAAATTGATTTTTTTATCATTTAAATTACTTTTAGAATTAGAGAGAGAATTACTTCAATCTATTTCTATAAATGTCATGAAGACAAAATTGCTAGGGGTTCACAACTATACAACCCCAAATTTCAAATTTCAGAGTATGTTTATTTTTTACTCCCCCGCAACCCCCTTAGGAGTTAATTTTTAAGCAAATTCAAACTAATTTCCTACATAAAAAGTGGCCAGAACTGAACGCCGAATTTTAATTTCACCTCATTTTATTATTTACGGTTGATAACACTGATGCTTTGACTATTATAATATATGATTCTTCCGATTAAAAAATATATACGAAAGAGATATATTTTCCCCTAAATTCCCTTTCCCTGATTTCCCTAAACGTTTCTTAGTTCTTGTTTTAGGACCTATAGCTATAGGTGCTCTCATAACATCGGCATCGCGTGACCTGATATTCTCCTGTCTTCAAGATCACTTCTCACGGAGCTTGGAATATGTTCCAGGTACGGGGAGTGACGCCCCCGGGGTCCTAGCCTTTTTCTAAGCCAAGTTGTTAAGTAAACCGTGACGAGGGATGCGTGACACCTGGAATCTCAGATGTCTCTAATGGTGTCTCTGGAGTACCTCCCGCCCTCCACAGTGTCCAGGGTAGACTAGCTAAGGCGCACTGCCTTGGTGGTCTTTTGTTCGTCCTCATTTGTGGGATCTTTATGGATCATTCTTTAAACTGCAAATACTTCCCCCTCCCCTTTTCCATTCCCAAAAGACCCAGGATTGAGCCCCCCCCCCAGAAACAGTGTATTCCAGAACAAAGAAAAGTAGGTTACTTGAACCTAAAAGTAAAACCATACATCCCAGCCCCCCTGCGCTGCTTCAACTGTCAGATATTTGATCACGTACCGTCCAAATGCGATCTTCCATCTGCCTGTGCTTCATGCGGCAAACCAACCCATGGTGATTCAGAATGCCCTCTTCACAGTTATACTTAAATTGCCCTGTTGATTACTCCCCTAAATACAAGGGATGCCCTAAATTCAAAACGGAATTTTCTATCCAAAAGATCTCCCCCCCCCTCTTTTGCTCAGGTTGTAGCCAATCCAAAGTCTTGCGTATCCATAGCAGTCCATTAGAACGTACTGAGCCTCTTCAGCAGAGAGCTTCTTACAAAATGTCTATTCCCTCAAAAACTCTTCTTCATTTCAAAACAACTCCAAACCCTCTTCATCTTCCATCCCCCATTGGCTTTGCAATTCTATCACCATTCCCAGTCCATCTCGCCCTCATTCTCCTAAGCCTTAAGCGTCATCTGGTCTCTACCCTTCCGACAATTATTCCCAAAAATCCTCTTGAAGAATACTCACTAAGGACTTTCATGTAAACAAAATTGAATTGATGTAAAAGCCAGAGCTTTCTTACCATTCTCACCGCCAGTGTGCTCACTGTATGGTATGCATATTAGGTAGACGGCTTGATTACTGCTAATGGTGATTACTACCATAACATGATAACAAAGTTTTTTTGCACCAACTAGACGATATGGAAACGATATATAACAAAGGTGGTTACAGCAGGACGACACCTTCTGTAACACAACTCAAGCAATAACTGAAGCCGTTAGGCCTTTGTCGGACACAATTTTTTTGTATCCAATCGGATTATGTCTACTTCAATACTCGATAAAAATCTAATCATAAAACCAATAAAAAAGTGATTTTATTTTCAATTTAAATCCGGCGTTCAATTTAGGCCATCGATTATTATGATTTATTACTACTAGGAAGATAAAAACCCATCAAAAACATAAACTAGTTAAAAAATGTGTTCTATATAGAGTAATTACAATTTACATGGCAATCTTTTTGCTTGCGATTCATTATTTAAAAGCAATTAAAACACCTCTTCGCTCAGATAATTCATCACTATCATTGAACAATCGATCCTATACTGCAAGGTCAGTCAATCATATATATATATATATATATATATATATATATATATATATATATATATATATATATATATATATATATATATATATATATATATATATATATATAATAGCATAGTGTATTACGAGTTGCGTACCCTAAGCAAAACTATTGATGGCAGTAAGTACTGAATATAATTAGCGATACTAAAGGAATCATCAATAGAAAGTGTCCATATTTGAAAAATAAAAAAGCATTGCCTTCCACCAATTATGAGGCCTGACCACACCATTCTTTCGAGACCATACTATCAGAGAAGACAAAGATAGTTGACAACAAATTATATAAAACCAGTAGATATCTGTTCACCAGGAAAACCACCGAAAAGACGGAAAAACATCGGGGGATCGACCTCTCAGGAGCATACTGACAACTTCAAAATATAATAACTTAACTTAAGAAGAAGGCGAAGACGAGGACTCTCTCTGGCGGATCTTCACCATATGGAGAGTCGGATCTTCACCATATTAGACATCATTCGTTCAAAGTGTTGTAGAACTTACCGAATGCAGTAAGTTTACTAGATTCAAAATGCTATCCAAACCACCAAAATCAGATTTTCAGTAACCATCATTCTAATGGGAGATGGTTAAAAATATACATATATAATTCATTAAATGATTGGTCTGCCTTTTCAAGGAAAAGGTAGCTAGATTGTAGAAAAGGTAGCTAGGTTTTAGGTAGTTGGTCTTAAATATAATGCAGGTTCATTAGGATAAACCAATTTGTCTAGTCTAATCTAGTTCGACCGAAAGTGTAAGAGAACGCATGTAAGTTTCTTTAAATGGGGTTGCACCAAAAAGTGTATATCAAACCCATGTATCTGCAAGAAAAAATTGGTCCTCTGCATCTCAAAATGCCATAATAGTTTGTCATGTAATAATAAATAAATAAAATGATAATAGATCGGTCAGTGTACGATTTCTCTTTGATCTGAAAACGATTTCATTTTAATCTATATGCCTGAATAGTTTAGACTTGGATCAATTGGTTTATCCTGATGGATCTCCATTGCTTTTAGGACAAACTAGTTTGGGCTACCGGAAACTAGTTCATCCTATCGTGTGTCGGATATAGTGGTTTGTTTTGGCCTGTAACATATATATGAACGAATACAAACATAAAGTTATAATACATTTAAATTTTCATTATCAGAAATGTCAAGCTTGTTAACAGATAACAAAAATGACAATAATTTTGGAGTGTCGGTCGGAAAGGAATAATGAAACAAATATGTTAAGTTTTGTTTTAAATTGTGTAAAACTGTTACAGAACATTAATGATACATTAATGAAGTCGTCAAGATGCAAGAACGTATTTAAGGTTTGCAAGATTTTCTGATAACAAACAACGTTGAAAACAATCAACCAGCAGGGCTATCAGTAATAATTTGAACTAAAGAAAAAAGTCCAAAAAGTAGTTTTTGAAGCAAGGAATATTGTCCTTGTAATAAGAAAATATACTATCACACAAAAACAGTCAAAAACTTTTGTTAGTGCCAGGAGTAATTTTTAAAATTTATGGCCATTTCAAACTTTATAATAATTAACAAGATATCCAGTTTGCCTATGTAAAAGTAAATAACATCTTGTGTTATATTTCATATCATTCACCTTTTTATATATAATTCACTTTAGACTGTGGTTTCAAATTAACAACTACGATGGTCCTTCGAAAATGTTTCGATGTGACGCAGAAATGGTGCAAATTTGGCAAAATGACTATGATATTTGCTAAGTATAATTCGTTAGAAGCATGCTGAGAAATTTGAGTTGCTTGTTTGTGGCAGTCGGGTATAGAAATCAAGTGTCCATTGTCACATTTTCTGAAAAAAGAATGTATGGAAGTTCCAACGATAGTAAAGTACTTTGTTTTAAGGACTTTGACCCCAGGGGCATAATAAATAGCTTGATTTAACTTTAAAAGATTATTCCCCTTCATTTTAAAAGGTAAAAAAATTGGCATGATGAATTTAAATGTAGTCGATAAGTTAAAGATGACAAATGAGTGAGACTCCCAAAAACTGCTACGACCGACAACATCGTCACAAAAAACCACAATGTCGAATTAACTGATCTGCGACTGAAAGTACGCGATCTTGCCGATGTTATAAACATCTCAATATACCCTATCCCCTATATTTTACACAATATTTTGAGTTAAAAAAAAACTGAGTTACACAAGTACAAAACTGAGTTACACTTTGTGAGTTACACAAAGAACAATATCCCATTAGACAGTGGTGTCATACATGTCGGTACCAGCATACAAGATATGAACTTTTTTAATAGATATAATAAAAAAAGAACTGCAACTTTAAACCTAAGTACAATATTAAAAATTCTAATGAACTCATGAATAATACTAAAAATTTAGAGATACAGGAAAATTCAAAACTTGTATTTTTTGATGTCCAAAATTTATTTCCAAGCATACCACTATCAGTAGAAGACACGAACAACAAAGTGAACCCGATAGTTACAGCAGTAAAAGGCTTAATTATGGGCAGCCCACTAAACCCTTTACTTGCAGAAATTTTTATGAATAATATTGAGGAAATAATTTTCAAAAACAAAATTAGTAAACAATGTTTATTTTGGTACCGATATGTTGAGGACGTTTTGACATGCTTCAGGCGTGCTAAGGCACAGTTGGATGCTTTGTTATTATATCTAAATTTCATCCTTAAAAATATATTTGCAACCGAAATAGAGACCAATAGTTCAATAAAGTCTTTGGACCTAACGATTTATAAAAATTTGAATAAACACCCGTTTTCGATTTCCCATAAACCTTCTCACACTGATATCACGATTCACAATACATCCAACCACCCACAACAACATAAACGGGCAGCCTACAATAGCATGATTCATCGTTTAATCAATGGTCCTCTAAATCCAGACAAATAGAATACAGAATTAAATTTAATTAAGCAAATTGCGGTTAACAACGGCTATCCAGTTTCAATAGTTGATAAAGTAATACCTAAAAAAACAGAAAAATTATGCACTTTTGGAAGCCTATCCTAGAATTAAAATTTAAAAATTTAGATTTAAAACTCTTTCTTATTATGGATATTTATCTAAAAAACTTAAAAAATGTCTCAACAGTGTTAATATAAATGTAGCTTTTAAAACCAACAATTTTAAGAAACTATAAACAAAAAACGGGGAAAGACAATAAATCAGGCGTCTACCAAATGAATTGTGGCTCGTGGAATAAATTTTATATAGGACAAACAGGTAGATCATTTAATCCCAGAATCGCAGAACACAAGCGCAGCTATCTAAATAATAAAATAGTCTCAACATATGCGGAACATCTTATTAAAGCAAAACATACATTTACTAATGATTTTAACATCTCACACAGAAAACAAGGATACCAAAGTGAATTTACTAGAATGTTTGGAAATTAACCGTCACAAATACACAGATGTCCTTCTTAACGACCAAATAGACTTCAACCATTCTCCGCTATTCAATATGCCAAAAAGGTTCTTGGAATTCCTAGAAAAAAAACATGTAAAATTGCTTAATCACTTAGTACCTACTATTTGTCACAATATACTTTCATTCTTTGTCAACCATCCGCAGAAACTACAGTGTAGCGAAACGCGTAATGTTTTAGAGAAATCATTAAGTGGAAATTAGACAACTTTGTTTTATTTATACAATTTAATATGCATTTCCATCAAGAAAATGCCGCAACCATCCTGGGTCCAATTTAAGCCATATCCAAACAGTGTGAAGAGGCAGGTAAAAGTATACAAAGGAAAGTGAAAAATGGTTCAATTTGCGGGAAAAGTTATGGCTACGATCTTCTGAGATTCTCGTGGTGTGATGTTCATACTTTATCTAGCAAAATGCAGGACCGTCAGCGGGAAGTATCCTGCTTCTTTATTGGACCATCTGAAGAATACTGTTGAAGCTAAAATCCATATTTACACAACAATAATATGTTATTTCACAGCGATAATATGCCTGCACACACTTCCCGGTTTATCGCTGCAAAACTACATGACTTGCCCTTCAAAGTGCTTCTACAACTATATTTGCTGGATTTTGTTCTCAGCCATTTTCTTATGCCTCATTCACTTTAAATAATCGGATCAAAGATGCAACCGCTTATTTTGCAGAGCATTATATTGGAATAGTACAAACTTTCAACATTCATGGTCTAAAGGTAGTATTGAATTACAAGATGATTATGTTAAATTATAAAATAATCTCAAAAATCTAGTGCTTTTTTTGTCAGGCCAAGAACTTTACGAACGAACTTAGAATATAATTTCAAGAACTCTAAAAGAGGCAGAAATATTATTATGGTATATGTAACAACTAGCGTGATTACATTAATTAAATACATTAAAACATTAATTAAATCGATGAGGAAATAGGAGATATATAACATAGTTTAAATATTATTTCTTTATTTTATACAACGTATCATGGGCTTTGTTTATAGAGTCAGTCAAACATAAAATTATTCAAAAAGCAAGAAAAATTCATTCATGCTGTACGTAATAATTGCTCCTTTCTTCAATTGTTCCCCAAATATCAGCAAGTGTCTCCCAAGACCGGTTTCTGGCCTTAAGCCGACATCAGTCGGGCTCGAGCTGAAGGCTCCGAAAGCGGCTGGAGCAATAACCAAAGGTACGACCATATATATTTCATTAAAGCAATACATTAATCAAATTGAATCACCTCCTGGTGATGCTAACGTGGTTAACGAAAAACACATAGACACGTTAAAAATAGTGTGATTTATCCCGGCAGTTATTTATGAAGCATTCAATAAATAATTCATTCTTATAACGTACTCCATTATTAAGTACTTCTGATAGAAAATACCAAATTTCCTGGGCCACGTATTAAAATATAAGGTACTTTTTATTTTTAATTAATTTTATTTTTATTTAAGTAACATGTATTGTGCGGTAGAACAGCAAGAAATCAAGGCAAAAGACAGGCAGTTGCCTTTAGACCGACCGACAAACGCTACCGCAGTTTTTTTGCGATTAGGACCAGCATTATTTACTTAAGAGTTTTGTATTTTCATTAAATGGGCTATTCCGTGTTATCAGCAACTTTAGTTTTCTTGTTGGTATTATATAGTAAAGTTGTTCTATTTGTGATCGTGTCTAAGCAGATTTATGAACGAATTGTGTTTTAAGTATATATGAAACAACCGAAGTTAATTCCACTAAAATGGTTCGGAAGGCTTTAACAATGGATGAAAAAATTTCAACAATTCAGGATATAGAAAGTGGTGCTAAACAAGTCGACATCTGCAAATCCAGAAAAGAATCTTTGAAAAAGACAACAGTATTCATGAAAACAAAATTGCTATTCCGCGGAGTTTCGAAACAAGATAAAACAATTCGCAAACCTGTTCAAAAAACATTGATGAAGCATTACTTCAATGGTTTACGTATCAAAGAAGCATGAATACTACAATTACTGGGCCTATTCTTCAGGCAAAGGCTGAAGAGTTTGCGTAAAGGTTTAATGTTGCTGGATTTTCTTGCGATTCGAGTTGGTTACATAGATTCAAAAAAACAGTACAATATAAGTTCTAGAAAAATTCATGGAGAAGCTGCGAGTATAAATCTGGAAAATGCGATGGATTGGGATAAATCAAAATTAGTTCCACATTTTAGAAACTATGACGATAGCCATGTTTTTAATTCCGATGAACTTGATCTTTTTTTACAAACTTGCTCCAGAATGTACATTCAGCTTTAAGGGTACAAAATGTATCGGGAGAAAATATCAAAGGAAAGAATAACCCTTCTTGTGTGCGCAAACATGACCGAAACTGAAAAACGCGAAGTTTTAGTTATTGGCAAATTTAACAAACCCAGGTGTTTTAAAAACCTAAAAAAAATGACCGCTGATATTTTCGAAGGCGAATGAAAATCATGTGACAAACAACTGATAAGAGAAGATAGGCACATATTATTGCATGTTGATAACTGCCATGCTCATCCGCATCTTACGAATCTAAAAAACCTTAAACTGGATTTTCTTCCATCAAATTTTACGTCCGTTCTTCAACCAATGGATTAAGGTGTTATTCACAGTTTGAAAGTTTAATAATCTTAAGTGCATTAAAAATAGCAGATCAAAATAACAATAACTATGCTCGATGCTATTGAAATGGTTTCTAAAGCTTTGCAACAGGTTTCCCAAAAAACAATTAAGAATTGTTTCAAACATGCAGGGCCCTCCCTTTCCGAGTTCGATGAGGACGATGACTTTCCTCTCACCCAATGGCTTATTAAACAAGCTGAGAGGACGATAACAACCTTTAAGTGTCTGGCTTACTAATAATAATTTTAACTTGGAAAAATTAAATTCCACTATATCAGACCCTTTCGTTGATGTGGATAACGACCTTGCGACAACAAGTATGCCTACCGACCAGGAGATTACGCCACAGATTGGTGAAACTGAACAGCTTACAAGTGATGAAGAAGATGAAGTACCGTTAAAAAAAATGCTCCCAACTTTTCATGATGCCATAACAACATAATTTTTTATTTTTAAAAAGTAGAAGTACTACAGAATATGACATGAATATGAATATGAGCGCAGCGCTTAAAATAGAAATGCATTTACAACAAAATATTCTTATAAACTAAAACAAAACAAACTAAAAACAAACTCATATTACAGACTTTTTTACATAGTAGCTTCAAGTTTTTTGTGTATTTTTTAGAGTAGATTTTAAGTTTTAAAAATTAAATTTTCTATTATTTTATTCTTGCTTTCATTGTAATACGTGAGTATTTTTGACAAGAATTAATAAAAACCATAAAAATGTAATTACATATGTATATGTAGGTACATATATATTTTCATTTTTTAATGAACTTCTTATATAACGTACCGATTATTAAGGTCCCCTCCGGTACGTTGTAACCGAGTTTTACTGTATTACTAATACACCATATTAATAAAAACAAACTCACGCTAAACTTACTAAGAAATTTCGATTACTTCTCGCAATCGTGATAACAGACACTGGTGCGGGTCCAGTGACGCAGATTGGAAAAATCGACGCTCTGTTAATCGCGTTTCGTACGAGTCGGTATTTATGCCGGGTGATTTTCAGTTCAGTGATTATTCCGATACTGATATTGGCGCGAGTTTGAAATCGAGCGCTTGTTGGAATGTCGTGTTGTTTACGCTAGATATATGTGCAGTGTGAGTGTGATTTCTTTTACTGGCAACATTTTAAATTAGTTCACTACTAATTGATATACATCAATCAGCAGTCCGACAACCACAACAATTTTAATATTAGGTAAGGTATTTTAATCAATTTGCGGGATGATTACTAAATAAATTTGTAATTACTGCATAATTTTACTTATTATTAGAAATGTTTATTTTGTGACAAAAAATCGATTATAGAAATCGTACCAGTGTTGTATGTAATCGACTCATATTAAGTTTATATTAATTTCGACTGGAAGTAAAATTAAATGAAATTAAGGTCCTCTAACAATATATTATTTATATTAAAAATTGCCACTTAAAAAATATAAAATGTTAGACATACTTAGACAATTATTTTTAACGCCCTCAAAATAACATATTTATATGAAAACTACAGTAAAGCAGATTTTTACTCATCATAAGTTGATAAGTAAGACATTTCTCAAAAAAAAACTTCTTTTAGGTAATGAATCATACTTTAAATTATTGCTTGTTGTGGAATTGCTTCTCATGAAGCTTGAACAGCACTTTTTAAATCTTTTATATGTGTAAATTGTCTTGATTCACTATAAACTCGTCCTGAAAACATTCTCCAGACATTTTCAATGATATTCAAATCTGAGGAGACTGCAGATCAGTTCAGTTTTGAAACAGTATTTTGCTGGAACCAATACGTTAAATTTTTGCCAAAGGAATGGGAGCTTTATCATATTGAGACATTGGCGAATGTTCACTTATATCATTAAAAGATAACCTTCGTTGTTTTAATAAGTTACTGTTTTTTTACCCAATATTCATCCATAATATGATTAAATCTTTCTGACATTTGCCGTTTGGATACAAATTTGCCTTTCTTCCTGAGATTATGGAAATAAAATTGAATTGAATCTCAAATTGAATCTTTTTTCACAGAGAAAAACATATCGTTCCACTTCCCATTCCATGACATGACTTTTTCAGTCAAAACCATTTGGAGTAAGTAACTTGTGGCACGTATTTAATGTTGGTTTCCTTTTCAATTTTATTCTTACAATATTTTCAGACTTTTAAATAACATTTGGACATTCCTTCCTAACTCTTGTTTGCACCTCAGCTTAGTCAGCAATTATTCTTGCAGTCTTATAGGAATTTGATGCAATTCTCAAAATCAGTTACTTTTCTCTTATCGATGTCAGGTTAGTTTAAGTACACTTAATTGGGGTCCCTTCAAGCGCTTATGGCGTTATTCCATAACTGAACCTTCAGCTTGACGTGGGCTTCGAACAGTGATCATCAGCTATCAATTGATCCTAATGAGCACTTCCCAAGGGCTACCAGCCATTGATTTGTGCTTAACTTTTTGTTATTTCGAGATACTTCGAAGTGGCGAGTAACTAATGTAGGAAACCTCTTATCAGGCATCCTTACCCAACTTCGATGGAGCGTGTCTAAGTACTAACTGCAACAAATAACGCGACGATATATTTTGCCCTCTCAGTCACCGCCGGTGTACAGGAATGAACTCTCCGGGTCGAACACAGCAACAGATTTCCTATCATAAGTAATTCCTCCCCATCTCATAGTCTCTATTGAACAATGATGTGTCTTCCAACAGAAAAGTAGAGGTTGAGAATAATTAAAACAATTGCCATTTATTTTACAATCTATTGTGAAACAAATACCAAGTGTTTTAAGCATTATAATTGTTGGTATGTTTCACCAAGAGCCAACCGCTCACTCGATCGAAAATAATGTAGAAGCTACGTTTTATAGCTCAAGTCCGATCACAACTCCATTACATTCTACATCTCAGACAGAACGTCGGCATCAGCAATGCAGGCGTTAGCGTAAGTGCTCTTCTATGAGACGTAAATCAAAATGAGATATGAGATATGTAAACCATTAGTCCTATAGGAACTGTTCTAACAGTGGCAAAACACTATCTCAAAGTATGAAGTCTAAGGAAGGTCCATCTTCCAGGTCCCGAAGTTCGATCTTGAATCCATATCATAATTACAATTTAGATATTGCTAAATGCTTATAAATGTGCTAAAGTAATGGTAATATAAGTTAATAATGAAAATGAAGTAATAAAATTCGAATGTTTAATAATAAAAAAAATGTGATACACTTGTTTACAAAAAATCTCTGACCCAACATGAATATAAATTTTATCATTTCATACGCTTGGCCTTATAAATTGTCCACATTAAAAACATTTTAATATTCTCAAATATTCTGCTACTTTATATTTACATTATATTTTCCTTTTAACCATTGTCAATATTTAAACTTGCATTAAATAGACAGAGATGGTAATGAGGAATTTTTTCAAAAACATTCGCAAATATTGAGAAATTTAAACATCCAATTAAAATGATTAAACATTTCAGATTCTTGAATATTTCAGCGAAATTGTTAGATATATTCTTACTAAATGTGCTCTTTTACACATTGTATATTCATTCATATGACCATTATTATCTCATTATTTACTCATTTCCTCTCAAAATTGGTCACATTGTCTATAATTAGCAACAAAATATTTGTTTATTCCATTTTAATACTTTTTATTTAATACCAATTTTTCCTCTGTATTTTCGGAATTAAGTTTAAGTGCTATGAATAATTTAATTGCCATACTATTAGTATGAATAATTTAATTATTGGATTTATTACTATCATTCTTTTTATTTAGGTTAAAAATTATAAACATGTATGCAGTAATTTAGTAAAATATCCTAGTTATTTATAAAAAAAACTGAGTTTTTTTAATATTAAATATACAAGCCTCAAAAATGAAATATCTAAGATCGATCAAAGACAACATAAGAGAAGATGGGATTAGAAGCGAAACAGCGAGAGAAGAGTTAAAGGTGGAACCTATCTTTGAAAGCAAGGAAAGTAAACAAACAAAAGGTGATATATAAAATGGTTTGGTCACATCATGTAAATAGACGACCAAAGACAATCGAAACGAATATAGTAAACAAACACACATGGGACAAATCCAGGAGTCCCAGGAAGACATGCAACAGCTTGATGGCAGAACTGATGGCAGAACTTGATGTAAACTGTACTGGAGTAAATAAATAAAAGAATAATGGCAAGAAATAAAACAGGCTCAGCAAGATTTGTATATGACTAGAATATATATGTTTGAACGAAATATTTTTGGGAAAAGTACATATCAAAAAGAAGGTTTTTGAACTATAAAAATCTTTATAAGCCTCCAGGAAATCATTAAAGATGAACATCGCTCCCAAGAACTATCTACTATAACTAAAAAATGAAATAGGACGTTCCCACTGTCACCATATTTGCTTCTTTTAAACCTATTTATAAATAAACAACACTGTGATTTATAGGAAAATCCGTACTTTGGCTGGTTTGGGATCGAATTTATCGTTGGTTAAGTTGGCAAAGGGGTTATCACCAATTCATAAGAATGTGTTCCAAGAAGCCAACTTTTACAGTCCAGTTTACAGTATCGGTGCATGTTTTGGTACTCATATTTTTCACCATTAAGTTCAATAATTATTAAATAAAATAATAGCCTTCAGATCTTCATTATCAAGAAAAACAACGTTTGTATTAATAGTATACTTTAAATGTAATAAACAACTTTTACCTGCATTAGATAAGTCAACATATAAAGAGATACATTTTTGCACAATACAAAATATTCAAATAATTCAGAAAACAGGTGAAGATAAAAGTCATACCAGATAAATACACTATTAGTACCTTACATCGACAAATGGTAATTAGAACACATTTTGGTCAACATCAAATTATTCAAATTAAAAATGCATGCATTTTGCCCCCACATACTGAAAGGCAGAATCTCTTGTAATTCGAAAACTCGCAGGACGAAATGTTAGTGCGTCATGCTGCGGTAAGTACTTGAATAGGTGGCAGTCTGAGAAAAGACCAGACTTACTGGATTTAATAGATATCCAACAGTGTACTGCATTTTAATAGATATCCAACAACCCAGTTCGAGGTTGGGTAAAGCCAAATGCCTTCTGAGAGAAATTATACGTTGGTAAGTAACCAAAGCAAAATTTTTCTAACCGGTCGGCGGAATGGAGAAGTGGAGGAATGTTAAAGAGAAGCTTACTTAGTGTAATATTATTAATATAATTCTAAAAGTTTACTTTTTTGCCCCATTAAGCCAAAATTTGTTAAAAAAATCAATAAGACAGTCTCACAAGTACTAGATTCGTTTGATATGTTGTCATGTAAAGAAATGGTTTAGGGAGGCTTAATATTGTTAATAATAATTAGTTATAAAACTTTCTGGTTTTAATTACTTGGTCGCGAAATGTGAAGAAACATATGTGTCCAACATACATCATCATCATCACCATTATCATCATCAGCCTCTTCAGCATGCTTCTAACCTTCGCGATCCTGAGCTTTTCTCTGGGATTCTGGTCCAATATACTCTTAAACACCATGTTGAGCGTGTCATCTACATTTAACACCGCTTCCACCTCGTGGGCGGTATATATACATTCGTACATTTCACGACGAGATCATCGTATTCGTCATTTGGAAGTGTTCAAGTCCCATGATCAACAGAAAGTGTTTATCCATCATATTTTCAAGAAATTGCTTGTTGGATCTATAGAGAAATATTAACAAGCAGAAATTATTCAGTCGCACTCCACATGGGTGCTTTGAGGGTTTCTTCAACTCCCAAGACCGGGTTCTGACCCTATATACGACATCAGTCAGGCTGCAGTTCAACGCAGGTAAGCGTCTGAAAGAACGGTCAAGACGGTCAGAGACCATATAAATCGGATTTGTCGGAAGGTCGAGGTAATATCATATGCAATCCTCGGTTAAGATTTGCCTTTTCCTAAAACCCACTTTAGGTTTTAGATACCACCGTTAAGTTTTTCTGCGTCCTTCAAAATGTATGCGTAGATTGTAAAATTGCGAAAATTTTTAATTCGTTCTGTGCATCTAGAAAGCTAGGAAATTAAAAACAAATGACTCTCGAAAAATTAATTACCATCCATTTAAACAAGTGAAAGTTTATTATTGTTGTAAAACAATGAAATTTCAAATGAGTAAAATAGGATTTCAAATCAGTTTACATTTTTCGATGTAATTAATTTAACTAATATTTATTCTCACACGCTCATTAATACAGTAATCCATTATGAAGAAAAAACGGTTTTGATACTTAATTTGACACTTCAAGAAATATATCGATAAATCCCTAAAGCATAAAATAAGACATTGTTACTTTGACTGTAAGGAAAAGGCGAGAAGAATGCACTCGTTTTGAAGGGGAAATAGTTGAAGGAAGCAAAGTTATCTAAATCTACTAAAAACCACTAAAATATACATATACATCAAAACCTCCACTGGATACTAGATTTTAATTAATGCATCATTTTAGAGCGTTGTTAATAATGATTACTAATATTGTATATATTTGAATTAATTATGTTATTACTATTATTATTATTATTCGATTGAAACGAACTGTAGCAATGGCATTAAGTGATAAATAAATATATTTTAAATTGAATAATAAAGTAAGAGTATTACTTTAATATTATAATTACTATCGGAACGGTATATGTTAAAGGACGTTATAGTCGTTAACATTTATTAATTCTCTAAGGTAATCGGGAAAAATCTGTTTTCTTTTTTCTTAATAATTATTGTTCTATGAATTTAAAACTAAAGTTACATCCTAATAATCTCGCAAGTGACATATTTAACCCCCATAGTGAAGTGCCCCCTTAAATCATTATAAACTAGGTGACCTAATGACTAGGTATAATTAATTTTTAATTCCATACTGTCAGACAAACACACAGCGTGATCGAGTTAAGTTTGTAAGTGGAATCTACACTTACTAGAAAGGATTACCATGTCATATAAGTTCTTACCACATCACATCATTTACTTAATGCTCTGAAAAGAACAGGTTGTATAATGTTCCTAGAGTAATAAAAAAATTAATTGACCTTTGCCGAATATCCAAAACAATTATCATTTAATTGGCTAAAAGAAATTTTTAACTAGTGGTTCTCAGCAGATGAGGAATACTAGGTTGGTTTGGTACGATCAGTATTTGCAATTTTCATAAAAATCATGGTGGTGCTGCGAAACAATATTTCATTATCAAATTTCCCACCCATCTCTCGTCTATAGGTAAAGCTATTACCTCCTCTGTAGTTTGCAGCATCGTAGCATAAGAAATAAATCAGTGGAATGATGTGCAGCGTGCATTCGCCGATAATGCATGTTAGAAAAAAAATTATTGTATTGTAGCAACTTAGCAGTTATTTCAACCCCAATTCAATATTAACTATAGCTATCCGATACCATCTGGCAGTGCTATCAAAACATGGATTAAAAACTTGCAAGAAAATAGTTATGTGCTGAAACGATGTCTCCAGATGAAAACTGTACGTATTCGTGCAAACATGGTTACTCAAAATCTCTATTTGACGTAATCCTCAGCGTTCTCATCAGCGATCTCTCAGCGATCTTTCAGCGATCTCTCAGCGATCTCTCAGCGTCTCAGTCAGCGATTATCAGTTCCATCTCATGTAGTTCATTGAACACAGGATAGGAATTTTACATCTAGGTTTGAAGTTCCAAATAAAGGGTGATTTTTTTAGAACGTCCGAACTTTATATTCAAAACAATTTAAATTCAAACAATTAAAACAACAGCCAAATTGAAACTATTAATTTTATGTGAAATAGGTATTCAATTGCATTAATGTCAGAAAACAATTTCGGACACATGTTTCGCGCATCTGTCTGACAAAGCGTATTCTGTTAATCCTATTTCCGACCGCTTTTTTAGGCAATTAGGGTTTTATGTACGCAATTGCCGGAGTTATGTTGGCTTCCAAGGCTTCAATAGTTGCTAGCTTATCGGTATAAACCAAATATTTAACATAACTCGTGACAGATACATTACATGACCTTGGTTGCCAATTAACAGGTCTGTTGCTCGAAATAATTTTCTCATCGAATTATTCCCTCAATAAATCGATTGTTGCGTTGGCTGTATGACATGTGGAGCCGTCCTGTTGAAACCACATCTACTACATATTAAATCTTCCACGTAGTGGTATACAAAAATTTAATTTCGTGCAAACGTTGACGAATTGATAAATTTGAGTCTTCATCGCACAGTTTTAATATTGAACAGCATGAAGTGCATTCAGAATTTATCGATTATTCGATGAATACATCGCTCGGTTGGGCAATTATGTGCACCATAAAATTCACGAAGTGCTCTCGAAGTTTGACGTACAGAACACTTGCAAGCGTTAAATGTTAATGTTAAATATTCCATAATTATTTGCCAGATTAAACTCAAAAATGTTTACACTAGATGTGCACAAACTCGCAGTTCATTTGACAACGACCCCTGTCGGAAAGTGGGACACACTAAAAAAATCCCCCTTTATATAAAATTCAGATAGTTCCACAAATATTTTTGTCATCAATTCGCAGTTCTTTTGCTCGAAAATGAAAATTATATTTACATTTTCTTTATGTCTGTTGAAGCATATTTTCGCCTTTCGGATTTTGTGAATAAACAAAATTTCCGATATTGGTTTGACGAGAGAGAAGCCCTTACACAAAATAGGAGTCATAGTGTACTGCTCTATATTATTTTATGGCATAATTGGTTCTTATTTTATTGAGGATGTCAGTGAAAATACAATCAAGGTTACGTCATCTGTGTTCACATTATCGAGATGTTTTTGACACAACAATTAACAGGTTTCCTTTTGAGCTTAATGATGTTTGCCACTAAATACCAAATAACTTTCTTTAAACTCCTTAACGAGCATTTCGCTAACCATATTACTCTCATCGGGAGATGATTTAGTCTAACGAAGGTGAAACACGCGTCGAGAAGTTTAAAAAATGTGATTTGTTGTTTAGTGGTATATCTCTTTGAGTTTATTTTTCACATCAAAAGTTTCAATAGAAAAATTGAGGTATCCTCTTGTTAATGATAACACATGGTTTTAGTAAGATGGGGCGACTGACACACCGCTAGAATATCAATAAACGTCGTCGTATAGTTATTTCCTAATCTTCAGTTTTCAATCAGCCCCAAATATACCGACATTTCATCATACGAATTATATTTGTTAGAGTAAGATCTCTATATTTGGTATAGTTATTTGAAAAATAAGGCCTGCATTGAAACCTCATAAAATATTGCGAAGCTGAAACAGTATTGGAGAAAAAATTAGCCCAATTCCAGAAAAAATGTTGCTCCCGGTAATGTGCAGATGAGATTAACAGAATGTTTGCGAACAGATCACGGTAACCTTTCGGATGTTATATTTATACCAGGGTTGTTATTTATGTATCCGGAATTGCCACTAATGGTGTTGCTAGACGTCATCTGACATTTACATCGTGAAGTTTGACAATGTTGACTGTATATGTACGCAGAGTGTTTTGTCATATGCAAGCTATTTCTGTTGTTTAGTGCATTTCATCTCAGTATTAGCATGGTAAGCAAACATAAGATTTTACATGAAAAAAATGTGTGCGCACATAACTTGACAATCGCTCAAAAAAGGCTCGTATCGATTGACGCAAATAGATGCTCAAAAAATACAACCGTGATGCGTTAAAAGCCGTATATAACATCTGCAGAGGTGACGAATCTTGGATCTATACGTATCAGCCCGAAAGTAAACAGCATTGGGTCTTTCAAAGTGAGCCAAACCTAACAAAAGTTTTCGCGCAAGAAGCACTTCGAAAGAGATGGTCGCTTGTTTTTTTTTTTTTTTTGATAAATGGATATGTGGTTACAGTGCCACTAGAGAATCGTAGAATGGTCAATTCTGAATGATAAACAACCATTTGTTTACCAGAAGTCTTTGAATAAATAAGAAAAAATAACCAGCGACACAGGATCATTCTTCACCATGACAACGCGAGCTTTCACACATCGGACCGAACAACTCAGTATTTGGCTGGACAAAACATCGAATTGATGAGTCATCCGCCACACAGTCCTGATTTAGCACCCAATGATTTATTTTTGTTCCCGTCCGTGAAGAGCAAACTACGTGGTTAACGATTTTCGACGCTAGAAGAAGCGTTGATTCGTTCAAATTGCATATTTTGAAGATATCTTAATCGGAATGGAAAAAGTGCTATGAAAATTGGTTCAAATATATGCAAAAGTGTATAGATCATCGCGAAGAATATTTTGAAAAACAATAAAACCATTTTCAATGATAAATATTTGTTTTCATTTATTATTCCGGATACATAAATAGCAACCCTCGTAAATATATTTGATAATGTACACACATATTTGTTAAATATAAACTGTCTCTACATTAATGAAGCATTTTATATATTTGAAAAAATATTTGTGGATGATTCACAGATGATGAATACATTTTTCTTCTCCTTTTTTTCTAGTACACAATTCTGCCTGTTATTTCATTGCTTCATGCCCTTTCGTAATATCATCGCTCAATATTTTATATAGTCGGCTTATACTTCTTCTCCAAGTAGATATCTTAAGCTGAATTGTGCGGACTGTATGTGTTTTATGTGGTTTGCCTGCGCGGCAATGTAGACGCTCTGACACAAAGTCACACACAAATATTCTCACCGCACAGCACGCACACGAACCATCTGTTGACCACCAGATAATTCAAATAAATTGTTCCAGTAAAGTAAACACACATGTAAAATTTTATTGGTGTAGACACAACTTTAGCTGTCCTCCTTTCTTTCATTCTATTTATGTGTTTGCGTCGTTCTCTTTTACTATTCAATGTCCACTCATATCCACATCCATTAGCAACCCTCGTACTTCTGCAATGTAGAAAATTTCGAATACAATTTTAACAAAGTATATGGATTGTATAGGGTTGCCTGTTCTCTTTCACATATTGACACAGTCACCCAAACATTTAATAAAATGGACGTTAATGTTCTACTCATGGATATCTTCTGCCCATTGAAGCATTCTTCCTCTTGACTGAAGCATTAACGACTCTATTTTTTCACCTAAATTGATCAGTGAGTGGCATAATCATTTACTACTAGGTTGGAAAAGTCCTTTTTAATAAACATTTCATTTCCTACAGACAGTTGTTTTTTAATCGAATGTTGAAAGATGCCAAAATTAATGACCCACCCAATATAATACGTTAATTATGTGAAAAAAATGTGGTATTGCTAGTTTAGTCAAGAAAACGAGAAATCATATAGTTCAAAAATAACATTAACATTTTAAATATCTATTAGTATGGCAAAATACACCTCTGTGAGACATTCCGTCTCCTCACATCGATTCTCGGTAGAATACAAACGCCAGACCGATTACAAAAGAATTTGTGTAAGCGTGGTTTTTTTTGATGCACGGTTTCTCAGTACAAGAATGAAACCACCAAAATATTGACGTTTAACCAACCTCCTTTCGATATTAGTTACTAACCTATCGTCATTTAGTATCGGGGATCCCTTCTTGATGAATGAATAGTTTTATAGAGTTGTTAAATATAAAATTGTAAACCTATTTTTGGTATCATTGTGGTGTGGTGAAAATAATATTATTGGTTTTTGGAATAAGTTAACACATTTTAATTTGAATTACAAGGTAAGAACGTCTGTTTTATATTATAATAATTGTTGGAATCACTTACGTAAATGTACATGTTGTTAATATTTAATTCTTTTGTAAACTTATCATTGCCAAAGAAAATACACTGTGTTACTGAAATATTCTGTATGAAAGATAGATGCAAAATGAAAAACAAAACAATATTTGATTATATAACGGGTGAGGCAAGTGTCACGCGGCCATTTTAATTAGTTATAACTGTTTTCAATTATGACATTTTTTTCTAAAATATTCTTACTTTGTCTTTATAGTAGTAGTCTGGTAATTTGCACGTTTTTATCGGGATTTTTTTTATGGAAAAATAAAATTCAGTGGTCTAGTTTTTTTGATATGTTATTATTGACATCTAAAGGATACAAAAAATGACTTCATTTTACAACGTTGTATTATTATTTTTATTGATCAAAGTAGACGCCTCAAAAAAGAAGAAGAAGGAAGAAGGAAGGAAAAAAGAAGGAAGGAAAAAAGAAGAAGCCTTTCGGCTCTTGAGGACCTCTAAAATAAAAAAATCGAATTGATTATTAATCTATAGAATTATCGTAAAAGCGTTTTGAGAAATACGCTTTTAAAGTTCAAGATCAAATTTAAAAAAAACTCGTACTTACATTAATCACATATACCTGGGGCGTATAATCTGCCTTCAACTTCTTGGTAGGCTTCATTCTCCGCAACTTTTTCTGTCCTGCGACTCATTCTGGCTACTTTAGAAGCCTTTGCCGTTTCATTTTCCGCCTTTGAGATGCGGGAGTTGTACAATTTAGCGTACGTGAGAGGGTGTGGGCCAATTGTGACTCCTATAGTCTCTAGTATTTTTAAAATAGGTAAAAATCCTTCATTGAAGGTGCATGCCGCTATCCATGTAGCAATTTCAAGTGTCTTTTATCCCACAAAGTAGATGTTTACGCTTCGAATAACGATCGTACGCTAACAGTTTGCTCCGAATTTTAATGTAACTATGCTTTATATATATATATATATATATATATATATATATATATATATATATATATATATATATATATATATATATATATAACGAATTAAGCTCTAAAATTTTTACAATATACTCTCAATATATTTCATTTTCGAAATAAATAAGAAAAAAAAATCGACTTTCCTAACCCAAGTTACCAGACTTGTATTAAAATCTTGTATTAGTTTTTGGAAGTCAATTAAATGTGAGCTACTAGCAGTAACGCAACTTCGCAACTAACGCTCTTTTTAACACATTTAATTTCTAACACATCTATATTTAATTTTTAATACATCTATAATGTCAACATATCTAGAGTTGGTCCAGTAATTTCAATATGGATGTTATACGATTTGGGTCTTATTTATATAAAACTGTCCGTTCAACAATCCCCTTAAAAATAATCTCCGTCAAATCAATTTTACGTCATAATTGCCCATTTGATAGTTTCGCACTGTTCTTTGAACCTCTGGTGCGGAACCGCTACCCAACTGTTTCAGATGCTTGAAATTGTTTGAATAAACAATAATTTTTATTTTTATGAGGCGCCGGACGATTAGCGTATTTTCACAAAAATTCACTTTGAGTTGCAATAATTGCATATTTTTTTTAATGTAAATTACAACAATTTTGCTGCACTTTTAGCATATACTTATCCAGGAATAAAACGTGCGCGTTTGCACTATACAGCAGCCATTCCCCAAGTGCCACAAATATCACGAAAAAAAATGGCACCAAAATAAAATGGTGGCGTGATACCTGCCCCACCATTTATTTTTATTATTTTTTGATTATGTATTTAATTTTTATATGGCATGCTTCAAAATAGACCAGTTGAGAGTTAGTATAATATAGGAATATGTTCAGGTGCTTATTTTTGAGATGTGAGAAGAAACCCGAAGAATGTAGAAAATCACATCGAAAGGTACTCCTTTCACCCAACGTTAATTTTAATTTTCGGAATGGCCAGAACAGGTCAGGTGATCAGGAACAGAATCAGGTGAATATGGGATTCATACAAAAAATGTCATCCAATTTTTGGACGTATTGTCTTTCAGTTCGAACTATTCTTACTGAACCTGGTCGCGAATCGCCTTCGATGGTCTTGCCATCACGATTTTTTTTTGGCTGACGCTCAGAGGGTACAATCATGTTATTTGTGAATGCCAAGATATATTATATCCTTAAAATTTCTGGTAAAAGCAGCTGAAATTTAACACGATATCTCCCAAATATTCATTGAAATATGTTACTGTTGATTACGTTATATTCAACGAATAACTTTTTTGATTAAACACAGTATATACTTAAGATACAAGCTGGCCAAAAATTGAACACTTCATTTAAATTTAAGCCCATTTTCTTGTTTTGGAGTTGACGAATCTGGGAGTTTAACAGTTATGTTCTTACAGTATGATTTTTTCAATGAGAAAATATAATATAAAATTATATATATATATATATATATATATATATATATATATATATATATATATATATATTATATTATATTATATATATATATATATATATATATATATATTATATTATATTATATATATATATATATATATATATATATATATATATATATATATATTATATTATATTATATATATATATATATATATATATATATATATATATATATATATATATATATATATATATATATTATATTATATTATATATATATATATATATATATATATATATATATATATATATATATATATATATATTATATTATATTATATATATATATATATATATATATATATATATATATATATATATATATATATATATATATATATTATATACAGACAGGACATAAAATCAATTTTGAAGGAGCCAAAAAAATTGTGAAATATTGAAAACTACAAGGTCCTCATAATCAGAAAAGCCCTTGAAATGGAAAAAAAACAGTGAGCTAAATATGCGAAACGACGCTCGCAACATTACAAAACAATGGAAATTGCTTCTAAAGAAAGAACAAGCACTGCATCGTGGCGACGAAGAAAAATCAATAATACTTTAAAATGCCAAATGAGATTTTGGCGAAGCCTCGTGGCTTTTCACAGAATGAACGGATCGACACCCGGAATGATGAGCATTAGTTACATTGGACGCAGCTCAAAGAAGTAAAAATGCTCCATATATATATATATATATGTAACAATTTTTATCTTAACTACTTCATAGGCGATGTACAATTGCTGAGTCTGCTTAGTGTATCTATATATATATATATATATATATATATATATATATATATATATATATATATATATATATATATATATATATATATATATATATATATATATATATATATATATATATATATATGTTTGTTTCAAATGTTTAAAAGCATTCAATGGACACTAATTCAGCGAAAACTTTGCAGGCATAGTACCAAAAGTTTTTTAATTTTTATTGAAAAATGTTTGATAGTTTTGACAAAACAAAATTGTCATTTGTTGCTCGGAAAATCCTCGTAATTCATAAAAAATAATCGCCGCACAACTCAGACAACAATTAATTGACAGACAACAGTTCCTGCACCAACAATTGGTCGCGTAATTTCACGAAATGCCGATATTCAAATCAATTGACCAGCAATATATTGTGGTTTAACATTGTAGAACTTCCTTTTATGGAGTTATCTAAAATTCTAATAAAATCAAAATAAAAATCCTAACGATTTAAAAACGAAATCCGAGATATTATCGATGAAACTGATTGGAAACTGTAAACGAAAACTTTGCGAAAAGAACCAAGATTTGAAGCCGAAGACGATGTGGTTCTTATTTAATCGGAAAGTGTGTAATTCAATACTCAATAAAAATTAAATCATAAAATTAATAGAAAAGTTATTTTATTTCCAATTTAAAACCGGCATTCAATTTGGAATATCCAATATTTGATTATATGTGAGAAGCACTTTAAAAAATCTTGAAGGCCGGGTGTCGAAAAAATTTTAACTTTCGAAGAAGAATTATCCGTAGATGGATCGATATTGATTTTCCAAATTTCATTCAAAAATCTTTCTGTCTGAATATAAATGCAAACCCAAAATAAATTTTTGGCGGTCAAAGAATAATCATAGGTTATAAATTGTCAGATTAAATGTCAAATGACCACATTTCATGTTATTTTGTTTAGCTATTAACTTCCAACGGGCAACGTTGTTTGCAAATTTCACATTTTCCTCCCAATATTTTTAGCAGTTCACTTCTACAAAAAAAGATATACTAATTATTTCAATAATTGAAAGTTATCTATAAATTTTAGCTATTTAACTAGCATTAGATCATCGTCAAACACGAATACCCTACTTTCTAGAATTGTTGACATATCGAATATAAACAGATGTATTAATACCTATAATAATTTTAAAAATTGATCCAATAGCCGACAACATTAAGTAATTGCAAATTTTGTTAAGTTATTCTCACACGTTCCACTTTTTACTAATTTGGTAACTTATATGAAACCTAGCAAAAAACATTTTTTTATTAAAATTCAAACTTGTGTTAAAAGACTTGGGGATGTTAAAAGACTTGTTAAGAGACTTGGAGGAAAGAACAATGGGTTATTATTATTTAAAGGCATTCGATGGACACTAAAGGCCGGTTCTACAATGCGAGAATATACCAGGTATAAGCTATACTTGGAATAAAATTTGAAACGCCGGGCGTTTACGGGCGTTTCAAATTTTATTCGAAGTATAGCTTATACCTGGTATATTCTTATCCACCAAACTGGATAAAAGTAGTACAAGATCTTGTGCGAATATTGCCACAGTTAGTGAAAAGTGTCGGTACATTAAAGACTTCCATTTTTATGTGTAGAAAATTCAACTGACGCAAAAGCTAGAACTTTCTAAACATTCCCACCGCTGACAGTTCACCAGTTGGTTTTTGTTAGATAATGAAATGAACTTACAATTTAGTTAAAAATCATATTCAGCGATGAGCCTCAATTTCACCTCGAAAGTTTTGTAAACAAACAAAATTGTCATTTATTGCTCGAAAAATCCTTGCGTAATTCATAAGAAACAATCGCCGCCCAACTCGAACAGCAATTCATTTCCCGCACCAACAGTTTCCAGGTTACATAATTTCACGAAATGCCGAGTTTCAAATCAATTGACCAGCAAGATCTTGTCGTTTGACAGTGTGCTACTTCCTTTTATACAGTTGTCTACAGTTCAAATGAAATCAAAATAAAAATCCGAACGATTTAAAAATGAGATCCAACATGTTTTCGATTAAATTGAACACAGATTATAGGAAATTGCAATTGAAAATTTTGCCAAAGGGACCAAGATTTGAAGCCGAAGGTGAGGTGGTTTATATTTAATCGGAGAGTCTTTAATACAATAATCAATAAAAATTAATAGAAAAGTTATTTTATTTCCAATTTAAATTCGGCATACAATTTGGACGACCCAATATTTGGTTAAATGTAAGAACTACTTTAAAAAAGCTAGAGGACCGTATCTCGAAAAAATTATAACTTTCGAAGAAGAATATCCGTAGATGGATCGATTTGATTTTCCGATATTCAGTCAAAAATCTATTCATTTTGAATATAAATGCAAACACAAAATTTATTTTTGACGGTCAACGAATAATTATAAGTTATAAATTGCCAGATTAAATGTCAAATGACCATATTTCAGGTTATTTTGTTTAGTTGTAAAGCCTTGAAGAACTTCCAACAGGCAACATTATTTGCAAATTTGCACATTTACTTCCCAATACTTTTAGCAGTTCACTTCAAATAAACAGATGCATATTACTTTCATAATTGCAAGATATCTGTATACTTTAACTAGCATTGGATCATTGTCAAGCACGAATACCCTGCTTCCTAGAACTGTTGACATATCGGGAAAGAAGTAGATTTATATTGATATCTGTAACCATTTCAAAATATAATCCAATGACCGACAACATTAAGTAATTGCAAATTTTGTTAAGTGGTTCTCACGCGTCCCCTTTTTACTAGTTCGTTACACGGAACCTACCAGAAAACATTTTTTTTAATTGAAATTGAAGTTTTGCTGAAAAACTTAATATATTGTACGAGGGTAGTATAAAAAGTTTCCAGCCAAGAACACAGAAACAAGTATTTTTTTATCAAATTCAGTTTTATTTCTCAATATAGCCTCCTTGTAATTCTATATATTTCCCTAGCGATGCTTCGATCTCTTTAGTCCAACCAAATAGTAGTTGATACCTTGTTCTGCAAAATAGTCGATTTTACTTCGTAATCCACTATGTCAACTGTGCCTTGATTTCAGAAGTGTAGTGGTGTATCCGAGTGTCATCTGCAGTAAGTAATCGACGCCAAAACTCCAAAGCTTAAAATGCTTCAAAAAGGCTTAGGAAATGTTCATTCGAATGTGTTTTTGGTACTGAGAGAGCAATCGCGGCCACCAATGCACGGTTATCTTTTTCATACTCAAATCTTCAGTGAATTCACTTTTCTCCAAAAATTGAGGTATTTAGTTTGGGTATTCTGTCACCTGATGGCTGTGATGAGCTGGAGTATTATCATGTAGAAATATTGTACTGGCTCTTATGTCCAAGAAAACATCATACAACAATATTGGTTTAGAGGTTGGTTATATTGATTTATATTGGTGTGACCAATGGAATATTTGTTTTTATTTTATTCAAATTTCGCTCAATTGCACCGTCAAAATAGAAACAACTGATTGAAAGCAAACCAGTGGCATGTAGTTTTTTAGAGGCTCTTATGCAGTTTCCAAAGGTTTCTGAACCACTCAGTTAAGAAATTCTCACCGATATTGCATTTCTGTTTCTGTACCTGTATTTCTACTGCAAAAAAATAACGAAGTACCATAATAAATTATTTGATGTGAAGGAATATCGATGGCATTTTTTACAAATTGTCTGTTCTTATTATTATTCTGTTATTATTGTCAATGAAATGGTAACGTTCAAGAGTTTGTATTTATTTTATAAAATTTGTTCGTTATGTAAATTTATTACAGAAAAGGAATCACTGAGAAATTTGTATCCTTGATATTTTGTTGAGTTTTCGTGGCGAGAAACCCAAAAGAAAGAAAAAATATATAAACACGCCACAACCATTTAGACAATACGTCAACTGATTAATATCTAAACTAATTATTATCTAATACTAAGTGATAGTTGTTTAACCGCCATCAACCTGCTTGATTATTACTCTGTAATCTGCTCTATATTAAAATCTACATTAAAATAATAAATATTTACTTCTGTTAAACTCTTAAATCAACTTCTATTCTGCTGCATATAAATTTCATCAGAATTTAATAGGAATTTATTTGTATCGAAAAAAAATTTATTTGTATCGAAAAAAAAACAAGGCAAACTTGTTTAACTAACAAGTTCTTTAAATAAATTGAAAATATTCAGAAATTCATAAACTAATCTGGTATTTAATCAGAACAGTATGTACGGCATATTAAAACTGTTAATATTTTTATTACTCAATTGGTAGATTGGGAATAAACGAGTCCAAAATAAAATAGGGGAATTTTTCACTTGTCACTGATGACAAATTGTTGTGATTCCTCACTTTCAGAATTGCTATAATTAAGAAATAAGATGTCTCCAAAGAACAGGAGATTTTTGCCTAATTTAACTTTTCAGAAATCACCATAAAAAATAATTATTAGTACCAATTGGCACGTTAAAAAGCTTAAATTTATATTTTTTATACAACAAATATTTCTCTGTGGTTTTTTATTCTGTGTATTATGAAAAAACTTGTTTGCTTCATTTACGAAAACAGTTCGTTAATTCACGTTTGCAAATTACGGATTTTATTATTCAAATCAACGTTCTGTGCACCAAACTTATAGAACACTTTGTAGATTTTATGGTGCACATAATCGCCTGACCGAGCGATGTATACTCCAAATTATCACATATTCCGAACGCATTTCACGCTGCTTGATATTAAAGAAAAAACTAGACAAAAAACTATGCGTTCCGAAGAAAATATCGTTGCTGTTGCTGGCAGTGTTGATGAAGATCCAAATTTATCAATCATTTAATGGGGGTCATTACATAACGATGATCAATGATTATGTAATTCTAAATTTGAATGGTATTGATCTGGAGGAAATGTGGTTCAAACAGGACGGTTCCACATGTCATACAACCAAAGCAACAATCGAGATTCATTGAGGGAACAATTCGATGAGAAAATTATTTCGAGGAACGGAACTGTTAATTGACCACCGAACTCATGTGATTTACGCCTTTAGATTATTTTCTTTGCGACTATGTTAAATGTGCGCTTTATCAGAAGTAACTACGGTGAGGCCTTTGTCTGAAATTGTTTTCAAACATTGAAAACACAAAGACAGCTATTGAATGTTATTTCACATAAAATAAATTGTTTCGAGGTATCTAATTTGGTTTCTGTTTTATTTGAATTTAGTTTGGACGCGCTAAAAAATCGCTATATATATATATATATATATATATATATATATATATATATATATATATATATATATATATATATATATATATATATTATTTTAGTATTAAAACCTTTTCCCATTTAAGAAGATTGAGCCTAAAACAAACGTAAACAAACAATTTACTGAATAACAAAAAAAAAATGAAACTATCAAAAATACATTTGTTGAATTAGTTTGTTATTTTGGTGTTTATACATCACCTCATTATGTAATAATAAAAATATAAAGATATTTCCAATATATTTGATACAAAAAAATATAATGAGTATGTCCACCATGGCTGTAGTAATACTCTTTAACTCTGCGAAGCATGTGCTCTTCTTTTCATAAGGTATTTCGAATTGCTTTAAGTTCGCTTAGTGACTGAAACATTAACTCAAGATTTCGACCCCATGAATCCAATTTTATTTGCCCTTTATAGGCCCAATACAAAAAAATAAATCAAGAAACTTTGATGATGATGCAAGAGACATTGGGCTAATGATATCTGAAGACTATTATTACTTTGAAAGCCCCTTGTCCAGGCGAAATCTCCATTGAATTACCGCAATGGCTGGATGGCAGCATGAAAATAAAGTTTACCATTGATTTAGTAATCAAATATATAGACAAGCTGAATTCCAGAAAAGTGACTGAAAACAGTATTTATACCTCTACCAAAAAAAAAACAATCGTAAATCATGTAGCAAATACAGATTAATCAGTTCTGTAAACTATTCATTCAAGACCTGATTAAAAATAACCCAAAACAGTATCTTCGTAACAAATAGCGGCAACTAGTCGACACAAAGTTTCAATTTCGTAGTGGCCTGAGAACTAGGGAAGCATTGTTTTAAGCCTTTACTCCTTCAGAAATGTCGAAAAGGCAACAAAACTGTATGTGTGTGCTACATTGATTTTCAAAAAACTCTTGACCATGTAACTTACGGAATTAATTGAAGAATTAGCTGACATCTGTGCAGATAATAATGATATTCAACCCATCAAAAATGCATACGATAATCAGTCAGCAGTAGTAAAAAAAATAATTATCAAGTTAATTAGATAGAAACGAATGTCATGTCCATTTTTTGGAACATACTCATAAAGCGGTCTAGTCTGACCGACACATTTAACGGATAGTTTCCAGTTGCCTTCAAAAAAGCTTTATAGAACAAAAAAACGGGTTGTAAGGATTGGAGCTTGCAAATTAGTCTAAATATTAACTTTTATAAAACAACCGACAAGGCACAATTAAAAGAAAATGGACTACAAATAGAAAGAGTTCAGAAATAGAAATAATTAGAAGCGTTTATCGATTTTGAATTTAACCATGATAATTAAATTTATCTTAGAATTGAATTGGCGAGATCTGGGTTTTTCAAATTTAAATTAGTGTCCTGCGATATAAACTTGAATTTGCCATTCGATTCGATTAAGGTTTATAGAATGTTACATCTAGTTTATGGAATATACAACGAAAAGTACCAGAACGAAGAAGTGCTTCAAGTTGTGATATAGGGAAAAGTGAAATAGTGTTTGTGTCGCAGGAAGAGACAGTTCTGGCTGAGGTATATATGACAAATGGCCGTCAACCTTCATTGATGAAGCCGACATAGAAAGAAAAATACTTGGAAGTCAATTTCTTTTTATTATTACCTTCTCTCTACAGTAACTTTAAATATATTTTAAGCAGAGTAGGTGAAACACAACATTTTTATCTCAGTCTATTTACAGTAGTGATTGTAGAAGTGTAGCTTACTTTACCTTTTTTACACTGGTACTGTAGTGTTGCCTTCATATATATTCCTTATAGCTTTTCTTAACTTATAAGGAATTTCCACTCTTATAAGAGGTTTCCATAGATGTGATAATGGGATTCTATCATAAACTTTTTAAAAATTACTTAATTGCTATATGTAATTCTCTATGTCTCTAAATTATTTCTTCGCATCTTATTGTAATTATAATAATATTATCTATTTGTAAATTAACATTATTATTAATAAATAACATTGTCATGTGTCTTTTTCGGATTAAGGAATATTTTATTTATTGATGTAGGGACCAGTTAACTAACCCTTAGCATCGTAATTTTGATTATGAAAATATCTCTCTCGAGGCGGACTTGATGCCCTGTCCTGTTATTCTGTTCTCATACATAATCTCCATCTCATCGAAAATATATTTTCATGTATCTTAAAATAGGCTGTTTCAAGTATTCGCTGTATTTGCGCTTACGAAGACCATTTTTGGGATCTGTGAATTTCCTAATTTTGTTTTATATATACTAAATATATTAGTGCATGATAAAAAAAACTACTATTCGCTCAAGCACGATTTTCATTACTGTCATTTTTTAGCATCACTTTATATAGGCCTTACGAGCAAATAAGAAATATAGTACAATCTACGTATAAATATGTCAATTCTTGTAATAGAACCTTCCATGTGAAACACTAAACCCGAAAAGATTTACCCCAATACCAAATAACTTTATTTAACTTCACGACGCGCGTTTCGCTAACCATGTTAGCATTATCAGGAGATAATTCAATTCTAATTCTGAAATTAAAATACGTTCTATTTTTATGACAACTATATCTATTGAATAGGTCCTTTATCCCAGTTCATGGTTTTCTTACGTTTTACTATATAGATGCTTTCATATGCGTACAAAGCCCTATAATTATTTGCACTTTTAACAAGTCTTAAGTTACTAATATTTATATTATGGTAATGCTCGAGTACATTTTATTTACCACCTGATATCTCATTTCTCCCATATGTAATATAAGGAATATGTTTTTTATACCTGGTTAATATGGACCTTTTATTTTGCCCAATATACTTTCGATCCCAATATTAACAACTAATTTCGTAAATCCCCGATTTTTCATATTGGTCTTTTTATCATATTGGTCTTTTATATATTTTCATAACTTATTGTATGGTTTGTAGACTAGTTTAATATCTACTTTTTCCAAAATCTTGTCTAAATCTCATGTTTGTTGGGAATCAAACAGTATTACCATGAATGTGTTTCCATTCTGTTGCGATTAAAATATCGAAAATACGTGCAATAATTTCCTAAACTTATGTTTTCCAATTAGTTTATGATTTTTATACGCTTCAATAGGTACGGTTCAGTGGCGACTCGTGGGTTGTAAAGTGGGAGGACGTAGAAGAAAATAGTTCTGCTGACGATTTTTTTTGCTTTCCCCTTCCTCCTTTTTATTTTCCGTACTATTGAAACCCTATACAGGAGGTGAACCTGTGGTGTTTTGCTCTGAAAAATTGTTTACTGTGATAAATGCTGGAGGGGCGGCAACCCTCCCTCACGAGCTGCCACTGGTACGGTTGTCATATAAATAGATTAGTTTTACAATCAGATTGAACCATCTTCTCATTATGCTAACATGGTTACCGAACAGTCGTCGAAAAGTTGAATAAAGTGATATAGTATTTAATAATAAATCCCTTAGAGTTCAGTGTAAATATATTTTTAATTACTCGAAGACCGCCAGATAATATTCCTTCATGTTTTTCCTAGGAACAAGAAATATTTAGAAGTTAATAGAAGATATCTTTTATATTTTAAATAAACGTTAATGTACAGTGGGTTCAATTCTTCTATTGGAACTTTAGGTGTGAAACACTAAACTTAAAGACCACTGAACACCAAATCAGTTTTTTTGAACTTCTCGACGCACGTTTTACTAACCATGTTAGCATCATCAGGAGATGATTTAATCTAATTCTAAAACTAAACTATGTTCTATTTATATGAAAATCCTATCTAATGAAGCGTGTAAATTAATAATAGAAAAAGTTGACTGAAAGGAATAGGTCCTTTATCTCGGTTCATGATTTTCTTACATTTTTCTATTTAAATGCTTTTATATGCATCCAAAGCCCTATTAATATTAACATGTTTAAGTTACTTACGTTAGTCTTAAATTAACAAGATGCACAATTAATAAGAGGGCTAGACAAAATTTTGAAAAAAATGGACATTAAGGTTGTGTACAAACTATATAATAAATTAAGAGAAGTTCTGGGTAATCCAAAAGATAAAGTAGATCAACATGAAAAGTCGGGGATTTACGAAATTAGTTGTCAAGACTGTGATCGAAGGTATATTAGGCAAACAAAAAGATCCATATTGACAAGATATAAAGAACATATTGCCCACATTAGATATGGGAGAAATGAAACATCTTATGTTGCCCAACATGCAATCGAACATGACCACGGTATAGATATTAGTAATTTAAGACTAATTAAAAGTGAGAAAGATATAATTGGTAATCCCACATGGTATAAATGCAGCTTCGAGACATATAAGTACGTTTTCAATGTACTTTTTAGCATCTTTTTTCAGTTGTGGACAGTTATGCCAAATGTTTATCAATTTTTCGGTAAGTTGTCTCTTGCTAGTGATCTGTTCCTTCGCTATTTCCCCTTCATTAGTCCCCCTTCAATAGTTCTCCTTCATCGGTTTCCCTGAAGTTGTATTGGATTCACGTTCGGTTAATAAGCCAATAGCTTTTTTCAGCCAGCATTACCATTATTACATTCCTGGTATTATGACACGTGTCTAAATCATACATCTAATCTTAAGGGAACAATCGGTTTTTCAAGACTCGTTTCTATTGATCTTATCTCGACAATGCAGATTTTTTGCAGATATAACAGACCACACCATTAGGCTTACTTCGTGTTTCACCCTTTTCACAAGACAGTCAGACGGAAATTTTTCTCCTCAGTTCTTCACACAAATAAGGTTTTATTCTACCAAATTTGGAATATTAACCCCTCATACAAGCACATTTGTTTATAAAAAAGTTTACATAATAATAAATTATATTTTCTTAATGTCAGTGTTCAATAGTTATATTTCTATGTACTCGAACCTATTCTAGTTGCCTTTTCTTTATTGCTGGAAACAAACGTCGCGTTTTTGTTGGCCGTTGACCAGTTCGGTTTTATTCAACCAACTCTCTCTGGGCTGTTCTTCTGGGAATTTTAAGCCCTGCATTATTAATCAAAGTTGTAAGAAGAACGATACTCTACTTTCTATTTCCGAAACAGATATCCATAATTTTACGGCCACCATGAGGTTTATTGATCATTTTTATCCATCACTTTTACCTAAAAGTTCTATATTGTATTAACTATATATATATAATTGTAACAAAAAACGACACCGGATAATTTTTTTATATACAAATTCATTTTGACATGCAATTTTCAAAAATCGTTTACTGTTCCTAATAATTTGGCAATTCACGTTATCAATCACTCTATTTTTATTCTATTTCTAATTATATTTATTAAAACAAGCATCATAAAATTTACAACAAATGATTAACGTAAAATTTGTGATCAGGTCAACAAATATATCAGGTAAAAGATTCTCCACTAAACATTCTAATTACCGAGGCAATAAATCGGGCGTGTACGAGAGGTTCGGAAAATATCTGCAATAACTTGACATTTTCATTTGAATTGTTCGTCATTTATTGTTGTTTTGTTCGAAAGAACGGAACGGCAACTGGTTGGAAAGAATGCCGTTCCTTTGGCGCCGACGACAATCGCGTTTTAAATTGATTTCAGCAGGTCATTCTGTGACAAATCGATAAGAAAATGGTTTTAGCTTTTATACAGTATGGCTTTGGTTTACCAGATGAAACATGACAAATGTATTCTCCTCGTGTTTTGAACATTCTAATATATTAAAATCAATATTAATGACTTAAAGCGATTTTACAACCCAAATTATATCTACACGGTGTCGCTAAATTTAAAAATTCATAACAGATAAATTCTAAAACCAAACAGTACTACATGGTGTCCCAATAGGTATTTCGGGATTTATTTTTTATTAACAGCATGGCTATTCCATGCGTAAAATTGTAAATAACAATTTGGCACGGTTGCGATTCAGTTTCACCAATAACTTGAGGCATATTTTGCTTCAGATCATTAATCTTCTGCGAATAGTTAGAACATACTTTGTCCTTGAGGAAGTCCCACAGAAAAAAAACACAAGGGGGGTTAGATCGCATGATCTGATAGGTCACTAAATACCACAATTTCGAGAACTCACACGGCCAAAAAATATGTTCGTAATAAATCCAAAGTTTCTCTCGTCATGTGACACGTGGCGCCATTTTGTTGAAAGAATAGACCTGCTAAGGTGTATATTGTCTAATTGGGACCATAAATAGTTTCTTAACACATTGCGATAGCATTCGCCATTAACATGTACCATAATCATTTTCATAAAAAAATGACTCTCTAACCCCTCCCCACAATGCACACCATAATGTTACTCGAAGAGCACGTAAAGGTTCTTCTGCAACCACTCGATGATTTTCACTTCTCCAATTTTGCTTGCCCACATAACTTGTCAGTTGGAAATGAGCTTCGTCGGAGAACAGAATTTTATTGCAAAATTCTGCAATGTTTTTTTCGTAATAAGTTTGCAAAATTTTAACACGTTCTTCCATCGTAAAACGATACATAATTAAATTGTATGACACATACGAGATAAAAAATTTAAATTTATAAGTCCTTAAAAAACGGCGCTAAATTTACATCCCGAAGTACCTATTGGGACACCCTTTAGTATATTATAAAAGAATTTAATGGTAATTTAGTTCATTTATACTTTTTAACCTTCTATTCCAAAAATATGACACAACATATATTTTTCACTGATATTTGTAGCAGCTGCTTATATTTTTCCTAAAATTCCTGTAATTTTTTTTATTATTTAATAAATCTCCTTCGATACAATTCCGTATATAAAATATAAACAAAATATAAACATAAAATATATCAAGAATTTAAATATAATAATGAAACACAGAGTTCATTCAGACTTTTCACTCTACCCTCGTATTATTCAACTTTCAACAATTCAACAATTCAACAATTTTTCATTTTCCTAAATAATTAATGAAAAGAGGCTATTGAGACTGACTACTTCATAAACCATACGTAATGTTATGTTTTAAAAACGTATACTTATTAAATGTTATGAGATGCCTTGAATTTAGGGTTCAGAGAACTTTGAAGAGACTGACTCATTAATGCTTTCACATATGTCTGAATGGGCCAGTTTCAATATGGTGTAATTAATTACTCTAACCTTTAAACATCGATTTTATTTTATTTAACAGCAGATATATTAACGTAACAATTATTCAGAATACGTTACTGGAAACGGCTAATTTTAAACTGGATAGTTATCCCCTTATTGTAAGGCTAGAAAGACAGGAGACAGAGCATTGAATTCTATTTTAATACACGAAATTATGTCATTTCGTGAATAATCAGATCTTTATCGAACACTGTGCCTTTTGTTACAATATATAGTACAATGAACGAATCAATTTTCCAAAGGCAGCAGTTATTTCACCCCCGTTTCAACATCAGACGTGATGGAAACATTCAAAAAAACTCACAACCATATTTTATTATACATTTATTTTATAAGTATATATATATATATATATATATATATATATATATATATATATATATATATATATATATATATATATATATATATATATATATACATTCCGTTCAGTCTATGAAGAGTCACGACGTTTCGCGAAAATCTCATTTGGCATTTTCAAGCATTTTCAGAATGAACGGATTGACACCCGAAATGATTTAGAAACATTATATACCATCCGTGAAAATATTATATTATATATATATATATATATATATATATATATATATATATATATATATATATAATATTAAAACTATAATGCCACTTCTAAATATAATTCAATGAAATATTCAACAATGTTCACGAATCTAGCATAGCCATTTTTTTTTAATTCACCCATTTTGTGAAAAAATATAAATTTTTCATTTATAAGAAATTTCAAAAAGCTGGCATCTTTTGGAAAAATAGAACTATCATAAAGAGTAACAGCCCCGTTTGAGAGTTGGTTAAAAGAAGAGCAAAGTAAGAACTTGCTAACATTAAGTTATATTCTCAACTAAGTAAAGGTAAAGGTAAAAAAAAATCTCAAAACTTTGATATACTTACATAAAAAAACTAAGATAGATTATGTCTACATTTCTACTTTTTTGTAAATTTTATGATATTGTATTTTCCTATCTGAAGAAAACACTGCATGCCAAAACAATGTTCTAATATAAAGTTCTTGAATGAATTGAAATTAATTTTCATCAAGTTTCGGCTACTTCAGTTAAATATAATAACTTTTACAGTTGAATTCATATTAATGGTAATTTAACATTACAGTTAAATTCATTTAATACCAAAAGTAAATGCGAAGAGCCAGTTTAAGTAATGGAACTAAACTAAATAAAAACGTAATGTATTTCATTTTGCAACCGTTTACCTTTAAACAAATGGTGTATTATTCGACAGTTTTCTTCCATTATTATTATAGATAATCAAAAATTAATTACAGCCATGAAAAATCATTCTAATCAATTTTAGAAATTTAAATTACGGCACTGATTTTAAAAATTGAAGAAAATATATTACGTACGAAAAAACAAATAAATTGATTTCCATGTTAAAATCAGAAACTATTAATACCAAATTTCGGCCCAAAATTGTGGTAACATTACGCGTAAAACTTTGTAAAGATATTTTATTTTTATATTATTTAGTTTATTTTTTCCACTCTCAAGATATGTATGGCCCTGTAAAAACTTTAATAAATCGACTTGTAACTGTTGTGAGTATTATCTCCTTCTGACATTGGTTTGATTGCTGCAAGAGACAACAATACGATGATTAAAACTATGAAGTTATGGTTTGCGGAGCAGGATATCATTTTTTTTTCAAAGGATTACAACTACTTTAATTGATCAAATAAATAATAATAAGTATTCTATAATCTAGGATCCTTATAAAAACATGCAGTTTCTTACTTATATATTGGTTAACAAAAGAACAAAACAAGAACGTGTTGACATTAAGTTATCGACTCTTATTTAAATATGTTAATGACAGAAAACATATATAATTGTGATATTATACAGTTCCAAAATTAAATTCGATAACTTGCATTTTAATACATAATTATATACCAAGATCTAAAAATAAAGTAATATTGATAATTAATATACATCAAAAGAATATTATTGGAAGGTTAAGACCACCACTAACAATTCTTTTGTCACGCCTACAGTTCAAGTACCTATACTGATGATAATATCCCTCCATAAAATAAGGTTCCCTGAACACTTTAAAATGAACGTGTACCCCAGAATAACTTGGGTCGTCCTTGCCCAATCAACAAAGGTTAATGTGACAGTTTACAATAAACACAACTTTTTCTGTCTTTCACTAAACAGTCTAGTTTTAATCAGAATATTATTTTTTGCAGAAAAAATGAAATCTGAACTTGTGGCTTTTTTGGTGGTGTGCCTGCTGGGATTTGCGGTGCATTTAAGTGACGGTAAAGCAGTGAACAATGAAAACATTAGTCCAGGTGCCACGGAAAATTTGAAAACCGATCAAGAGGAAACGGATCGTTCTGCAAAACAAAAACGAAGTTATTTTGGAGCCCCTGCTTCGAGTCAGAATTATATATCAGTATTTGATGCATCACAGGTAAGTTATATTGAACATTGAAACTGGTTCAAATTATCTTATAATACGATAAAAGTCATTTAGCATACAGGTAGTTTGGAATATTAAGAGAATATCAATTTATATTTCTTCCTTTTTTCGCTCAATGGAAATATATATCGCTCTGTGGGAGGAGATTATAACCTTTCTAAAGCGTTAAATGAAAAAAATATACTGCTTGTCTTGTATGTCGTTTAAAGTTAGGCCTGATACTCGTATCAGTAACTCTGCTAAGCTTTTGCATTAAATTTCTTTTTTTGCAATATTTCCTTATTTCATTCCAAGTTACATCATTAAACTTCATGGGATTTTTTCATTTTATTGTATCAATTTAAATACAAGGTGCATCTCACAGAAAACAGGACTTTAAAAAAACACAAATATTTATTTCTTCGGCAAAAATCCTTATTTTTATTCAAAATGGCCTCCCTGCGCGTCAATACAAGGTTTTGCACGGTCAATTAGGTTGACGAATTAATTTTTGAGCTCGGCCAAAGATATGTCAGAGGACAGTCGACACTTTTTGAATGAGTTCAATGTCGGCATAACGCTATCCTTTCATCGGCAAATGAAGTTTTTCGAAGAAGCAGAAGTCTCAGGGAGTCAAATTACATGAGTATGGTGAATGATTCATGGTTAAAATGGTGGCATGACCATCATGGCCATTGTTAAAATGGTGATTCGCGGTGGCATGGCCATTTTTGGTCAAAAAACCAGTGATGAGTTTTTATTATTATCGTGCTCAAACGCCAGCTGCCTTTTTGACGATATTGTGGCTGCACACGTCGAACACGCGACAACAGACGCTTCATAACACCAAGATAAAACACAGCATTGATTGTTTGACCAGGCGGAACGAACTCTTTGTGCAGAATTCCCTCCGAATCATTGAAACAAATCAACATTGTTTTGATTTTTGAGTTCTCAAGACGACTTTTCTTCGGATCTGACTCGATCGGGTGCTTCCATTGGGCACTTTGACGCTTAGTTTCTGAATCATATTAAAAACACCACGTCTCGTTACCAGTAACAATGATGTATTTGAAGTTTTCGTCCCTTTTCGACTCTTTAATCCAGTCCTTGTAATGTTGGATTCGGAGCAATTTTTCATCGTCAGTCAATTTGTGTGGAACAAAGCATGTACAAACCTTCCAAATGATCGGTCAAAATGCGATGAATTGAATATTTGGAGATGTTCCAAATTGATTGGAGACGGATTTTGGACGGAGAGATTAGATTTTTAATAAATTCACGAACAATTTCAATGTTTCTTTGAGTAAACAATTTTTTGGACCAGGATGTTTCTCATCCTCAGGACCTTATTTGAATCATTTAACCCACTCGTGGACTCTGCCACGGGATAAACAATCCTCACCATATACTTGTTTCATTAATTGAAACGTTTCGGTAAATGTTTTACCAAATTTAAAACAAAACTTAATATTCGTTCTTTGTTCGATGTTCACTTTTCGACCGATAGTATAAACACACTGACACTTTAAGCGCGATAACTTGGCTTCCAATAATCCAAGTGTCATGAAATTTTGTCAGAAGGTCAGTGAAGACACCTTTTCAACACTTACCATTGGAACCCGTCAAAAATGGTGCTACCAGAAATAGCTATTTTTAAAAAATCCTGTTTTCCGTGAAACGCAGCTTGTATTTACCTTGTATGAATTTTCGAAAGATGTTACATTTTCGAAACAAAAAAATAAAAAAGCATTATATACTGTAGTTTTTGATTTAAGGCTGGCATTGGTCTGTACTGTTTCAAAGATACAGTTACTGTCAAAGGGCCATATAGCGTCACATGATATCTAACTTATTGTAACCGAAACTGTAGTATATGATCGTGGAAAATATGTGATTTTTACAGAGTGATACTACTTTACACAAAAATATTGAACAAATACATTTGTTAAACATAAAATTTCCTGAACATGTTTTGTTCTAGTACTAAATTCAAGGAGATTTACGATTAAGCACCAAATCAAACTAACCATGATGGCATCACTAAGAGATTATGCTAACATGTTTAGCGAAACATTTCTTTAGCTATATCATCTTGTATTATGTATTAACATTATTATTATTCATACAAATCTACGATCTATACATGGTGGATATCATATAGCATGGTGACAGTCAATACGTTGACCTGGCTAATAAAAACCAACACAATCTAAATTCTTGCAAAAGAATAGTAAGCTTTCTCATTAAATGTTTTAATCAACCTACATTGCCTAAAAAAGTTTGTGAACAGACCCAGTGCTCAAACCTTTGAGTATATTTATAATAGTTTTTTTTTTCAAGCTACATTTTAGATACCACAAAAATCAGCTTTTATTCTTATTAATTATACAAAATAATTTCTTTAAAACGATAAATCATTTTTAGAAATATTTAAACAGCACAAAACAAATTGTGAATAATTCAAAAAAATGAGCACTGTGAGCAGTGAACACAATTATTTATTTAATAACTTGTAACGTTATTTTTAATTACTTCTAATAGATGCGCATTCATGGTTCCCTCTAATTTTTCACTGGTCGCAGATTGAATTTTGAACCATTCTTCTATAACACCGGTTCCCAACTCTCCTTTATATCTAGTCCTTTTTAGCAACCTTATCTCACAGATGGTTAATATGATTGAGATCTGGTGACTGGTTTAGAGTCTTAAGGTATGGTATTCTAAGAGAACTGTGCCGTTATTTAGTGACTGTAATGTAGCGGTGGCTGACGTCGGTAATACATTGTCTATGCAAATCAGATGGCGTTAGTGTGGTAGAGTCAAATAGCGGCGCCAGCATTTACATGACGGCCGTCATAACGGTGACAAACAGTCGTACGCCATTTTAAAATAGAAAATTAATGCACTCAGTACAAAAGTAATTTGGACCAGCGAAAATGACTAAATATTGATTGATTTTATACGAAAGACTATAGCAACGTCCACATAAATTAAAAAAAGTGAACTTCACTTTCAGTCGCACAATTTCTAAATATCGCACTCTCCATATGTTTCGACAGTTTCATAACGATAGTTTTCGTCTGCCGATGACCCCTTATCTTTCAAATATAATAATAATGGTATATCTAGATTGTCCATTCTCCACTTTAATACGCTCACTGTCCGTTAGCCGTCTTTTTTTAAGTCGACACCTCTGGTCACCGTTCTTACGGCCCTTTTCTTACGTCCGCCGCATCACGGCTTATCAGAGCCGCTAAATAATGGCACCGCTTTCTTAGAAAACCGTTGCTTTAATGCACTGCAGTACATGGTAGAGGAGTAGGTTCTTAACCTTTCAGTGGCGTATGCTTGTGGTCGTTTGTCTTGTTGGAATAGAAAAGTGTTTTCCAATCTCAATTTTTAAAGTAAATATTTTAAATTTTCTATATGAATTATCAATGTACATAATTGTTTTGCGTTATTTGTAATCTGCCCACTTCCGCGAAAGTTAGGCAGCCCCAGACAGTAATTCTACTCTCGCCGTGCTTCACTGTGGCTCGTATTTTTTTTTTAATCACAAAGCCAGCCTCATTTTTTTCGACTAAACTTTTTACCATTCGTCTAACCTGTGGGCATTAAATTTAGACTCGCCAAAAAAGTTAACTCTTTTCCAGGCTGAGAAACAAATTCTGTAGTAAAGTCCATACGATATCTATGGTTCACTTGCCTTATGAAAGGGTATTTTACAGCAACCCGGCCCGGCTTAATACATTTACATTCACATAATTTATTTCGAACTATCTGAGGTATAGTATTTATGCCGTGTACACTGAATGTGTTGTGAGCAATTTTCGCGGTTCTTTTATCCTTTTTTTCGCGTAGTCTTCAGTATTTGGCGTTTCTGAACATTTTTCAGTACTGATAAACATCCTAAACGGGGTCTACAGGGTCCATCACTCGAAGTGTTACTAACTTCACGCTGCTGTAGCTGCCAAACAGCTGATCACAGCTCTCAAAATTTGACAGACTTTAGTTTATAATATTGTTTCCAAGTGTACAAAAGTTTATCGTTCTACTTCGTAACTGAAATAAAAAGAAATATTCGTAATTGAATTCAAACGTAATCATGTGAGGAAAATAGCAGCCTACTTTGGACGTGAGCTACAGCTACATTGACTATGATATGAGCTACAGAACCATTAAACGTTACAATGATACTGATATCGCAAATCGCTGATCGCAAAAGGTCATGGTGTTGGTCATAAAAAATCCGCAACATCACTAGAAATGGTTCAAAAGGTAAGGGCATGAATTGAAAAAAATCTACGTTAGAGTTCAGCAAAATTGACTAAACAGCTAAACATGTTCGACTCAAGCCACATACTAAAATATGAACTTAAGTTGAAATCTTACTTTTAAGATACAAAAAGTGCAAGATTTAACACCGACACAAAAGGCAATAAGATTTCAAGGATCAAATTCATTGAAAAGTATGCATGCAAGTGGCGAACTCGAAAAATTTGTTTTCTGGTGAGAAAATTTTCAAAGTTCAGCAATGCGTAAACAAACAAAAGCGATCGTGTGTGGTTGAAGGGCAGCGACAATTTGGACAACCGCGTTGCTATGCGTTAACAAGCGCCTGCTTCTGTGATGGTTTGGGCTGCTGTAACTGCAAATTTTATTATTCGCTTGTTTTTAGCGATCAGGGCTTTAAGGTGAACCAACAAAGGTACCAATAAAGGGTGTTAATCGATGCGTTGATCTCTTGAATACACAAACAATTTGGTTGGATTAATTTTTACAAAATTACATTACATGGTTCATTTTTTTGCTACAATGGCCTCCATTCTCACCAGACTTGAATTCAATGGACTTCTCCATATGGTCCATTTTGGAAGCTAAGGTATCAACAAAAAAATATGGGAGTTTGAACACATTTAAGTCATCGCTTCGTTGGGAATGGCAACGAATTCAATATACTCACATTCGTGCAGCGTGCGACGCACTCATATGAAGACTTGATGCCATCATCCGAGCCAAATGAGCCAATATTGAACACTAAGATGTTTTTCATGAAATTTAATGTACTACACCATTTTTAATTGATAACACTTAGTGATAGACCCTGACGAGTGATAGACCCTGTATATTATATATAGTTGGGGGGGTTTTTTTCAATAATTGTTTCTATAGTAGTTTAAAGATTAATTCCCGAACGAGCTTGGCCACTTAATAATGACAATTAAATGTCGACGGTTTATTTTCATTTTAGGCTGATAGAAAGCTATTAAAGCAAGCGATAAATAATAATTCGTTAATCTCATGTTTGTTTATGCATTATTATACAAGTATTCACAAGCTTTTGTTAATATGAAACTATGGTTTCTATTAAAAACAATTACATATTACTGTTATTTCAAGAAAACTGAATGAAAATGAAAATTCAGAGTATATGGTTTCTTAAAAATAAATTGGTACTGCTAAAAAATGTGTTTAAACATTAAATAGTACTTAAATCTTTGTGGACTTAGATTGTTCGCAGACTGTTTTGGAGCAGTGTATTTTCTTTCATTGCTATTTACAGTCGTTCTAATTGAAATTAATTGAAACTACATTAATCATAATATAAGTAAATTACTTTTTTTGTGTATTCATCTGTTTTATTAATATCAATGGTAACTTTTTAGCGCCACAGTGTAATTATTTCATATAAATAAATTCAATTTAATGACCTCAAGCGAGATGAAAAACAAACGAACAAACAGAGAATTATTAATGGCAATTACGTTCACCTGTAAATATTTTTGAAAGCCGATATCTACGTAAAAACTTAATTGATTTTAAAACAGTCATTATGAACACCTCAACGGCATTACTATGATTGTAATTTAACCTTTCATTTACATTTTTTGTGCAAAAAAATGATTGTCTATCCTATTGTATAGGCAATCAGATTCATCAAAATATCAAGGATTGTATTTTAAATGCCACACAAATGAATTACGTAAACCACCAAAAAAAAAGCAACAGTAATATCGTACCATTAGAGAATCCCCTAATAAGAGATCGGTAGTTGCCATTAACGTATAGAAAAAATAATGTAAATATTTATCTTTTTTTTTTAGGTATGGCGACCGGCAACCTATACCATCTCCCGGCCGTATGTCATTCCAGTATACAGCATCTCAAACAGATATCCTATTTTCTATCCTCCCCAACCGGTGTACACTAACCCTGGAGCACCAGTGGATAATCCTCTGAAACCACCCTTCAAAGCACCCGGATATCTTCCACCGCAAGTTACATCAAAACCAAATACTATGGACGTGGGTAACAGATTCGGTGAAGATGATGACAACGACGCCCCGATCTGGGGTGGCGGAGACATGGTGGGACTTCCATTAAGCGGAAGTAAGAATTCACAATATCGTAATCTAAAGTTTTTAACTGTTCATTCCTAGTTTCACGTATGCATTGGTTTATTAAATCTTTTACAATAAATTTCTTAAAAACCCAAATTTATTTACAACCTGCAAACTGAATTATGATAAACAGGTAATACAGTGTTGTTCAAATTTGTTGATTAAAATGAAGCACAATAATATAATGTCATTATATTTTGAAAATAATGTCGATCAAACGTCCCCCTCGGCTTCGACTTGTGATTTGCATTCTGAAGGTCCAATTTTCGATTACTCTGTCACACATATGTCGTGGTAAATTTTCAGTGGTTTCGTTTAAGGTCAGGAATTGTTCGGGGTATATTTCTGTAAACCAGAGATTTAACATAACCCCACAAAAAATAGTCCAAGGGCGTGGAATTGCATGATCTTGGTCCAGTTGACATTACCATTTCAAAAAATGATGTGTCTAGGAAACTTTTCTAGCAATAAATCAACTGTCTGGCGAGATGTGTTACTAGTCACCCTGTCTGATTGGAAGAAAACTTTGTTTTATCGACATTTTTCAGTTCAAGCTAAAAATATTCTGTTCCTATAGCATTCACAATTAACATTAAAACGATTTCCATCATCGTTTTCGAAAAAATTATTCCTTCAACCCAATGACAGCACCAAACAGTGACTTTTTGATGGAGGTAACTACTGAATCACTTGAAGATTTTCATCGGTCTAAACCCTGCAGTTATGTTTATTCACAAACCAATTTATTGTTGTTAAATCGTGTATTTTTTTCATGCAGAATTGACACACTATATTGAACACGGCAGTCTAAGCGTGACATTTACATTTCAAACAATAGTGTCGTTATTACATTTCAAAGTTCTGACATACTTGTCGGAAACCTTTTTATGATATAGACTACTAGCATGAAGGATAAATTCCATTAACATTTTTCTAAAATTTCATATTTGCACAAGGAGGTTTTGTGTAGGGAATCGGGAATTCAAAATATACTTAGTGGGTCTTATGGTACATGTGTCCTAAGTCACCGGCTAAGAGTCGATTTATCAAGTTATTTGTCGAACTGTTCAAAAACTTCAACCTGGGTTTGGTTTGGTTTTTCCTATGGCGTTTATAGTAGTACAACTATTATTTTGGGTTTTGTATGTTTCCATTTTGGCCCTCTATTAATAAGTATAGTTTTACCTCAGGTTGGTCTTAAACATTTTCGTCCGCGATTTTTGTCTATTAATTCCTTTATTCCTCTATTTTCTCATCATTATACTTTCTTAGATATCATTTTACCTTTTTTAAACTTGTTTATTTAGGATGTAGTTAATTTTATTTATGTTTTTGACATCCTTTTGTAATTGTGTATTTCTATTTGTTTCGTTCTGGATTCTTAGAAAATATTCCCAATTTTCTTTTATTTTGCCTTGATCATTATTTTTTTTCACTTTATACATACATATATATATATATATATATATATATATATATATATATATATATATATATATATATATATATATATATATATATACATATTTATACATACATACATACATACACTGCTTTCATTTCAAAAGTAGCCTCCCTCATTATTTCTTTTAACAATGAAAATTAGCTCTACTAAAATTAGTTTAACCTCCTTGCCTCCTGTACTTAAATTTTTTTTTTTCAGTTTTGTAAACGCAGTTTAATTAGGATTTCAAGATCTTTAAAATGATAAATTACGAGATAGGGCTTGTCATTTAAAATGTTTAGGTAGAGGCGATTGGAGGTAAGACGGTGAAACATAAAATTAACGGACATTGGATTCGAACTTCCCCTTCGATATCAAAATTGACGTGTTTTTAGTTTAGAACTAATTTTTATTGCTAAAAGAAATAATGAGGGTGGCTACTTTTGAAATGGAAGTACTGCATACATATATATATATATATATATATATATATATATATATATATATATATATATATATATATATATATATATATATATATATATATGTATGTATATGGCATTTTCAAGTGTTGTCCGCTTCGTCAGTTGAACTCTTCAGTCAAAGCGAACAATACTTCAAAATGTCAAATGAAATTTTGGCGAAACTTCATTAGTCTCTTCACAGAATCAACAGATCGACACCCGGAATGATTTAGAAACATAAACATAGCTATAATATATATATATATATATTATAGCTATGCTCGTATATATATATATATATATATATATATATATATATATATATATATATATATATATGGCCGCGGCAGCTATTTTTTTTATTTTTATCTGAAATTAAGTAATTTGTACGCTGGATGAGATCCATGTCTAATTTATTTTTAAAAATGTATTTATAGATTATAGATTTTGTTGTTTGTTCTAAGTAGTATATTATCTCACCTCGATCGTTTAAAATCTAAATCAAAAATTGCCCACTTTTGTTTCTGTTTCGTCCGTTTTTCGCCAAAGCTTCCTATTGAAATCGGGCTGAAAATCGCATTTTCGAGCTATTATGATGTCACCATTGAAATTTTCAATTTCTTCTTCATCGTGAGTTTCAGGTGGTAGGTAAACTTGAATACAAAAGAAGATACAAAATTAAAGTATCTTGTATCTTGTATTCCAGATAATTTTTATGAACCATCTTGTACATCTCTGCATTTCCAAAATCTCGTGTATCTAATATCTCAAATACATTATTTAAAAGTATCTTGTATCTTTTTATGAGGTATCTTGTACATGTCTAGTTATTATCAACATATAATCTGGTAGTGTTAGCTGATGGGCTGACTTCAACGACCTTACGCGGGTGTTTTAAAATCCACCGTACCAGATTGCTCGAGTCGCATTCGCATTCCAGACTGATCTCTCTCGATTATTGTGCTTTCACTAACGAATTCTACTGGTGATACCAAGTAATAATTAAGTAATAGCGTAACCAATTCTCGAGCACTTCTTCATTTAGATAAATAGTTAAATTTACCTTTTTTTATTTTAATGCTTTTTTGCAGATGATGAAAAGGAAACTGGAGTGATACCAACCAGAGCTCCAAGTCCACCTCAAAGTCTTCCACCTCTAATTCACAACATTCAGCAAGTTCGAACTACTACAACAACTACTCCACCACCACCGGCTGTAATCGCAGGTCCCAGTAACTGCGTCTGGGCTATCGTTTCCTGCTGTTCGGCCTCTACACCAGAAGATTATTCGGCCAATTGTTTTGAACAAAGAGGATGTCCTGGACCTTTCTGGGGTCGAAGTCCATGCGAAAGTGATTTTGCCCGAGCTGCAATCGCAGCTGCTGTCAAATACTACGGGAACAGTGGCAAATAAGAACCCCTCTTTATAGTACTTTTCGGTAACATTCAGCGCTAATCTAATTTTCTCAAAAGTTGGGTTTCTGTTGGATTGATTGAATTCGATGGTACCAAACCAGAAAAACTAAAATTAGATAAACGCAAATTCAAAATAAATGTTCGAAGATGTATCCTGTGTTGGAATTTTATGTAAATATAATAATATTGGTACAATTTTATTTCGGATGCAGCATATTATGAGTAACTATGAATATACACATTATATGTGTATATACACATCCTTTTTATAAGTATATAAATTATGAAGAGTATTGTTCTCACAAAAAAAAAAGTATCGATTGATAGGTCAAAGACACGAGAAATGCAGTTCTACCAAAATAAAATAAAACTAATGAAAATCATTTGGCAATCGATGTTCCTTATTTACTTATGTTTATAGTTAGGTTAAGCTGTCTATTTATTTTTTAGCTTTTAATATAATTCGTAGTAAAGATTTCAATTAAAATGTACTGTATAATGCATTTTTACTATGGTAATAAATTTTTTATTTAATAAATGTATATTTATTTGAAATGGAGTCAGATTTCAATTAAATATATTTTGAAAACGGCATTTTACCTTATATTGCAAAATAATCAAATATTGGTAGTCATTGGTAGTCAACCTGAAATATATTTTGTTAACATCGTATACGTGCAGCCATATATATAATATATGCGTGTAGCAACAAATGGAGAGTTTCGGAGCAACATATACATACAATCCCGAAAGCCACGTAACCTATAAATGTAGACAACCACCACGACAAGTTGGGAATGATTAACACGAAATCACTATTTTTTTTAATCTACGACATACGTTTGTTGTTTTTTTTTTAGTTTTAAGAAATAATCTGTTTGAATATACAACGGTATAGCCCTAATAACGAAAATAAACCAAACCAAACCAGTCCTACATTCTTTTTAAACCTAAAATAAAAAAGTGTTAAAATAACCCCATCAGAGCCATATGTCATGGAAGAAAAAAAAGAAGAAGCGAAGAGCATGTCGTAGATTTTTATGCAAAATATTGTTGATGAAATGAAACGAATGCAATGTATTTCTATTAAACAATCAAATGTGTTTTAAAGGCGCTTTTAAATTTTTTTGTTAATTAGGAATCATATAAACAAATAAAACTTTTACACTTTGTTTTATTACACCACTTTTCAGTTAATGAATGTTCCTAAGTTTAAATAAATTTCTAGTCACGTGGATATGTTTTTTATGTAATTGCAAAAAATGTGGCAAAATAGTAAGCAACTAAGTTAAGCAGTATTCTTATAGTTCTGTTAAAAATGCTAAACCCCCACGGGTTTGTGCACTACGTGGTTCGAGATACTAATTTGAAAAGAAACAAGTTATTGCTGAGGTAGAAGCAGCTTTAAGTTTTCATGTAATAGCGAGACGATTAGGCATTGATGCTTCTAATGTTGTGAGAACCTGAATAAGATAGTATGGAGATCAGAATTGTATAGAAGTACCTAATGACTTGACGCCTGGCATCTTAGACTTCTTGGTATACGAAATCGACAAGAAAATATCTGACAACTGTTTAATGCTTTTGACAGCTACAGCTAGGATTATTTAGTTAGTCTATAGTTACGTGCTATGAGGATGCGCCTTTACGTCCTATTTGGGTGCTTCTCTTTCCAGCGCACCACAAAATACGTCGCTTGGAATGGGATCGAGCAAACATTGAATAGGACATATATTGTAACTCAAAGGGATCAGACATTTTCAGTATGAAAGACAAAATGTAAATTTCGTTTTAGAGGGGTTTACAGCTATCACTACAGAAACTAAAATAAGAGGAGATATACAGTCAGTTATTTGACTGAATTATTGCAATCGACGGGTTATAGGCCGTACATGCAAACTCATTAAAATCTTAACTTCCAGCAAGATAACGCCAGACTCAAACAGCTCGTCAAAAAGTGCATTTTTAACTGAAAAATTGCAGCCAACCGTCAAGCCGTATCTGCAAGCTCGTCCAATTTTATCTTCCAGCAAGATAACGCAAACAGCTCGTCAAATAGTTTATTTTTATAAATAATATTTTTAAGCTTTTCTTATGAACCTTATACAAATTTGAAGCATATGTATCAGGTATGGCGGTTAATATTTCTTATTTTAAAAAGAACGCGTTTAATTTAAGAGAAAGGTAAGAAATTGTTTATTCAAAATATGCACTATCGTTAGCTGCACATTTTTCCCATCTCTCTGGGAAACCGTACATTTTTTAAACTGATCCAGTAATCAAGCCATTTTTCGGCCACTTCGGTAATTATTGCAGTGTTTCATAGAAAGTATGTGAGACATCGATGAAAACAAGTGGTTGTCGGAAGGGGCCGAGTCTGGTAAGTATGGCTGGTGGTAGGCAATAGTTCCCAGCCAAATGCAAAAATGGTTTCTTTGACCGCTTTCCCTGTGTTTGATGGGCGTTGCGGTGCTGCAAAACCACTTTTCCATGTGTTGTAGCCCATTCAAATTAAATCTTTGTTGACGGTAACGAACGGTATTAACTGATTCACCTGGTTTCAGAATATCATGGTACACGACACCCTTCTGATCACACCGAATTCACAGCATTGTTTTCTTTCCAAAGCAATTCGGTCTTGCTGTCAGTGTTGAAGGTTGGCCTGGGTCAACCCATAGTTTTCTGCATTTTAGGTTCTCGAAATTTATCCATTTTTCGTCTGTACTCCTTTTTTCATGCGGAGAAAGCAAAACTTCGCATACCGTTTTTCGCTTTTCTATCGGTCTGCCGTTTAGTTGATGTGGTACCTGTTTTCCTTCCTTCTGGATCTTTCCCATGACATGCAGGTGATCATAAATGGTTCGACTACCAACATTTAACGTCTCTGCCATTTGTTGTTGAGGTTGCATATCGTCTTCTTCAAACAATGCTTGCTATTCGTCATCTTCAATTTTTTTTCGGTTGACCTGATCGTTCTTTGTCATTCAATTCGAAATCACCACTTATGAATCATCTAAACCAACGCCCACAAGCATCTTGAGTTAGGATATTGTCACCGTAAGTTTCCACTAGTATACGATGGCTTTCACTCGATTTTTTTTTGCTTTGATTGAACAAGAAAGGCAGTGCGCTGGCTTGCTCTTGATTTGGCACGAAACTTGACATATTTACCACACGAAAAAAATATTACGCTAACTCGAAATCGTTTAAATATTAACGACGTTTTGAAAGATCCTGTCGTAGCAACAAGATAATGTAAGAGATTAGACTATGAATCGAAAACACACCTTGATAATGCAGCGTTGTTCGAAATTGTTGATTAATTTTCAGAACGCACTAGAAAATCCTGTTTGCGAAAAGGATTGCTTCGGACCACGAAGTGACTCTAGGGAGTTAAAACTCGAACTGAAGATGAATCAGATGTTGGCCTGTCTCTCCTCCAAAGAGGAAGCCAAGAATAGTGTCACATCGAACGTTAGGTCATCAGTATCATAACTTTATTTACACACCTTGAATATTTGTCAAAGTATTTTGTTGTTCTCTAGTTCAAATATATGTATCTTTAATTGTATTTCAGTGATGATACATAATCTTTGCCTCAGCAGTCGGGGTCAAATAATCATATGCGATCTGCCGTTTCTATTATGGTGAGGATCCCGCAGTGTTGCCAGATTGCTCTGAATTTAAAAAAATATATATTCTTTTACTAGATAAATAAAGTTCCATAATAAAATATTTGGATATTTCTATCCATTTTCTATCTTTTTTTTTGGTGTCTGTACTTAGTAAAGACCAATTTCCTTTATAAGTGATAAAGGTTGTAACACCAGTACTTCCATTTTTACCTTATGTATCCGTAAATAAAAGTTAAATTATATACATTTCTACTAAAAAAACAAGAAAATATTTTATGTGTCCATATCACTTCATCTATATCATTTCGCACTTTATTTAAATACAGTGTCAAGGATGGAAAAAATAAAATAATTTTGTGAACAGAAAAACTGATTTCAACATCTTTCAATAAATCAAGTCAACAAATTTAAACTTTTTTGAAGTAACATTGATGAAAATAGTACACCTATTTTCTTCAATGAGGTATTCATCATTTGAGGTATTTTGTAGACCTAAATCTGAAAATGAAAAACTTTAATATTTTCCTCTTCTGTTCTGTAGCATCATCTCTTTTTAAAAACCAGCAGTAGTCGCCCAATATAGATGGGTTGCAACGTTCCTGGTATCTTGATTTCATCGTCCTTACTGCACCCAATTTTTCCAGATAAAAATTCAAATGGGACTGTAAAAAATGCATTTTTAAGAACATGCGACACCATAATATTTTATAGGCTTTCAAGAGTTGATCTATGAGGTTTTTATAGTTTTCATCTTTCTTGTTGCCCAGAAATCCTGTCACCATACTTACAAAATATTTCCAAGCTGCCAATTCCATTTAATTTTTTTTTTTTTGAAAATGCAAATCACCTAGAAGCTTCTTTATTTTGAGATTCAATACATATGCCTTCTTTTAGTTTTAGGCCACCTGACCTCAGGCGAACATAGGCAAGGAGATCAAAAATTTTATTATAAGGATGCTCGCCATGAAACATTAAAAAGTATTAATGCTAGTCATCAATCGGAGGTGACCGCCTCGAAGAAAACCCAATAGACACAACTAGTGCATCAGTATCAAGGACCGATGCCTAGAAAGAGATAAATTCCGCCTCCCGACCAGTTCGAATGTCCGGAATGTGGCCGCGTCATAGATCTCTTTAGCCACAAAAAAGCACATGCCCGCTAAACTTGAATGTTAAAAGAATACACTCTGATTCGAGTACTCAGGTAGGTTTCTGAAGTGTTCAAACTTAAGAAGTTTAAACTACCAAATCTTGCAAATTGATTTAATTAACCCAGTGATTTAGGAACTTTAAGTGTATTGCCAGTATGGATATATTGCTCAACTCAAAAGGTTAAATCAAAAAATATTCAAAAACTCAACATTTGTAAACCAAAATAAGATAGTGTACTTTTTCATACCTCAAAATATATAAAGTAATCCCTATACATATCACATTGAAAAATTTATTATTATATGAGTATAAAATACGATGCAGATTTTTTCTGGGTCACGACTTCTACACATTTTTAAAATTTTAGCTATCTTCTTTTTTCGTTTTCAGTCTTTGCTAAGAACCAGCTTCCCTTTATAAATGATAAAAGTTATTATATTATAACTTACATTTTCCCTCTTCTTTGACCCCGCCTATTCGTAGAAAGAATGTAGACTCTATTGAATTATGTGGCTTTTAAATAGATAAAGAAGCGAAAGAAAACATTTTCTGATGAAATTTATATGTTAATAGATTTTTTACACACAGAAAACCTAATATACCGGATTAAATTACTCTAAAACTCTGCAAAAAAAAATCTTTTAGCAACCAAAAAGATGGAAAAGTATTCATAATTAACTAAATGTATTTCTAAAATTACAAATTATTGATTTTAAAAGCTCTTAATGAATTGGGTAAATATATCCTGTAATCTTCTTATTCATTTTACATCACCATTTATCAAGATTATTAGGCATACCTTTATTCAATCTAAAAAAAAACTTCAAGATTACAATTTTTATTCCATGAAAAAAAAATGAAACTTAATTTGCTAAAAATATTTTATCAATCAACACAATTCATTTAAATTCTAAAAGATTAAATCGTTAAACATATACAGCGAGATAAAAAATTATTTGAACAAGCCGAATTGATTGACAAGGAAAATGAGAATTTCAATTTCTCAATTTCCTTTATTTTAAAAACTTTTAAATTGTTTAACGTTATATCAATCCAATCCACAACTGAAAACTTTCAGTATTTTGTATGGTATCCCAATTATCTATGACAGCCTGCAGATGTCTCGCCACTGATTCTACTGTTGTTTTTTTTGTTATATCTCTTGATATGTTTATTGATTCTGAAGGTAATAGGGGTTTTAAGACATTTTTCTTGTGCACTTAATTTTTCTCACTTTTAGATCAACCAAATAGCAGTAATTCTCAATCGGTTTTGTATCCTGTAATTATGGAGATGTAATCAACCTTCTTCTGACATCATAAATCAGCAGTTCTTCCGTATCCCTCACCGGAAGCTTCGGGTCGTTGTCATGCTGGGATCTGGAAACATCCCTGGTATCCAATTTCAAAAACAATTTTATAGTTGAAAAACATTAATTTATTCTTTCGTATATTCACCCTTAAACTCAATACGTTTTTTCCGGCTGTTCTCCAATTCATTTATTCCATCCCTGAAGTGATTTTCTGAAGTCCTTCAAAATACTCAACTACGGCTGCAATAACTTCTTCATTTGATGAAAAATGCTTGCCATAGCAATGCTTTGAGGTTTGGGAACAAATGAAAGTTAGAGGGGGTCAGATCTGGTGAATATGGTGGAAGCTCCACTGTAACTCCTTCAATTTGGCCATTAAAAAAACACTTTTGTGAACCGGTACATTGTATCGATGAACAATTATATTTTCTTCGCTAAACCAGGTGTTTTTTCACGAATTTTTCCATCCAATTGATCCAAAAGGTTTGAGTAATACTGTCCTGTTATTGTTTCACGGGTTTCAAGCTAATCAAATGCCTTTTGGATCCAAAAAAAACTGATGCCATAACCTTTTTGGTCGCTTTTGACCACTTTAGCTGTTTCGGAGCTGAACAACCGTGCTCAGTCCACTCTGCAGTTTGTTGTTCCAGTTCAGGATCACAGTGATAAAAGCAAGTCTCATCCATAGTTTTAAAACGACATTTAAAATATATTTTATTCTTCCAAAACAAGATTCAAATATGGTTAGAAAGTTTTACTCGAACTCGTTTTTGATCAGAATTTAGCAAATGCGGCACCCATCTTGCCCATAACTTTCTCAAGCCGTTCAGTTGAGATGTCCATGTTCTTAGTAATTTCACTTAAAGTCAATTGTCTGTCATCCGTAACCATATCATGTATAGAATGAATTATTCTTTCAGTAGTTGCACTTATTGGACGTTCAGAACAAGGATCATCATCCAGGCTTGTAGGACCACGTTGAAATTCACCTGCCCACTTATAAACCATTGATGCGTTTATTTAAGCTGCTGTTTTTATATGAATAAATTGACAGATCGGCTTGAAACTTCATATGTGTTCATATGAAGGATGGAACTTCAAAATATAGTAGATTATATAAGTTCTTTTACTGCTTTATAGGTATCGGTCCGCGAACTTTTCAATTAGCCTTGCATAATTATTATTCTAATTATTATACTAATGATTATTTTGCCGATTCTATGCTGTCTTATTTTTCTTCACACACTTTTATGGCCACAGGAACCAAATAAATAACCCCTCACGGGGCCTGAAGTTTAACTTCAGGTACGGGGAATGACGTTCCTGGGGCCAGAGTATGTCCTTAAGCCAAGCTGTTATTTGTACCGTGGCAAAGACTGAGTAGTACCTGAGGATATCAGTTATCGTGAATGGTGCCTCTGTAGTACCTCCCACTCATTCAGTGTATTTAGGGTAGGTGGGGTAAGGTGTACTATCCCGATGGTCATATATTCATCTCTTCTCGAGGGACATCATCATATGTCCAATTCAAAGCATTTTCCCCCTTTAGGGTCTAAACGACCACGGATTGCGACTCTGACTACAAGCTCTGTCATATATTTCGATAATTTTTTTTTCTCGCCACAGCAATGATGCCTTTTTTAAAATATGCTTTCATTCGTCATTCATAAACTGCTGATTAACTCTGTTCGCATTGAAGGATGTTGAAAAGTTTACCAATCTCACACAACTGTTGGTTCTAAGAGAATGCTAAATTTATTATATTAACTTAAATATTACTAAATTTATTCCCTTAAACAAGTTGGAGATTTTCCAGTTAGCTCTACCCTCCGTAAATCTTTCAATCTTTGTAGAAGTCTTAGATCACTTAGAAGATCAGAGTGTTATTGAAGTACGGCGAATCCAAACACGAAAGGAAGGTCTTCTCGTTCCATCTCCTAGCTCTCTCAAAATTCATACCAACATGACGCTGGTATATTGCGAAGCTTTCACCCTTCCAAACTTCGAACATTGATTCCACTGTTAAATATATATTTATATATATTCCACTGTTAAATAGGACTTTAACGAAAGGTTAGCGCTCCATCGTCCTAACCGATCATTTGAGAAACGAATAATCAACCGGTTAAAGATCAATCTGATTCCTCCAATGCCACTGTCTTATTGATGATGGGGTCAAATGGGTTTTAGAAGATGTTCAATTCTAGATTACCAAGTTGGCTTTCAGAACGATATTGGTTTTTAACTTTTCGGAACTTAACATAAATGCTCTCGTCTTCACTCAATTTCCTTCTCTAGTTATGCTATTCCCAACTTTCTCTAACATGCATTTTTAGTCTCTTCTTATACTATAAACTCTCCTTGTAGGACCCGAAGAACAACTTCCCAAAGAATGGCCTTGTCTAACTAACATTAGATCCCTCATATTAGATCCCTCCACGACAATTCTCTTGCAAATAACCTTAATCCAAATAAAAGACTATTCCTTTTCCCTATCTAAGAGTAATAATTGACCCCTAATCGACGTTCTGATGCCCAATGCTCTGCCGCTATATCTCCTCTCCACTTTCTCCCAATATACAAATGTTCCACCGATCCCTTATAACTTAATCTTACCCTTTTCTGTTTGTTTTATATTTATTTACACATTTTAAAGAATCTATATATCTAATAATATATGTCCTCAAAAATGTTGTAGTTTTATTAATTATGAATATTTTTGTTTAATTGAAAATGTTGAAAATACATTATATTTCAAGAAAAACATTTTACAGCTCAATATAGCCTTTGACGCGGATAATGGCATCAAGTTTTCCTATGAAAGCATCGCGCGCTGCACGAATATGAGTCTGTTGAATTTGTTGCCATTTCCGATGAAGCGCTGACTTCAATATGTTCAAACTCTCATATTTTTTTGTTGACACCTTAGCCTCCAAAATGGACCATATGGAGAAATCCATTGAATTCAAGTATGGGACACGTTTACTCTTACTTAAGCACGTTTACTCCGAAAGGAAAGGCAACATCATTGGTTACATCTCTGAACTGAAGTAAAACTATTTTTTCTAACAGAATTTAATATTTGTCTCTAAGTTATAAATGATAGTACTTTTAGTCGCCCTTTCCTCTTTTAATTTTCAATGTGTCCAATTATTCCAACTTTATATATATATATATATATATATATATATATATATATATATATATATATATATATATATATATATATATATATGTCCAGTATAAAAGCTTTATATTCTGTTTTAATAATAGTATAGTTTCGTTGAAAATCATTTAAATTTGTATTCATATAACGTTACAAGACTTAATGCAGATAAATTTAGAATATTGAGAAATATCAGTTTGCTTGAATAATTTTTCCCCCCATTATACATTTAATACATAATATACATTTATTACATCAACAAGATATTTACCAAAAATGAAAACGAAAACGATCCTCGTATTGAATCGTATTGAATGAGATGTATATTCGTACACCCAGAGACAATTTATGCCTCTACCAGATAAGAAAATACAATGCAGGTTTTTTTCTCGGTCACTGCTTCTATACATTTAGAATTTTTTCCAATTTTCTTTGTTCCCTTTCAGTATTTGGTAAAGACCAATTTCCTTTGTAAATGCTAAAGGTTATAATATTTGAGCTTCCATTTTTTTGTCTCTTGATAGACTTCGCGTATCCGTAGAGAGAAAAAAAACGAGAGAACGAATTTAAGTTGCCGCTGCATTGACATCAAGATTAATTTAAAAATGCCTTAAGAAAGATCTCCAGGAGGAATGCTATTGTCTTAAATGACTAGAGTCTCAACCTAGAGTCGCTAAAAAAACCATTACTAGAGTCGCTATTAAAAGCATTAGAGTCTCAAACTTTCGAGACTAGTGCTAAAAATAATATAATAAATACGTAAGTCCACAGAGAAACAGATCATATGTAGAAATTTCACAAGACAAATTTCCAACCTTAATATAGTGCCAAATATTAGGAATAAATAAAAGTAAGCTAGGTGTAAAAGGACTTTAAAGGTCATACGACACTATTAATAGGCACGCCTTATACCAGGCGATGAAAGGGTTTGATATTCCATCCGACGTGATAACCCTTTTGAAGCTGACCTTATCTTAAGTAGTAAACCAAATCGAAATTAAAAATGAAACATTAATATCAGTAAAAACAACATCATTAAAAAGCAATATCATCTGTTTTTTATCCACACTGAACTCCGACACGGTCACCCTTTGTCGACAACAGTTTTCAGTCTAGTACTGGAGAAGGCGATTAGACAAGCAGATATTTATAGAAAAGGTGCAATAATAATCAAAAGCATACAAATATTCACCTTCGCAGATGACATAAATATTATAACTAGAACTAAAAGAGACGGCACACAGGCACTTGAAGAGGTTGCAAGACAAATGGGGCTGCAATACTGGAAGACTGCAACCGCTTTAGAATCTAATCATTGACACCCAATTTTGAATCCGTGAATGAGTTTGTGTACCTAGGCTTTCAAGTTACAAACAACGATACAAATACACGAATAAAATGAAGAATATATCTAGTAAACAAGACCTACTTCGAACTACTCGGACTAAATCGGACGTAGTGTCAAAAACCAACAAATATAAAATATATAAGACACTTATTAGACTTGTGCCATCTTAAGAAACCTGGGTATTGACACAAAACGATGAAAAACGGAAATTTTGATTTACGGGGGAATCCAGGAGAACGGAGAGTGGCGTAGACGATAGAACTATGAGCTATACGGAAAATATCAAGACGTGGATTCCTTTCTCACGGCAGGGTGGAGATGGATCAGCCATGTTGAAAGATTGAGTGAAAGTAACCCCACAAAGCAAATAATTCATTCCAATAAGTAAAAGATGTAACAATATTTGAGACAAAAGACATGAAGATACCTAAAATAACAAAATGGAAAAGAAAAGCGAGCATCAAAATCCAATGGTGAGGCATTCTACAACAGGCCAAGACCTTTCAAGGGTTGTAGAACTACAAATGTTAATAATGAGGTTTAAAGGAGCTACAAAAGTTGAAAAATCCATTAAGTTTGGGAATATAACCAAGGGGATATTTTAAAACAAAATATAACTGTAGAAAAAATAATAAATAGGGAGATGAAGCCTAGGTTGGGCAGGGCATTTGATGCCGTCTCTGATGGTTACTAAGGATAGCCCATACTAAAATTATTGAAATGATAGCTGTATGTCGCTTTAATGCGAAAGTTAAATTTCACCTTTCACTCCGAAAATATCTGACATTTCTTCGTTCATCATAACATAAATAAATTCTGAAATCATCGCTAAAGTAAATAGAGTTCCAGCTGTTATTCAATTCTAGCTCGACACCATACTCAACACTGGGTCTTGTAGTGCGCTATAAAAGAAATCACCCAATATGGACTATAAGCACGCAACCACATCGTAAATAAAGATCGATTAACAATCATCTTCGAAATTACCGAATATTAATTAATTACCTTCAAATATCGAATATTTTCTTGTGGTCCTCGGATGACTCGAAGTCTAAGTAGTAATGCCCATCCGTATTGTTATTTCACTCAACCCTTAAAACTGATTCTATCCTGACAATAGTTCGTCCTTTTTCAAATGTAGATAGTTAACTGAAATAACAAAGATCATGCACTCGTGGCATTTTAGCACTTTTTTCAGAACTACAAGAAAACGTTTTAACTCAATAGCAATTTAGCATGTGCCATTCTATTTGATAACCTTTCTCCATCTCTCCGGTAGCTGTATCATCCCGCGTTCGTAGGTTCCTGATGAAAGAACTCATTCAGGTAATTCGTCAAGTCTTCCAACAAAATAAAGTTTTTGAAATGATCTAAATAAATGATAACCCGAAGGCGCAAGGTGGGAAGAGTACGGTGGATGGATCAAAACATCCCAGTCAAGTTGTAAATGTTTGACGGGTGGCCAAACCCTTTATGTTGTCTAATTCAGGCCACTTCTGGTCAATTGCTTGCTTGTGGTGTGAACAGTACTTCTCCGAATTAATGGCCTAGTTTTCAAATAACAGCTCATAATAAACGATTCCCCTCCAGACCCACCACATGTTTAAAATAACCTTCTAATGTAAACTGGCTTTTGAGCTGGTTGAACTCGGCATTTACACCATGATCTCTTATGCGTAAGATTATTATGCACAATCCGTTTTTCATGGCCTGTAACCACCCGCTTTTAAAATTAATCGATTTCGTTGGGTTTAAATAGAGAATCGCAAATAGAAATTCGGTCTATCAAAATTGTCTTCATTAACTTACGCGACAGGTACACATATGCCTTGCTAACCATTCCAAGTCGACTTAATTGCCTTGACAGTGGTGACTGGTCAATTCCAAGAATATTTTTGATCTCTCGAGTTGTTTGCAAACTTACGGTAAGTGAAAGCATCAACGGCACCATCGCCATACATAGCACATTTCTTCTTTTGCGTCTGCAAAGCATTCGTGCCTTTTTGAAAATAAAAAAGTATAATATGCCGATATACATAATGCTCTTTAATTGTTGCTATTTTTTCCATAAAATTTTAAAAAACACAACCAAATAATATAATTTCCTTCCCCAAGTACTCGCTGAAATTTCTTCTATCAAACAACATCAAAACTTTACAGACGTGGTTATGCGATGCAATGCATTTAAAGTTCTAAAAAATATTCACATAAACCAAAATTCTTAACCCATTCATATCGAAAAAAATTAAAATTTAAAATAAATTTGTGTTGCAAAATAACACTTTTAAATTCAATAAATTTTAAATAAAAAGAAAACGAGGAGTATTTTTTCTAGTACCTCAACATATATAAAGTGACCCACGTATTGCAGCAGATGATTTATATATTGAATGATTTATTATTATAGGGAAGTCCGTACAGCCAGAAAAAATGTATGCTCCTACCAGATGAAAAATACAATACTGATTTTTTTCTCGATCACGACTCCTACACATTTGGAAAATTTTATCAATTTTCTCGTTTCGCTTTCAGTCTTTGGTAAGGGCCAATTTCCTTTATAAATGATAAAGGTTATTGTATTTTAGCTTTCATTTTTTCCCTCTTCTTTGACCCCGCGTATCCGTAGAAAAAAGTTAAACTTTATTGAGTTATTTTCTTTTTAAGAAAATTGATAGAGTTCTCCTCTAATAGGCAGAGCAATTTTTTTCTATTAAAAATTTTATGCTGGCAGATTTGTGTAAATATTGGCAGATTTGTATAAAAAAGTATTTGTGTAATTTGTGTAATTGATGAAGTGAAACATGAAGTTAATCGGGTCCAAATTCAAAATCATATCATTCAACAAAAAATGTACACATTTGATTTTTTGAAAAAAAATTAATTTATTTTTCAGTATTGTAAGTATTGCATACGATTTCAGTAAGTATTGCATATGATTTGTGTAAATAAAGTAATGAGACTGGTGGTGTTGTATCCGATCTGGTAATACTGTTGGCTTCACTTTTGGATGGGAGGTAGTAACTCCCTAGTCATTTGGTGGTCCGCATAAATTCTTATGGTTAACTCAAGTGAGTGACAACAATTTCGAACAACGGTGATTCAAAAGCTTTTCCGAAACTTTTCAAAAGCTCAAGTTTTGTTTCATATTGGCACAACCAAAAACTCAAGACATGTTTCCTTCCTGTTGATTCTGTGAAAGATTTTTCGTAACCGTTTTCGCGCAGGTTTTCTTCATACCCAATCCATTGGTTAAAATCTGATAAATATTTGTGTGAATCAAATTCACCTTTTTCCCGATCATTCTGATGATCAACCGATGACCAGAACGCTCAAAATCCCGGATTCTGTAGATATTTTCATGACTTCTTGCAGTTGAAGACCTTCTCCTTCGCGGTTCAATCGAGTCCGAAAAAATCCGGTTCACAAAAAGAATTGATACGGATCAGCAAGTGATTGTAAAAAAAGTTAGGAAAATAATCGTTGCACGTTATCAATCTAGACAAATCTCTTGCCAATTTAAATGTATAAGAAAGAAAAAATTATTTCAAGTTTGAAGCATTCTCTTTCCTTCTTCCTCTAATCCTATTAGAATAGGATAAAAATACGGTGCGCCGTTGGATCAAATTTTCCTGTCAAGGTGACATTTAGGTTTGTTGTTCTGGACAGTATTGCCGGCCTAATACAACTTTCTTCGTCGAATTTATCATTTTCATATTTTGATCATTTTTAAGTGATGCCTTCAAACGTTTTGAATTATTTTTACTGCATTCTTTGCTGTTTTACCTATTTTTTGGTTTAGTTTCTGTTTTTGTGAGTTCTATATTAAAAAATCTGCAATTAAAATTACAAAAAAAATAAATGCCAAAACCGTTAAGCAGTCGATGTAAGCAACTTGTCTCGTCACTTATCAGTTAAATTGAACAGAAACGAGATAATGGGGTTTCTCTTTTGCCATTAAACATAGTGAGAGAGGTATATATTGATAACTTAGTAGGACGCATGGTTAATTGGAGCTTTTTAGCAAGTTTCAGCTGCACTGAGTATTCGTATTGGTACAGTTAGTGCAATTTCGAAAAAAGTTGAAAAATAGCGAAATCTTAAAATCACCAAAGAAAAAGCGTCTACATCCAAAACGAGTAACTAATCTAGATCATCTTGATGTGGGCTCAATTCGCAATCAAATCTATGAAATGTATGAAAAAAATGTGTAGTTTTACATAGTAATATTGTATTTTTATGAAATTTTATTGAACTATTTCAGAACAAACGGTTAACCTTGAAAGTATTCATGAAAAACTAAAAAACATGCAGCTCTTTTGATCCATGTAAAATTTCGCTTCATACCCTTCTGTGAAAAAGAAGATGGTTTCAAATGGAGTAAGGATAATTCACATAGGGGCTTGATGGAACTTCCAGATATTGCCTTTAAACGAATTCAATTTTTGAAGATATATCAAAATATCAAAGACGAATCTCTATTTGAGTGCTATACTTAATACTTATGAGCCATTAAAGTCATGTTGTCATGAATAGTTGTTTTAAGAGGTATCAATAATAATATAGTATTGTAGATATATATTGTTCTTCATTCTAGGAACAAGAATGGTTTTATTCCAGAAGTCGAATTAGTATTTTCTTAAAACAAAAGGTGATCATCATAGAGAAATTAATCAATATAACTTGTTGTTTTTGGTTTGAAAACCAGCTGTTGAAAATCTTGGAGGAACCATCAGTTATTGTCATGGATAAGGCACCATGTCACGCTATACTGATGGATAAACCTCCAACTAGTGCATGGACAAAACCAGAAATTGCAGAATGGCTGACGTAGCATAATCTTCCTTTTGAAAATACTATGTTGAAAAGTGAACTTCTGCAAATCGTTATTCGGAAAGCAGTAATTAAAGGGACATGTTTGTGTTTCATAATATTCTATTCTAGGAACAAGACTAAAAGAGAATATGTGGCAGATCATATGGCTGAAGAGTATTACGTCTTCTCCTTTATCATTGCATATGCAATCCTAAAGAATTGATATGGGAGTGGCCAAAAATGATTGCAAACGTCATATAGGTCGAGATGGAAGAACGATTAATAACTGTTTGGATATGTGGAAAGAAGCTTTATCAACAGTTACTCCACAGATCTGGATGAACTGCAGCAGACATATATAAGAAGAGATTGAAAGATGGTGGAATCATGATTAAACTTTGTGTGAACTAAATGAAAATCTGCTATATTTACAAGCAGAAATTTTGAAACAGATTTTTGATTAAAACTTTTGGAGACAAAACTTTTCGTATTACTTTTTCATTTACAGTTTTATCAATCAGATAAAAGCCAAAGTCTGGATATTTTGGTATTGATGTGGCAACATTGTAATATGAGTTTGTCATAGATTTTGCCGACGTATAACCATTATTTCCCTGAATGAGCTATATGCATTAGTATACATCTAGAAGATGTATTAATATACATCTAGGAAATCATAATAGGTGTTCACAAGCAGAAATTTCGAAACAGATTTTTTATTAAAACTTTTAAAGAAAAAACTTTTCGTGTTACTTTTTCATTTGCAGTTTTATCGATGACGAAAAGCCAAAATCTGTATATTTTGTTGTTGATGTGGCAACATTGTAACATAAGTGTGTCAGATTTTGATGGCGTATAACCATTATATATATATATATATATATATATATATATATATATATATATATATATATATATATATATATGCATACCAAACAGTAATATATCGTGTGGGATGCATTTGTTTTTCATGAATGATTCGAGAAGTTTCTGAGTTCTACATCCAGCAATTGTGTCTATTAACAAAGCCATCGAGGTGAAAATGGGCCTCGGCGCTGAAGATGATTTTGTCCATAAAATCGGCATTCCGTTCTTGTTGTTCAATGATCCAATTGGTGCACTATTTTCGCTGTGCATGGTCTGTTGATTAAGTTGTTGAGTCAATTGGACGTTGTAAGCATGAAGATGCAAATCTTTAGTGAGAATATGGTCAAAAGTGGCTGTTGAAATGTCAAACGCTTGTGCACGATGACGAATCTAGGACATTGAACTCTCCGCCACACTCTCACGTACTGCTATGATATTTTGCTCTGAACGACCACTAAGTGCTCGTATCGTGTATTTCACATCAATAACTGAACCAGAATTTTTCGATTATTATTTTCACAGTTGATAAATTTGGAACATTCTTTCTACTGAAAATGGGACGCACTTTAAGAATTGTAGCAACCAAACTTTCACCATTTTGATAGTAATGTCTAACAATAAGGACGCGTTGCTGTATCGTGTAGCACTCCATATTTACTCCTATCTGTCTCTTATCGACCTGTCACAATTCTTGACTTATCGAATCATGACAGACAAATTGACGATTCAAATCTTGCGCTCTTATTGTAACTACTCCATAGGAATCATACTGAATTTCATATACAATTTGGAAAATTATTATGTTTATATAAAATAAATTTTTATTTCATCATTATAGTGACATCAAAAGACACACAATTTTTAAAAAAACATTGTCTCGACGTTATGTTTTTCGTTTCGATTTCAACGGTGCCGTTTATTTTCTTCAAGGCGCCTAACGAAGTTTATCTCTTTATTAGAGCCTCTAATGTTGTCATAGTAAAAGTTGATAAACGCCCCGGGAAAAAAACTTGAAACAGAGCATCTATCATCGTTTTCTCGAAATCCGATACCAATTTGTCAAAATTACTCTGTCGGTAGTCGTTCAGCGAATCTCCAGCAAGCAGACATTCGATTTTTCATTAGAAATGGCTCGAGGGCTTTCGATGCTATTATAGAAGCCGTAAAACAATACTTATAAATCGAAAACTAATGAGGTAGTTAATAAAGTATACATCACAACGACATAATATTGATGAATTTTGTGTAACATTATTTATTATTATCTATAAAAAAAATTTCAAATTTTTAATTATTTCATTTTTTCTATTATTTCTTTTGTTAATTATAAACAGATTTCCAAAAAGAGTGTCAAAACTTTGAAAAGTAATAGCGCCAACACTGGTTGAAATGTAAATGTCATTCAGATATCGCTGTGTTCAGTACGCTGTGTCAATTCATCATGAAAAAAATACACGATACATGGATTGGGCTCTAGAGAAGCTGGAAGGCGTCACTAGAGCCCACTAGACTTTAGACTAGCCTCTAGGCTATGGCAAAAAAAAATTATATGGGTTTGTGAATAAATTAATGGATTTTTGAACAAACTTAACTGCACGATTTCAGACGATGAACATCCGAAAGTAATTCAGGAGTTCAGAAAAGCACAATTTGCTTGTAGTTTTCGGGCTGAAGGAGTAATAGAAACTTATTATTTTGAAGACGATGATGGAGATCATGTTACTGTTAATGGCGAACAGCTATAGGAATATGCAAATAGAATATCTTTGGCCTGAACTGATAAATGTTGATATAAACAATATTTTGTTTCAACAAGATAGTGCGACTTATCACACATGTTGTCATAGCCAGATAACCAATTAATTGCGAAAAAAGTTTCCTGGGTGCGTTATTTCTTGAAATGGGTTAACACAAAAACTTATTTGTGGATAGGTCCACTACGGTTATTATAACAGTCTGTACCTCTGCGAAGTATACCCCGAATCTCATCTTTCATTTTCAAGTATTTGCTCTTTTGGTAGACAGCTTCGAACTGACGGTTAGATCGCCTTTGGGTTTTAGTGTTGCGTGTGTTAGGGCTTCTTTTTCAAAATATGTCATGTCTAGATTGGCTATAGATTGGAGAGCTAGATTGGATGTAGAGCTAGATTGGCTGGTGAAAGCGATGATCCCACGGGTGCGCCATCCGTTTGTCTATACATTTGTTTGTTGAACATGAAGTAGGTATATTTCGGAATGGAATAATCGTAGAGTTCAACTATGTGAGAGTATACATATATATATATATATATATATATATATATATATATATATATATATATATATATATATATATATATATATATATATATATATATATATCTAATCCGAAACAAATCTGGACATGACGCCAGTCAATCGACTGTCGCTATGGCAGATTATTTAAGCGACACCGCTATCTGACCAACTCTAGAGGTCTAGAGTTATCTTTTTGCAGATACGGCCTAACAACGTCAGTTCATGACGGACTGCAGTAAAACTTGCTTTTCCAGTGCGGATTACTGTACGAAAAGTATTTGTCCAAGTCTCCACTCGTTATCCTTGCAGAACAGTGTTGTTCTAGTTAAGCCATATGCCAAAATTTTGGGTGGTTTTTCATAATTTTATATCCTAAATCTAGAGTTTTATCAGATTTCGACACTCTCAAATGGATCGAAACTACATGTTTAACACTTACAAATCCATAATTCGAGCTAAGATTGACTATGGATGCTGAATCTATGCTTCTGAATGCCAAACTCATCTGCGATCTCTCGAGTCTATTAAAAATTCTGAGATTAAAATGGCATTAGATGATTTTAGGTCAAGTACTGTTATTAGCCTCCAGAACATATCCACTATTGAGCCTCTAAAACATCATATATTTGTGTTTTGGCCGCTCATTTACTACATCCTTATCAGTAATGGATCCTCTCTTCTTAGACCTCATACATACCCTGATCCTCCCCATGATTACAAAGCGCAAGGATCAACCTGATGTCTCTCCGATATTTTGTGCAAACTGAATATATCCCTGGCTAAATTTTTGTCCCCCTTGCTCTCTCTGTCACTCTTTGACCCTTTCTTATTTTCTCTAACAAACCATCAACAAGTTGTTTGATTTCTTGTTCGTGTTAGGTTGGTCTCTACGAGGTGTATAAATAAAGTAATGACTGATGGCGTTGAGTTCGGTATGGCAACTTTGTTGCATACATATTGCACACATTCAACTTTGTTGCAACATAGGCTTCCCCTATGGAGGGGAGACAGGATCATCTTCAGTACGTTTGTGAACTCTCTAGAGCACTTGGTGGTCTTCTTATCGTGAACAGGATTTTTCTACTGCGTTTTGAATATGAATGACAACAATTTCGAGCAACGGTGCGCTCTCAATTTTTGTTTCAAACCTGGACACTGTGCAATGGAAACTTTTATCGGCCTAAGTTTTATGTAATTTATGGCATTATCAGAAGGCCAAAACTGATTTGAATATAAACTTCACAGCGGAAAGTCTTCAACTGCAAGAAGTGATAAAAATATCCACAACATCCAGGATCTTGTGCATTCTGAGCGTAGGTTGATAGAAGGATCGGGGAAGAGTTGAAGCAGAAAATATGTGCGAAAATGGTTCTGAAAAACCTTTCGCAATATGATAGAAACAACAGAAGGGGAACGTTTTGACTTTTTGGCACCGTCGCACATCCTCACCTCAATGGTTGACCGTATCCAAGGATGAGATAAGGAAGACTATCCAGAGATAAGGAATACTATCATATTTAAAGTACGAAACATCCACGAGTAATTCAATTGACAAAGTTACAGAAAAATTCAATGGCTATATCATTTCAAGATTTAGTAACTTCAAGAGTTCATCAAATTCGAACAATCTGTTTAAAATCAACTATTCAACTTTATATTTTAACTCCTACTGATGGTATTTTAGATAGCTATTCCAATAATGTTAAGGTGTCAATATCTGCGTTGTTCTCATATTTTAATAATCATCGATAGATCATTTTCAGTTCCATACATCTAATTATTGTCTTTCCCAGTATCCCACAATACCGCATACTAAGGTATAACCAAAGTACTTGCTTGTTTGAGATACTTCAGTTTAAATTTAGTTTTCTAAAATGAATTCTACAGCTTTTTGCCACCATTCGTATGCCTCGCAAATGACAGTTAACGATACTCCTAATGTATGGAACAATCCTAATTCCCCTTTGCTTAGTGTTTGTTCTAGGATCCTCAGTCATAGTTACTCTCAAAACGTCGGCATCGTGAGATCGTGGACGATTTGATCTTCCCATACCTCCAAGACTCATGTCTCTCTCGCAGAACTTTTTGAATCAGAGCAGACCGGTGCGTATCGATACGGTATGACTTATTTAACTCATTCTATCGTTTTTGTTATAATCCGTCTGCTAAATATTTCGCAATAAAATCACCTTAATCCTGAAGAAGGAATGTTTATATGTCGGGTCAAAAAGTTGGAATTAGGTTAAACATCTGAGGATATAATCTGTTATTTAAAAACAAAGAAAAAAACGCAAAAACTTGCACTCTAATAATTAAAATAAAAATTAAATATTATTTAAAAATCACTGAAATTCCACTCAAGCTATTTATATATTCTTTTTTAATGTAAAACCCATCTTACCCAAAGGGACTATCTGAGGCATTAACCTTCAGTAAAACGACTTGTCCGTTAGGGTCAGAAACTATGTCAATCTTTAGAGTTATTTGGAATAAATTTGGGAAACTATTCCAGTTATCCTCTTGTGCTACAGGTTTAATACTCCTACTAAGGAAGGATGATAGATAATTTAGTTGAACCCTTTTTTGTCATAAGAAATTCTAGTTAAAAATTTCAGTTGTGTTTTATAAACATAATATGTAAATATGTGTCTATAAACACAAAGTATTTCGATATATTTCAGGTCAATTTTTTATAGAAACTGTGATCCATTGAAATTATCTGTGGAACAAATTATTATATATATATATATATATATATATATATATATATATATATATATATATATATATATATATATATATATATATATACATATATATATATATATATATATATATATATATATATATATATATATATATATATATATATATATATATATATTTCAATTGGCAAACGACTTCGTCTGCAGATATCGATTCGAATATAAAAATACTCAATGACTCAAGCTTGTTGTTGATGTTAAATGTTGTTTTTTTAGGTAACACAGGTCTACAAATTTAAACTTTCTTTAGGTAACATTGATGAAAATAGTTGTACAAGAAGTATTTTATAGTCCTAAATCCGAAAATGATAAGCTAATTACTGTAAGACGTGAAGTTTTTTTGTTACAGGGGGTCGGTGGTGGGGAAAAAAAGGATATATTTTTACAATCTAAGATTTATTTAATATAAACATGTAAAACGTATTAACCTAGGCAGACTGGGGATTATGCGAATAAAAAATATATTATATTAGTTGTCCTACAGCGACAGAAACGTTCACTTCCTCTACCTCTTGTGTTCTATAGCATCATCTTTTTTTAAAAACCTTCAGTAGTCCCCCAACATAGATGGGTTCCAGCGTCCCTGGTATCTTGCTTCCATTGTCCTGATGTCCTGGTGAAACCTCTTTTCTTGATCGTCTCATTTACTGCACCAAATTTTCCGGAAAAAATCCAAATGGGAGTATAAAATAGTATAATAATATTATGCAGCTTACGCCATCTTGTGGTAATCGTCTGCAACAAGCAGACAATGCCAAACTGCCCTTGACCCGCCCAGGCCCTATCTAGGTACCAGATATGCATGAAAAGTTGCATAGAGGGACCTGGAGAATATTTAAAATATTCAAAAACAAAGAAAGTTAATCCGTGTTTCACGTAAAAAATGCCTGTGCCTTCAGCCGCCACCAAAACGTCAATTGGTGTCTCCCAAAATTGGTTTCTGTCCTTAAGCCTCCATCAGTCCGGCTCGAGCTGAACGTTTGAAAGCAGCTGAGCGATTATATTATGCCATTTAGAATATTTTTCTATGCTACTAAGCCAAGCGATATTCTTCTCGATCTATTAAAAGTGTTAAATTGCCATAAATTCGTGCTCTGCATCCTTTCAGGCAATTATTCGAGTTTATAACATGACCAGCTATTGGCATGAAAGAAGCTGGATATAATGTTCATGAAATACCGAGACGATTGCTGTTCCTACCATTTTGAGGACACATGTAAGATTTACAAGGATTAGAGTCAAATGAACGTGGTTCTGGTCATCCTAGAAGTATCTAAGGACGTAATAACGATTTTTTGTTATTTTGTTGAATATTAATAGCCATTTATTTCCTCTTAGAGCAGACTAGAATGCTTATCGCTTAAAATGAAAACGAGCTATAATTGAATAGGATTTGAAATGGAACTCTATTTCCTTAGCAATGACTCTCTGTTTTGTTTAGGTGAAAATGATGGACGTAAAATGGTCAGAAGTTTTTGAGGTGAAAGACGAAATATAATTTTCACATTAGAACGGTTTACAGCTGTCACTCCAGAAATTATGGTATTAAGGGAAAGGGGGTTATATGTTTGGGAAGAAGATCATCCTTAGTAACAATGAGGGAAAATTATCAGTAGATAGCTCAAAATATTGTAACCCGCCTCTAAACCGTATCTGTAAGATTGTCAAAATCGTATCTTTTAGCGAGATAACGATAGACTGCATACAGTTCCTATAACAATACAATTTTTAAAAGACAGACTCTGCGATAGCTACTTTCAAATAGTTGGCGAGATCCCGACTGATATTTTTCAACGATACAGGGCGTAAAGGAAAGTATGTTAGTAAATTTAACCAACGATTTTTCACGTTTTAAAGAAAAAAAAATTCTTATAACAAGAGTCAAAAACCTAAGGGTTAGCGGGAGAAATTTGCAATCAAAAAGCTAAAATAAAAAATAACATTTTAAGCAAATATGTGTAAAAACATATTTGTCAAATATTAATTAGTTATTACTTAACAAATAAACTACAAATGAACTAATAAACAATGTTAAAACATTTTTTATAATTAAGAGTCACGTCTTACTTCAGACAGTATCGATAGACAATATCAGCGGCAATATCGCATACAATGTTTTTTTTAATACCGGGACAAAAATGATTTCAGTGTAGGTGAGTATATGTATTTAAGTTCGATTTAAAACCAAAAATATATTCTGTACGCAAATATTACGATATGCTTCATATATACGGGAAAGCTCCCCAAAATTTCGAAAAGGCTAGCTATATTAACGGGCAATGATAACGAGAAAAACCACTTCTCTTGAGCCTTGAATGTGGGTAGTGTGGTTCTCATATTTCAAGAATGGGGGCCACAGCGAGAAATCGGTCCTGGCAAGTCAAGGTCTGGCTCCTTTTTCCACTATTTTTTCACCCAGACATCAATAAAGTGAATGGTTTATTGGCCAAAATCTAAAGAATAAGTTTGTTGTTATTCTTCCATCAGAAATGGGATGGTGAACACCTTGAACAGTTATTTTAATAAAACAATTAATCATGTGATACTTATTATGATGTGAATTGTTTAAATCGTGTTATTGTGTGAAAAATTAGTGCTATTAATTTCAACTTTGACTTTAAACGACAATATTGTGCAAGTTCTCCTTTTTTTTTCTTGCAACAAAGCAGACCAAAAATATAGACTGAAAGGCATGGAATAAATGGCTATAAAAAGAATACGTATAATTTTCAAACTGCACCTTAAGAGGAATCTGAATTCTTCAGATTAATATAAATACAACAATCAAAATTACAATTGGCTACGTTGCCAAGGTTTAAGAAACTTTCTCACCTTTTCTGAAAAGCTGTAACCTGTTTTCCACGGAAATGGTTGGACTCTGGATACATGTTCTAACGAAACTATTTTTAAAAGAAAAATGTAAATAATCGCTAACCGATTAACGTGAATCGAACTCTTAAGTAATTGCATCAGCTGCTAATGACTAAACGAACTAACAATCGCAATATAATAGACTTACTTATTTTCAATGTCTCTTGTATAAACGTGTAAATGGAATTTATTAATATTTAAATAATAATATTAGCTTGAGCAATTTCACGCACTAGTTGCCAATGACTAAACGAACTAATAATCGTAATATAGTTTATGTCGGGTCAAAACTATAAACGATCCTTTTACATAAAAACGGAGCATAGGAAGATTTAAAGAACTACCATCCAATAAGCCTCCTATCAGTAATGTACAAAGTTTTCACTAAGATCATTTCTAAAAGAATATTAAAAAACTGAATGACGCACAACCAAGAGAACAAGCAGGATTCAGAAGTGGATTCAGTACAATGGATCACATCCAAGTTGTACAGCAGGCCATAGAAAAGCACAACGAATACACCATACTACTATGTTTGGCTTTTATCGACTACGAAAAAGCATTTGACTTCATCTCAAAGCATGCGATAATGGATGCACTGCTTAGCCAAGGTGTAGATAAAGCATGTGTAAACCTATTAGGATCGATATATGATGGAGCTACAGCCACAAGTCACCTTGATGATCTTGAAGTGGGAATTAATGTAGAACAAGGTGTACGGCAGGGTGACGCAATATCGCCTATTCTTTCCTCGGCCGGCCTTGAAGAAGTATTCTTCAAGTAGTAAGTACGAAAAGAAGTAACACGATGAAAGATATATTTTCTTGGATTAAGTTTATAAAATGTATGACAGCACTAATTAAGCACCTTGACAGCACTAATTAATGATAATTTCAATAAACTCTATTTACACGTTTATACAAGAGACATTGACAGCAAGTAGGTGTATTATATTACGATTATTAGTTTGTTTAGTCATTGGCAACTAGTGCGTGAAATTGCTCAAGCTAATATTATTATTTCTAATATTAATAAATTCCATTTACACTACGCATTTAAAAAATTCCCCGTTATTCTGTGTTATAAATATATATATATATATATATATATATATATATATATATATATATATATATATATATATATATATATATATATATATATATATATATATATAAATATATATATATATATATATATATATATATATATATATATATATATATATATATATATATATATATATAATATATATATATATATATATATATATATATATATATATATATATATATATATATATATATATATATATATATATATATATATATATATATATATATATATATATATATATATATATATATATATATATATATATATGTAATACTGGAGTGGCGTGGACAGGTCGGCCCTGAATATTGACCAGTCCATTAAACTGGGGAGAACCAACATCAAAATTGATTGTCTGGCGTTTATTGATGATCTAGCAATTTTGGCTCAAGATATATTAACGGCACAAAAACAGATTGAAATCCTAAAAGAAACAGCAGGGAAGGTAGGATTCCAAATTTTCTTTGAAAAGACACAATACATGACCTGCAACAGACTAAGAGCACTTTTTCTAAAAACACCTTGTGGTAACATCATCAATTTGGATGAAATAATCATGGAAAACGGGTTAGAAAAAGCGGCCAATAAGGGTAGATGTCAAAAAATGGAATCTGCATTAAGACTTACACAAAATATTTCCAAAAAATGTATATCTAAAAACACAAAGCTGAGACATTACAACACAGTTATTAAGCCAGAATGTCTCTATGGGGTAGAAACGCTCATTTTGAATAGAAAGAGGAACATCGGGGGCATTGAAAAGAAGGAAAATAAATCATAAGAAAAATCCTAAGCCCCAAACAAATAAATTGTACAACATACTGACTTCGAGAAAACCAAGAAATCAAACAATACACATATATACATAGCGCTATGGAAAAAAAGAAGACTTAAGTTTTACGGACACATAAAACGGATGAATCCGAGTAGGCTATCTAGACAAATAGTCGAATTTTATGAAAATAGGAGTAGAGCTAAAGTAGAAATAATTAAACATATTGCAGCAATTAAAGAGAACCTAAGATCAGCAAATATTATGCAAAGTGCAATTCAGGATAGTGGCTGTTACAGACACAAGGTTAATGTTTGGGAGGTTGGCCAGAGGGAAAAATGCTGGAAGACTGGAACAACTTGGTCTGACGAAAGGAAAAAAACTCATAGCGAAAGAATGAAGTGGCGCAAAGGAAGGCTAACAACAACAAACGCCTTTAACTGTACTTCGCGTGGTCCATCAGGGCCCATACGTGAATAGCAATATTATATATATATATATATATATATATATATATATATATATATATATATATATATATATATATATATATATATATATATCTCATATATATATATATATATATATATATATATATATATATATATATATATATATATATATATATATATATATCTCAACATATTCTGTGGGATAGCGGCATTAACAGTGTGGGATTCTGAGCAATCCACCAGGCGATATTTTTTGGAGATGGTTTTCCTCATCTTGTGATATTTAGCCATTTAAAACTTACCTCGGTGGTCATAAACGGTGATTGGCAATTGTTTGGGGTGGGATATATGGGAAAATTAAAATATGGAATTAAAAGAAATATGAAGGTTAGGGTATGATTTCCCGTCGGTACTTGGAAGTGTGAGATAATCATAGCTCGCATAGGTAAGACGTCCCTTAATTTTGTGTATTAACCCTCGGTATCATAGAAAAGTACCCTATCAAAAGGAATCGAAAGAACCTAGGTTGCAACTGCACAAAATAGAGAGGCGTGGAAACGCGGTGTATGATGCGGATTGTACGCCAGTGGCATTATTGGGCCGTATTTATTTAATAATCAAGCTGGAAAGCACGTTAGCGTTAAATAGGGATCGATACAGAGCGATAATCAATTATTATTTAAATCCTTTATTAATCTGGAGGAGATGGGTGGTGGTTCCCACAGAACGAAACAATTCGATGAGAAAATTATTTCGACGAAGGGACCTGTTAATTGAACGCCTTAGATTAGTTTCTTTGGGGTTATGTTAAATATTTGGTAAATGTTGATAAACCAGCAACTAGTGACGCCATAGAAGCCAACATAACTTGGACAATTGCATAAGACCTCAGTTGGTTGAAAAAACATGAATATCATTGAATATTATGATATAAATACTTTACATAAATAAGTTCAAGTAAATAGTTATAAATAAATAGTTTCAAAACATGTAATTGCGTTGTTGTTTTATTACCCTAGAATTTATAGTTCATTTATAGTCATATTGGTTTCCAATATACCCTGAAATACATTGAAGGTATTATAATGCCTTCAGTAGGAAATGTGATCAAACAAGATAGTGAAAAATATCTAGAAATAGTCTCAGTGCAGCCCAATATTCTAGCCATTTATTATTATATAATATTATTAATTGCATATATAAATGCTCTGCAAACTTATTTACAACATAGTAATAGAAACACATTTAATAACGTTTTAACTTTCTCATAATGCCTGGTGGATGAAATCGAACAGATTATCTTTCTGCTAATTATTTCCTGTTCCTTCAATCGGAACAATCTAAAGAGCTTTTAATGACTAATAGAAAAGGCCGAAATTCGACAAGTTTATTTCCTCGGAAAAGAAAATATTATTAACAGGCTTTCAGCTTTACCCAGTATTTCGTGTGTATTTTTAACTCATTAACTTTTATCCATGATTTTCTGATTGCAAACTTGTTTTGGGTAACGCGTGCAAAAATTACCATTGTTGGTTTAGGATTATCAGATGTTTCAGCTATAAAATGTTTGGGTTATTAGAGTAGTTATATATAGACTATGATAAAAAAAAACAAGGTTTAAGGTATATCGTTGACTGAATGCCTGCAATAAACTGTTAACAACCCCTGTCGTAACGAAACTCGGCAAAATTGCAAAAAACGTAAACAGGGCCGGGCCTAATAAAATAACAGGTAAAAAAAATAAAATTAATTTTATATCTGGTTTAGTTGTTTGGAAATATTTTAGTTTAGTTCGCATTCTTTTCTTAAACAGTGCAGTTCTATAATTTCCATTGTATTTTTATTGTTCCAAATGTGCCAAATATGTGGCGTTCTTAGCAAGATAATGATCATTGTGCCTCCGATAGTGCTAATTTTAAAAGAAAACATTTATCGTCCAAAAAAGAAAATGCCAAACCAAAGCGCCCAGCAAGAAAGTTGGACAAAGAAAGTTGGATAAATTCGATGAACCATGTTATTAAAATAGAAGATTCCTATGTATCATTTACTAATAATATAGAACCACTTATTATTAATGTAGATCAAAGTGACAGTGAGAGTGAAACCGAATTGAATATATAATTGAATTTAAGTTATAATTTTTATTGTACTAAGTACTAATAGGTAAATTTATTTATTTATTGTGCTAATGAATTCAAAATACACAAACCAATAAACAATGTTTTAGTCATACATAATAATAATAATAATTTAACAATATTTTATTTTTTCCAAAATTATTCAGAAGTTAAACCACTACAACTCTGGCGCCTGTGAAGAAACCAGGAATATTTTTATTGTAAATTTATTGAGGCAATTAACATTTTCCCGAAAGACAACGAAATATCTTGAACCGGACTATATGATAAACTGGTAGATTTACTAACGGAAAAGCAAAAATTTTAGCTAGATTTGAGGCTAATAGAGACCTTATACAATGATCAAATAGTCAGTGTAGAACTCAAGTATCAGCGTAGAAGGAGAATATACAAAAACAGACAGATAAAACGACGAATAAGGTAGGCGTATAACCTCTCACCGGCATATTTCAATATGTATTCAGAGGTCATCATCCAGAGATCATTTCGAGGAGAATCATCCGACGTGGTAGAAAATGGAAATTATGTAGGATAACTAAGAAGCAAGAAAAAGCGTGGGAAGACGAAAAATGTCATGGCTCCGAAATTTGGGAGAATGGTTTAACTGTATATCTAACCAGTTATTTAGAGCAGTTGTAAACAAAGTGAAAATAGTCATGATAGTTGCCAACCTTCGTTTGAAGATGGCACGATAAGAAAAACAAGGCCAGAAACCGGCCTCATGAGTAACTTGCTGGTGGTTGAAGGAAATACCAGAGCACACAAGTGAAAAATTGTGCAGGGCAAGTTAGATGGGAGAAGAAGCGTGGGAAGAGGAAAAATGTAATGGCTGCGAAATTTGAGAGAATCGTTCAACTGTACATCTAACCAGTTATTTAGAGCACTTGGAAACAAAGTAAAAATAGTGATGATGGTCGCCAACAACCAACCTTCGTCTAAAGATGACACGATAAGAAGAAGACGACCAAAAAGACTTTTTTTAGAGCGTTTTATGAAATGTGAAAAAATTCAAGCCCGGCCCTTAAAACAATTTAAACACATTTAATCGATCGCCGGCAAATTCAATACGAACAAACTCATTCCTTTTATTTTCTTATCTTGTATTCTATTATCAGTTTTAACGTGGATTTCTAATGCGATTTTTGGAAAGATAAAATGGCCCACGTGTATGAGAATAACGATTTAGTTGATATGCTGTTAATTTATGGAGAGTGCCTTCAAAATGCCAATGCATTTCAGCTATACGCTGAACGTTTTCCTTTTCGGGTTCATCCATTGCCGAAATCATTTATTCGGGTTGTGCAAAGAGCCAGAGATACCGGTGATTTGAGGGAACATCGTGGAGGGCACAGGAAGACTGAGACCTGAAAACGTGCAACGGGAGAAACAAATTTTTAATCTTGTCAAGGAAGACTCAACGAGTAGGGTAGACCGGGGCTAGTTGATCATAGGGGCAAGTTGTGCAATCGAAATATCTCGAAAACTAAGCAACCTGCAACAAAGGTGTAAATGGCGAAAAGAAGGGGGTAGGTTGTCAATTGCTGTCCGGTGCTCGGATAAAATAAGAGAACTTTTTGTTTTTTTTTTCGGCGTAAAAAGATATATTACAGGTTATCATAATGTTTATACTATACTCGTATAAAAAAACTTAATAAGGACCACGTATTTAAAGATTACTTGTTCTTATTATTGTTCTTTCGATTATAGGTGGTTATTTATTTTTAACTTTTTTTATAACCAAATTTTTATTTTGTTAGCTCAACTGAGGCTAGTTGAGCAACGCGCGTTCAGTGCTTGCTCAACTAGTCCCTCTAGGTGTTCATTGTATAAAATAACTTTTTTCTTTAATAACTTAATAGCCATCAATTAATTTTTCCATGAGATGATTCTACATAACGTTTACTAATTAAAAATACTTATATTGAAAATTGTATTAATAATTATTACATTTTAAGATGGAAATTTTTCAGTCAAATTCAAAAGAGGACGAGTACGCTTGTCTGGTTTATTATGAGCAATTTTCTGAGAGCATACCTAGAGAAAACGAGATTCAGTATCAGATTTGCAAACCATGGTCCCATATTAAATGTTTGCCGAACGTTGGTCTAACCTATGTTTGTATTAATTGTGATAGAGACAAAGATGTCTCATAAATCATAAATAGTGGGGTTAGTCATAATAATTATATCATAATAATTAAATATTTGCTTGTTTATTTGCAGATCATTCTATACAGTCCATTTTAGCCATTGCTCAGCTAACCCCATACCCATGTTCAACAAACCTCACTAGTGGGGCACGTTGAGCAACCTGGAGCGCTCTCGCATTTCCGACAATAACTTTTAAACTTGTACTAGATCGTTTGTAAACCGCTAGACGTTTTGGAGAAGAGTAAATTATGAACCTAACAGAGTAAGAATCAGTTAAATGCGATGAATATTCTTAAAGTTATGAGAGCGAGAAATTGCTCTACTAGCCCCGCTCTACCCTACTCGAGAAATAGCACGGCACATTAAACTGAGCCAAAAAAAAAACTTTTTACATCATTGCGGGAAAGTCAGTTGTACCCATTTCATGTAGTTTTCATGTTTCAATAAGTTCAAGTCTTAGAGCCACAAGACCATTCTAACAGAGTTCAGTTCTGCGAGAAGCTCTTACACCAGCATGAGATGAATCAAAACTTTACCAGAAACATTTTGTTTATGCCCGAGGCTTTATTTACCCAAAAAATAGAATTCATAATTCCCACAATATTTTTGGTTAGTTGATAATCCTCATGTTTCTAGGCAAACAAATTATCAACATAGATTTTCAGCTAATGAGTTGGGTCCTTTATCTTACCGGATCGTTTAACAGACGAAAACTATCTCGAATTTTTCAAAATCATCTTCCCGGTCTTCTAGAAAATGTAGCTTTGAATGTCAGGCAGAACATGCAGCGCCAGCCAATTTTAGGGTTTCCTGATAAGTGGGTAAGTCGTGGAGGGCCAGTCACGTGGCCGTCTAGATCACTTAACCCTTGTGATTTATTTTGATGCGGTTACATGAAAAGCATAGTTTTTAAAACGTCAGTTAATACAAGGGAATAACTTATTGATCGCATGGAACCGGCTAATTATTAGGGGAAGATTATTAGGAGAAGATCTTTATCACTATTATGCGTATGCACCGACTCTTGGGTACGTCGTGCCCTACTTTGCGTAGAACGGATCGGCGACCACTTTGAACATTTTCTTTTAGTACAAGCCGCAGAGCAAGAATTAATGTTGTTTTCGAAATTAGTATGGTAAGTTCTTTATTTTTCAGTTTTTTTGAAAAATGGTATTCGAAAAAAAATGTTTATTTTATCGAGTTTTATATGCTTAAAAAAAGTTTCCACTTGTATCAACAGGAATCATCCTGTATAGATGTAATAGTGTAATAGTTAATAACTATTGCTGTTTAGGAGCTACTATACACTACCAAAAAAAATGAGAATCTCTTATAGTTACATATCGTTTAACGAATCTGTTCATTAATAACGTCTGGCAAATCAGAGTTGCCACATTTACCTTTATTTAACTTCAACAGATGCAATAAACCTTACAAACCTGTGTGTAGCTTTGTAAGATTTATTTTAGACATTCGAGACTTTCGGGAAACAATCCTTTTATAGCCAACAAAAAAATGTGTATACAAGCAATTTTTTAATTGATTGATTCGATTCATTTGTTACTTTGTGACCGTACATTTTCACTATGTGAAAGAAAACACTTTAACTTTGTTTTGGATAACTATATTTAATAGAATTATATTTGGCGTGATGACCATTTCGTAGTAACAACGATATCATCGAGACGCTTGAAAATAATATATTATATTAAATATAGTGATCTAAAATAAATTTGAAACGTTTTCTTTGACATTAGCAATTTTATATTAAAAAACTTACATCATGTTGAACAAAAATTGTTGATTTTCGTATAAAATCCAGTTCAGAAAAATACCGAATCCAACATTTGCAACAAAAAATAATAATCTTCACCTGTTATAGAAAAAGTAAAATGACAATTAAAGGAAACAAAACATATCTACTTACCGCTATCACTTCGTCCACGTCTCAACTTATCCCCCTTTCCCATTTTTTTTTTTTTCGTTTTCGCTCGTCCTTTCTGCACGTCCCGCTGAAACAGTAATTCCCGTTGAAGTTTTCCCAACAAATTCAATAATATAAAAAAAGAAGTAGGTAACTTGTTACTTTCGATTAGGTTTTTCGGCAAAATAATTTTCTTTTTATGTTTGCTTGAAATGTTCGTTGTCGCAGAAGTAACTGGTAATTGGGTCGAATTTGCCTTGGCACTGTCGGAAGGTTCGGAAAGCAAAATGTTAGATCAGGGATCTACCAGTAAACAAATAGGAGAGTCAGTCCCTACGAAATGTGTGTTTGGAATAACAAATTTGGGAAATATTTACATTCGGTTAATTGCCTTCTGGATCTACCTAAGGCGATTGCCACTAAAAATAATTTAAAAAAATTTTGTTGGTTTTTTGTTATTTTAGCAATCAGACATACAAGATTCTACAGGGTATTATGTATGATAATGGTCAAATATATCAAGAACGCTTTGAGATATCTATTTTGTACACAAACATCAGGAAATGTTTGCAATCAATTTGTGAATTTCAAATTTCTTTCAATTTTTATATGGAATTAATATGTATTTAACTAAAAGAGAATGAATTGAAATACTAACAATTGTTGGAGACGGTGGCAGAAAACGCACTTATGAAGTTTGTAATTTAATAAAGTACATCTGAATAAAAATATCACTAAGTCAACAGCTTCAAAAAACGATGAAAAGATTCAGTTATACATATTTTAATTGATGTAGTAGAACATGGTAAGATTTCTGTGCATATTTTTTTTCTATCATAACTTGGCAAAACTTAACTCTTGATCAAAATCATCTTCACTTAATTCTTGTAGTAACTGTATTTTGTAAGGATAAAAATCTTTTTTTAATATTCTTTGGACTGAGCGTCTACACATGTTATGATTGCAAGCAAATTGTTGCACGGAAACCCTTCCATTGTCTACTACATACAATTTACTACTACAAAACAATCAATGAATTTTCGTCATTAGTTTTGTTTTGTCTTCTTAATTTTAGACGACTTTTAATGCCTGTATCATTAAATCTTTTTATCGTTTTTGAAACTGTTAACTTAGTGATGTTTTTATTCGGATGTACTTCATTAAATACTCGACAAACTTCAGCATAAGTACATTTTCTGTCACTTTATCAAACAATTGTTAGTATTTCAATTATTTCTCTTTCAGTTAAATACATATTAATATCATATAAAAATTGAAAGAATTTTGTAATTCACAAATTGACGTTAACAATTGTAAACTTACCCTAAACAGACCGAAACACATTTTAGCCATTTTTTAAATTCTATTTTGAAAAAGAACCATACAATATTCACGTCGTAGAATTCGAGAAAAAATGGTCTTTCCAACAAGCCAAATTCAAGTACTATTGTCATTAAAAAAATCAAGTTAGCCTTGGATTTCATATATGTGATAAGAAAAAAAAATTAAAATAAACCCAAAAAGTTGCAAACATTACCTGAAGTTTGTGTACAAAATTTTATTAAGAAATCTCAAAGCGTTCTCGAGATATTTGACCATTACCATACATAATAGCGACCCTGTATATGCAGGCATGTTAGTTTAAAATCTGATATGCCCTTTAGTGGCATGAATAGGTCTCTTATCATTAATCTTCAACTGTTTGGTGGATCCGGAACAGGAAAATAAGGTTATCATGATTAGTTTTCATTTGGTCTTATTATTTTATAGTGTTGTTTTTAATTACGTCTTTGATATAGCGTCCCTACTGATAGTTTGATTTAGACTCTTTCAAGAATAGATATGTATGAATTACTGGCATTTCTAAACATCTATAAAGTCAATTCTAAATATCCAAATCGATTTGACGATGATCTTATATAAAATAGTTATATTTTCTAATGACAGCTTGGAACTAGGGATCCCAGTATTAGATCCTCAACTTAATACTCAGTCTTTTTGACGACTTTTGACATTTGTTTAGGAAAAAAGTAATATAAATTTAATCATCGAAGTAATTTCCCTCACTATCTATACACGTATATCAGGCAACTCCCGAATCCCATATGGAATAAAACTTTATGTTACAAAGTCTTTGATACTTTTTGTACGGCTGTGAGTTCCTCAAGAGTTGTAAAGCAACTATCAATCAGGTGATGTTGCAAGAATCGGAAAATATAAAAACCCGAAAGGACCAAATCTGGAGAATAGGCCGCGTGAGATAAGCCTAACTCAGTGATTCTTTCCACATTCCTTTTTGGTGTATGTGGCTGTACGTTGTCCTGAATCAAAATGACTTCCCTTGATATCTTGCTAGTATAAGATCTTCTCCTCCAGAACGTCACAGTGTCACAAACACGAATCAGTTGCTGCTGATATCGTTGCTGCTGATATTGGTCGACAGTGACCGTTTAAGCAGATTGAAGCAGCTTATAATGCACAATATCCAGCTGATCCCACCATACATACATCCAGTGGTTTTGGCTTGGACATTTGGTTTTATAGTACAGGTTAATTGGCTACCAGAATTAACCCTTCGCTCTTCGGTTTATCGTAGAAGGTTCTTTTTCATTACACGTCACACTCTTGTGCATTAATCATTTTCTTGCATCAGGAAATAACACAACATCATCGCGGCTTCTCTTATTCTCAGTTATAAATTTAAATCAGATCTAACGACTATGAAAACGACTATCCTTTAAATTTTTTCTTAGTTTGTGTAAACGTTTAAACAAAAATGGCTTGCGGTGTTACTACAAGTTGCAATTCGAGCTCTAGCAATATGCAATAAGGATTCTCTTGTGCAACAGTACTTCCAATTCTTTATGCCACACTTCTGTCCACTGTCCCGGTCATTCATTATCTGCTAAATCAAGGTTTCCAGATCAGAATTGCTGAAACCAAATGTACGAAACATCATTATTCCCCAAAAGCGCACCAATCATTTCCTGAGCTACAGCAGCATTTTTTTTATATCTGATTTTTTAGGTTATATTCACGGTAAGCTCGTATATTATACCTTGTTTTGAAGCTAAAAGATGGCATCTTAGAATAACTATACGAGAAAACATTCTGATTAGAATCTAATAGGATCTAATAGTTCCTTTACCTTTAGCCCTAGATGTTATTTATTTATTTTTTTTTTGATAATATGTCCTTTCCATGTGAATTTGCCCTCTTTGTATTTACCTAGCTATTTTGTACTCTTAGATATTTAAATGAATACAATGTCGAACTTCAAGTTCACTTGCATAGATTCTGCTTCATTCTACACTTTAAGCATTAGGTAATTAATAGAGTCAAGCAAAACTTCAACAGTCGTTTCGAATGTCAAATGTGCATTTTCGACAATTCATATCTGGAAAACTAAAAGAAACAAAACAGGTTGTGAAATATTGCGTCATTTGATGTGTAAAATATACTAAAAGTAGCAAATTGTAGTTTTTGAAGTTTTGCACTTGTACTAAAATTTCAAATTCAAACTGGATACGTAGGAAAATTTCTGAAAAACCAAAAGTCAGTCAGTTTCTACAAAAGTATGTTTTTAGATATAATAAGTAAGGGGAATTGAATGGGGACAAACCTAGTTTCATATCTTCATATCTTCAAGGGTTTTACAGATATTCATAAAAACCCATTTAAGGAATGCAATTTTCGCAACATTTTCTATTTTCGAGATATCATATCTAGAAAGATATCATATCTAGAAAAATAAAAGAGATAAAGATAAACGGCAGCTAGAATATTGATGCTCGTAATTGAGAGTATCAAATATCCAAAAATTAACTAATTCTATTTTTTACAAGAGGAACATTTCTGAAAACCGCGGGTCAGTCAGTTTCTATGAAAATATGAAGAGAGATAGACTAGATAGAGAAAACAATAAATAATAATGAATTATACAGACCTACATGAAAAAAAAATGTTAGTGCCAAGGATTTTAGAACTGATTTTAGCGAAATTTGGGACGCTAAATCTAAATATTAAATCAGTCTTTCTGTATCTGCCCTTTTTTAGATATATCAACTTATCTATCAATGTTTTTTTAATTCAATACATTCGACTATGCGTGTACACCTACCAATTATCCTTGCTTATTGTACCTCTATGATAGTAGAGACAAAACACACAGCTGGATTAGAAAAGAGTGACCAAAAGAGAAAACATGGACGTTGGTGTAAAGAATGACATTAACGACCCCTTAGTTGGAAGAGAGAAAATCATCTTTCCTCCACTGCATATCAAGCTGGGCCTAATGAAGCAGTTTATAAAGGCTCTTGATGAGGATGGATCATGCCTTGCATATAAAGGGGAAAAATGCCTCAGTTGACGTTGACGTTGACGGTAGCCCAGAAATAAGACAACTCATTAAGGATCCTGGCATTTGTTGCAGTTGTCGGAAGTTTTCTGGGAAAACACAAAACAGCAAACTATGTTGAATTGGTAAACAAGATGCTTAACAGTTTTAGATCTTTTGGGTGTAACAGGAGACGTTAAGGTGCACTATATACATATCCACTTAGAGACCATTTCCCTCAAAAAATTAGAAGACATCAATGAGGAACAAGGTGAAAGAATTCACCAGGATATTAAAATTATGGAGGTCCGCTACCAAGGAAGATGGCATACGAACATGATGGCAGATTACTGCTGGAGTCTAGAAAGTGACCGTTCCAAAATACATTCAAGAATGCTACAAGGAAAAAAGGAGGTGTTCAGTGACTAGCTGGTCTCATCGATGACTTTTTCCTCTATCTTTGTATATAATAGTATTTCTAAATTAATAAAAATTTCCTGTTTAATTTTATTATTTGATCCATGGGTTTAACTTAAAATAGTGTAACATATATTCTACTAAAATGTTATATCATAGAAATTTGAGCTCCTCCTTCCTAAAAATGAATACCATATTTGAATTCAGGGCATCAAATTAGTATGAAATCAGCTCCAAATACCTCAGCACCAAAACAACTGATGGCCTGCGTTAGCGACAAGCGCAGTTTCACAAAAAAAGGGCCATTCTATCAATTTGGTGGGATTATAAGAAACGTATTAATTCTGAAACTTAACAACAAATGACCACCATAACACCATATAACCTTAACATTGCACCATCCGACTTTTACGTTTTTCCTTCATTGCAATACGTCTTATTAGGCAAGCTTTTTTCTAAAATGAATCATTAAATTACCCAAAAAACGTCAGAAGATTATATAGAAACAGTTTTTTTGAATAATTTTAAACAATTTGTTTTCATAGCAGAATCTTTATAAAATCGAACAGAAGTGAACATTCGTATTGATTTGTCTCCGTTTGATTGAACAAAAAATATTTTTATTTTAAATCAAACTCAACGAAATTCTTTCTCCGATATTTCTGAGAAAATATTTTAATTAAGTTTATAATTTCCAATCAAAATATTGCTTAAACTTTGGAAAGTAATATAAAGTTTTAATTGATTCTTTATTTGCTTTTCATAAATTTAATTTCTATCCTTTTTGATGCTAATTATCCACGATTTATCTATAAACGCTTCGATAAAATCAACTAAAAGCGTAAACTGCGACTTTCGTTTTGTTTGACTTGTTAGATTGTTTGACATACAGAATTTAACCAAAGTATCAATCATTAAATCAAGTGAAATCTTAGCGGAAACTTTTTAGGTCTAAGATATGGAAATAAACTGATTTTATCTTAAAAACAAACAATTATAATCTTATATCGTAATTTTATCAATATGCATTATTTAGCTACTGGATATACATCTTAACATTTACTCCGAACCGCTGTCGTGAGCTAAGATTAACTCCGATTGGTACCTCCATCTGGTTTTCAACCCTTAGTTTGTGCTTAACTGTCAGTATCTAGAAAAGCCTACCAACTGGGGGGTAATTAATCTACAATACCTCTCAGAATACATCCAGCTTTTTTCTTTGGAGAGATGGAATTTTTTTTATTGACTGAGTGCGAGACGTTCTCTATATATTCACACGCATTAAAAACCACCACAGATCCCAATACACCCTGGCATTCGCGTTAGCATAATGTCAGCATGTATCATCGTCTGTCTTCACCAACTAATTAATTCAACATACATCCTCAACCTTTATGCTCATTATACTCAATAAATAATAGTAGTAAAATATATATGCTGATTGTTATACCACATTTTTTTACAGTCTGTAATCTTGCTGCATCCCATCTACTTACAATACGTGGTGTGTGTGTGTGTGTGTGTGTGTGAATTATCTCCTCGTGGTACACCCTGGGCACCGATATTACCGGCTAAAAGTTCACGCAACTAGAGACACTACAAGGAAGCTATTGAACGTAGTTCTTCTCCGAAGTATGTCAAAAAATGATCGTTGTTATGACTCCATGAAAAGGGTACTCGGAACTTCAGTCAGAGTACTGCAATTGAATATTGAGGGAATCTCTGTTCCCAAATGTAAATACCTTGCAATACTCGCCAGAGAAAACAACATCGACGTTATATGCCTCCAGGAAGTTTATATAGACTGAGAAAAGCAATTCTTGAGCCGAGGCAGGAAGGCTAGGCTGGAGGCTTGCTCTTTCAAGAATACACAGATCTGCAGTGTACGTGAAAAATGGCCTCAACAACTACACTGCCGAAGGTCTGCCTGAAATACCAGAAAAGTGCGGCAGGGCTACTAAAATTAAACATCTGCAACACAAACATTATCAGTGTGTACAAACCACCGAGTGCAGATTAGTGGGACCCGATATTTCTCGAAGCCGACCACCCGACCATGTGTCATGGATACTTCAACAGTCACCATAATAACTGGGGATATCCTGCAAATTACTCCAGCGGTGAAACTCTTCCTACTTGGATCAACTTCCATCTACTATATGACGCAAAAGATAATAAATCCTTCCTCTCAGCAAAATGGCAAACTATCAGTCTAGTCCGGATCTCTGTTTTGTGCCCCTCGGTAATACGAAAAGGCCTATACCAGCCACTCCAAAAGTTTTAGGAAACTTCCTACATAGCCAACATAGATATTTCTTAATCACACTAGGGGATACAAATTCCTGTCATAAGAACTACAAGGGCCCACGATAGAATTTTAGAAAAGCCAACTGGGAACAATAGTTTAAAGAATGACCAGCGAAATAACAGCACCCTTATATATATATATATATATATATATATATATATATATATATATATATATATATATATATATATATAACAAAAAATTATTAAAACAGCCTTAAAGTTAGTCCCTTTACGAAAACGTACAAAACATCCGTGGTGGGATGAAGTTTGCGAGCAAGCAGTATTAAGCCGAAGTAAAGCATTCAAAGATTGGAACACTCAAAAAACAGCAATATATTATAACATCTTTTTGGAAGTAAGAAAAGAAACATCGAAGCTAATTAGACAAACTAAAAGAAAATATGAAAACAAACAACTTAATGAAATAGAAAAAGATTTCGAAAAAAAAAACACTCGACATTTTTACAAAACATTTAAAACTAAATTAACAGGCTATCAACCCCAAAGTATTTACTTCCAAAAGGAAAATGGACAATTAGCTCTAAATAACCAAGACAATTACAAATAAATTGCGAAATATTTTGAACAACCACTAAACTGTCCTGAGCCCTTAAACAAATTACCAACACAAAACCCTAAACAAACAAACCCAGATTCATTACCACCGAATGAAGATGAAATAATTAGGCAAATCAAGCGACTTAAAAATAACAAAACTTCTGGTGAAGATGGAATCACTGCTGAACTTTTGAAATCCGCTGGTCCAGGTACAATCAAGGAAATAACCAAAATTCTACAAGAAGTTTGGCGAACCGAACGGATTCCGGAAGATTGGAAAGATGCTCTAATCCATCCACTACACAAGAAAGGAGGTAGAACGGATGTAACAACTATAGAGGGATATCTCTTCTCCCAGTTTGTTACAAGATTCTATCTCAATGTCTACTAGACAGAGCACAGAGACAGTTAGAACCTAAAATTGGTGAATATCAAGCAGGCTTTCGGCACAAAATGGCACAAAACCAGATTGAAATCCGAAAAGAAACAGCAGAAAAGGTAGAACTCCAAATTTCCTTTGACAAGACACAATACATGACCTGCAACAGACTAAGAACACCATTCCTAAAAACAAAATATGGTAACATCAGACGAGTCTGCCAATTCAAATATTTGGGTGAAATAATCAAGGAAAATGGGTTGGAAAAAGCGGCCAATAAGGGTAGATGTCAAAAAATGGAAACGGCATTGAGACACACAAAATATTTACGACAAAAAATGCATGTCTAAAAACACAAAACTGAGACATTACAACACAGTTATTAAGCAAGAATGTCTATATGGGGCAGAAACGCTCATTTTGAATAGAAAGAGAGACATCGAGGACATTGAAAAGAAAATCCATAAGTTGCTTGACCGGGAGGAAGCCCCACCCATCCCTTACATTGGAGAGCACATTGGAGTGTTTCACACACAACTAACCATTGCTCATTATGGCGGAGACGCAGGTTGTTGTGCGTTCCACATGAGATTGTGGAACCCAACGGTCGGGGGTGTACAACTCTTGACGATTATTGTCTCGTTGGACTCAGTCCAGAGAAGTTAAAACACTGTATTTATAAGCCATCCGACGAGAAGTCGGAAAAAGTTGGATTGTGGAGAGGGACTCTCTCTCTTCTTGGCGAGAGAGCATATGTCGGTACCCTGATGAATCTAACCACCAACAGACGAAACATGTGCCTTCCAATGTAAGGGATGGGTGGGGCTTCCTCCCGGTCAAGCAACTAACCATTGCTCATTATGACGGAGACGCAGGTTGTTGTGCATTCCACATGAGATTGTGGAACCCAACGGTCGGTGGTATATAACTGCTGACTACTGTTGTCTCGTAGGACGCAGTCCAAAGAAGTCAAAAAACTGCATATATATATATATATATATATATATATATATATATATATATATATATATATATATATATATATGTGTTTGTGTGTGTGTGTGTGTGTGTGTGAAATGATGTAATAAACATACAAACAGGAACACATGAAGAAGTTAGGCGACCAGCATGTACATAAAATTTAGAATTGTAAAAGTTATTCCAAAAAACCTTATCTTAGATTTATTTGGATTCTAGTCGCTTTATGCAAAGTAAGTATCAAGCACACCTGACATTCTATCATCAATAATGGATGTTAAAGTGAATACTTCTTGAAAACTATATACCACAGTTATGATTCAAAATAGTATATCATTCTCCTAACTGAAAAAAAAAACAGATAATGATGTAATCGTTACTATCGAGATCGATCGAGAAGTTTTCGGCCTGAGAAAGAAAACACAACATTTTTAAAAGTGTTTGCAGCCAGAGCAATTGTCAAGTATTGAAAAAATCTGAGAATCATGACTTATAATATGTGTTGTTGTGAGATGCAAGCGGAACACACAATAAAGCAATAAGCATACATCACCATGGCAAGAAATGTTCTTTAACAATCATCCTCGAATATTGCAGATGTATTATTGTTAATAAAAACTTTTAATTTTTTTTAAACTATTGTTCCAGAATATTTTTTCAAAAAAAATCTATGGAATTTATGGTAGAGATATACTGTATTACTTAAGTTATTAAAATGCGTAAATCTTCTAAATGTTAAATATAGCATTTAGAAATCAAAGTAAAATTTTTCAAAGTAAAAGTTTTATCAAATTAAAATTTTTCTATTATTATAAAAAATTCAGCATAAAAATAAACTTTGTATTAAGTGATTTTCTTTAAAACTCATTATATTCATTTTCCACTCATGATAGCACGCAACAAGTGATATATTCAAGGCATCCAAAATGAACGCTTAAAAAAAGAGGTTTGGAATTCGACCATGATGGGACTCAACAAGTGATTACATTCGATCCATCCAAATAAAACTCCCTATATAATTAGAGATAAAATCCATATAATAGTCTGGCAGATTTCCAAATAAAGACACGTGAAATTTTTTGATTTTGACTTCTTTGGACTTTCGTAACATGAGACTACAATAGACCGTTGGGTTCCACAATCTCATGTGGGTAGGTATAAATAAATAATATATATATATATATATATATATATATATATATATATATATATATATATATATATATAGATATATATATATATATATATATAAGGTGACAAAACAATGGGAATTTTTGAAATGCGTAGTTGCAGCCATGAGCAGGTGGTAACACTGCTAGACTAGTCACCTGGAGCAAATAAAAACTTTGCCATTTTAGTAAATATTGATCGGTGGTATCTGAATGATTGTGGCTTGTTCATATATTATTTTCTTCTTTTAGGTTTTTCGACACGATCTGAAACTCAAAAAATATCACAAATATCTGTTATTATTTAAATAATCACTGGGTAAAAACAAAAAACCAAACGGAGACAAATTTCTCAGTGATTCTTGTCTGTAATAAATTTGCCTAACGAAATACATTATATTAATTTATAATATATAAAGTTAAGAGTGGAAGTAAATATATTTTTTGTGTAGGTCAACGAGACTTACATTGACAACAATAGATTTTTATGACAGTGACATACTACCAAATATATATATATATATATATATATATATATATATATATATATATATATATATATATATATATATATATATATAGGTGAGGTTTACTGAACTGATTGTGTACTCAAATACTTAAATGTGTTTAATTGTATTCTTTAGAATTGGGAAGCATATTGAATTTAAATCTACCGAAGACATAGCAGTACAGTTATTTTTATTTAAATTAGTTATAGCGATTTCTTCTAACAAAATACAGAAGATTAAAAGAAACCGTTATAATTAATTTAAATAAAAATAACTGTATTCCAAACTATCACTGTTTTTATAAAATATTTTTATGGCTAACGCATGCTGTTGCCCGTTCCACTGATCCATTTTTTTCTTTTTTTAGGTTTTTTTGCCACGATCTAAAACTCAAAAAATATCAAAAATATCTGTCCTTATTTAAAAAAAAAATCACTTAACAATCAATAACAACCACTTCTAACAAAATACAGAATATTAAAAGAAACCGCTATAATTAATTTAAATAAAAATAACTGTATTGCTATGCCTTCGGTAGATTTAAATTCAATATAGTTTTCGACTCTAAAAATACAATTAAACACATTTAAGTATTTGAATACACAATCAGTACAGTAAACAATCACACAGTAAACCTAACCTATGTATATATATTTTGGTAGTATGTCACTGTCATAAAAATCTATTGTCAATATAAGTATCGTTGACATAATTTACATTTTGACCTGACATAGTACATACTCTTTACTTTATATATTATAAATTAATATAATTTGTTTTTTAGATTAGTTTTGAAAAGGGGGTAGAGGACCCTCCGAAACGTTAACGTTAAAAGTTTGTATTTTTTTAGAACATTTTTATATTTTTAAAATTTTGTTCGTTAGGCAAATTTATTACAGAAAAGAATCACTGAGAAATTTGTCTCCGTTTGGTGTTTTGTTTTTACCCAGTGATTCTTTATTTAAATAAGAACCGATATTGTTGATATTTTTTGGGTTTTAGATCGTGGCGAAAAACCTAAAAAAAGAAAAAATGGATCAGGGGAACGGGCAACAGCATGCGTTAGCAATAAAAATGTTTTATAAAAACAGTGATAGTTTGCAAGCTGCACAGAGGGACTTCCGACTGTTTTACAACTTAAGACGTCATGATGCCATCCCATCAAAACACGCGATAAAAAGTTGGATTAATAACTTTGAAGAGACTGGATTTGCCTTAAAGAAGAAACCAACAGGACGACCAAGAAGTGCTCGTACTCCACAGAACACTGATGTTGTACGCGAATCTGTCTTACGGAGCCCACGGCGTTCAGTTCGAAAGCAAGCAGCTGCGGTTGAAATCGCAGAATTCTTCATTTAGATTAGAAACTTTATCCATACAAGCTGTAGATAGTGCAATAGCTGAAGGAAAACTATTACCAGTTGCGATTAGAATTCTGTCAACAACTGATAACAAACATAAACAATGACGATGAATTTCTAAGCAAGTTGTGGATGTCAGATGAGGCCAATTTTTATCTCGCAGGTTACGTGGATAAGCAGAACTACCATTACTGGAAAGACACAAATCCTAATGAAGTTCATGAGCGCCATTTACACGCTAGTAAAGTGACAGTATGGTGTGCTGTTTCATGACATGGAATCATCGGACCTTATTTTTTTTTTAAATAAACAGGGATCACAGTAACTGTTATTGCTGATCGTTACGTGGAGATGTTGAAAAATTTTCCACGCGCTCAAGAACCGTGGTTTCAACAGGATGTAGCAATGTCACACACTGCACGGCAATCAATGGAAACTGTACGAGAATTGTTCGGATAATATTCTCTGGTCCCCTAGATTGCCAGATTTGTCTGCTTGTGATCTTTTCTTGTGGGACTATCTCAAGAGTAAAGTGTACACGACTCAACCAAAAACTCTGGATGAGTTTAAACAGATAATTTAGGTCAATGAGGAATCTCAACAGCAGATTTCAAGAATGCAGTCGTAGAGGAGGACGGCATCTAAAGGACGTAATTTTAAAAAAAATGATAAATTCCATTAATGCTTCTTAAATGGCAATTTTCAAGGTTTCAATTACTATGAATAAAATGTTTTTCTTCCATCACTCTTCGTTTTATTGGATTGTTAAAAATTTCCCGTTTTTTGTGTATATATATATATATATATATATATATATATATATATATATATATATATATATATATATATATATAATAAAGCAAAAAAATCATTTAGGTTAATAATATCAGCTGATATTGTTAATATCTCCAAAAAAGTTCTTGTGGAAAACTTTTGAGTAACGCAGAAAACCTTTTTACTATTTCCGAGTGTACGGCCATATGTTCGCTTACATATAGTGTTACAACTTCTGCTTGTTCCAAAAACTTAAGTAACTCAAGTGACGAAAAATATATAAAGAAGAAAAAAAGCTATATTCGGAAACTATAAAAAAATCACTTTCTGAATGTAATCAAAATGAAAGAGCTACATTAGGCAATATATATATTTAACCTCCGAGCATACAACATATAGCGGAGAAGTTAAATGATCAAGTAATTGACAAAATACAAAGAAAATAATATATATTGCAGTTAAATACTTATTCGGGATTCTAGATTTCTGGAGATGTTCGTAGCATCAGAATATTGTATTTTTATGAAAATAGGACTCATTTCAAAACGAGTAAGTCTCGCACTGAATGAAATCCGAGGATATGTCCTTAAAGAAGTAAACTTCATAAAAATGTAACCGTTGGAATAACATTATTCTATAAAACTACAAATGGCTTTGTTACATAGTAAGGTCGTTCAAAAACTTCTTGACGTAACACAGAGGTGGCGTAAGTATAACCAAATGATCATGATATTTGTCAAGTATGATTCGTTCAAAATGATTTAGTCATTTGTTTTGTGGCAATCGAGTAAAGCACAAAAATGGATATAATTGAAATTTAAGGTGTTATAAATTACTTTCTTTTAGGGGGTTTAACCACGGGCATACGAAAGTAGTTTGATTTCATTGTAAAACATTCTTTCCATGCAATTTTGACATTTAAAAAATGGTCTATTGAATTTAAATGTAGTAGCACATCAATGTTCAACGATGAACGCTCAGGAAGCGCTAAAAACAGCTTCGGTTAAAAATATCATCACGAAAGTCCCCAATATCGTATTAAATAATGGCCAACTGAAAGTACGCGAGCTTGCTAAAGTTGTAAACAACTTGTAAACCGTTTTCACTACATTTTACGGTGTTTTAGTAATGAAAAAGATTCCCGCTAGGTGGGTGCTGCTTTTGTTAGCAGTCGACGTATTCTAATGAACATTTCTCGAGCGTGTTTAGACATTTATTTAAAAGCAAACCCGTGAATTTTCTTAATGTTTTAAAATAGTAGATGAAATCGGATTTTACCGTTACCCTCCAAATACGAAGCAATGGGCGCAAACAGGCGAAGGTTGGACAGAGAAAAAGGTTTCATCTACAAAAAAACAAACAGGCTGTCCTAAATTATTAATTGAAAGAGACCAACGCTTTATTTTAAAAGAAGTACATAAAAACCCTAAAATTAGTGCACCTAAACTCAAAACATTGATGGAAAACCATTCTTAAAAAAGTAGTCACCACCAAAACAATGCTCCGTTGTATAGGAAAATATGAATATCATGGACGTGTGGCCCGGAAAAAGCCTTAGTTAAGTAAGAAAAATATCAAAACTCTTCTACATTTTGTAAAGGAGTACGTTTTGAAGCCTGAAAATTATTGGAACGGCCATATTTTCTATGATGAGTCAAAATTCAATATTTTTAGCTCAGATGAGCGTCAAATGGCGTGGCAAAGGGTTAATCAAGAACTCAACACAGAAGAGTACATACACATACACAGAAATGTATATCCTCAGAGAGAGTGAGTAACTTTGTGTATATTGACAATATAATGGACAAAAACATATATTTAAATATTTTAAGGCAAAATCTGAGAGTAAGTGCGGGGAACATGAACATTACAAACTCATTAAATTTTACCAGGACAATGAAATATAGTGCGGGTATAATTCGCGAATGGCTATTATACAACTATCCAAAAGTGATTAAAACGCCGCCTCAGCTACCTGACCTTAATCTAAATGAAAACTTTTGGTATTATTTGGAAACTAATATAAGGAAACATGAAATAACTAATAAAAAAAGTTTAAAGAATAACTTATTAGAGGAATGAAATAAAATCGACGTAAATTATATTAAAAAATTGGTGGTATCCATACCAAAACGTTTAGGAAGTGTGACTAAGGTCAAAGGTCTATGGTATGACCACCATATACTAATTATAAGCTAAGTTTTTTATACAGTTAATTTTTGTGTTGATACCAATTAATGTCCGGACATTTTTGTGTCTCGAAATTTATTAATTGATCTTTTTTATTGACGTATTTGCTATTAATATGGATTTATACTTATTTAATACTTAAATTATGGTTGTACTAGAATTGTTTATTAATTTCCTTACATTATTTTTTATTACATTTTATTTTTTTTATTTTCATCAACACACCTAGTGTTTTATAAGTTTATGCATAAATTTTCCATAATGTTCATAATATTAACCAAATGAAAAACAATCTCTCCAATATCTCTATAAAAAAATGATATTTAACTTTCTACGATAGATCTTAGATAATTAATATTGCTGCAAATTTTGATTATTAATTATTATTATGACCATATATCTTATTAAATAGCAAAATAATTGTTTTATAATCGCCAAAGGTATTTTTATTAATGATTGATTAATAAACGTAAATAAAAAATGGTGTGGTTACCACACCAGAATACCCAGCAAAAGGCAGAACTGTCACCGGAGAGCATTATGCTTTCCTACCCTACCTAATAAAGGGTATTATTCAGGTTAACAGTCTACATCTAGCCAAACAAAAATTAAATGCCCTTCACCACGATAATGTGCCTGCAGACATGCCTCATGTTATTGAAGTAAAACTCCATGACCTACACTTGGGAGTGTTTCCATATCTGCCGTATCCACCGGATTCACCTTCCATTTATTACTTTCTCTTCCCAAACGTGAAGAAATGGTTCGCTGGACGAAAATCATATCAAAGAATGAGGTCAAAATTGAGGCAACCGCTTATTTGCTTATTGCATGGTTGGAAAATAAAAATTTGAATTTGTCAAAAATCTTACGTTTTCTTTGTCAGACAGAGAACTTTTTGAATTACTCTCGTACAGTGTATATTCTCATACTGCTTGAAAAATTTTTTTTTCTGAATAAAAATATAAAACGGTAAGGGTTTATTTGCATACACTTCTTGGTAGAACAAACATACTTATGTGATGTGTTTGAAAAGCAAAACATTCTCTCTTGTCGCAAGGGTCCAACAGGCACCTTTAAAATTTAGGTAAAAAATATAAAAATATGGAGAAAAAAATGGAGATGTATGTATGGAGGATTAAGACAACAGGTTTTGATTTCAAATGAAGTTGAATTTTCTCAAAATATAAAATCAGTTTAGTTGCCAGTATCTATTGTGAACAATATTTTATAAAATAGAAATATTGATAAGTGGCAATGGCATGGAATCAGGATCTATTCCGAAATTACTTCAGCAGAAAATGAAAATATTATTAAGTTGTTTTAAGACTATACACTGCTAGATTCATTTAGTAGAATCGATTTAATTCTATTTTCGATATGGGTAGAATAATTTTAATTCAATTTTCAACTCCTTAGCTGGAATTTTGGTGGACGCTCGAATAAAATTTCTGTAGTGAGCGTAAATTAACCAGAAAAAGGAAATGAAAGTCACTTTATCCTACAGGATACCACAATTTGAGAATATATGTAACAATTCATAGTTCTATCGTATAGTTTATATAGGGTGATTTTTTTAGTGCGTAAAAACTTTTAAAATAACAACGAAATTAGATACCCTGATACTATTTATTTTATGTAAAATAACATTCAACGGTATTAATGTTTGAAAACAATTACGGATTTCATCGTCGTCGTTACGTTTGTCGCAGCTACTTCTGACAAAGCGCATTCTGTTACTCCAATTTCCGACCACTTTTTCAAGCAAAAGGCGTCAATTGTTGCTGGCTTATCGGCATAGATCAAGGATTTAACATAACCCCATTAACATATCACATGACCTTGTTGGCCAATTAACAGGTCTGTTCCTCGAAATAATTTTACACCGAATAGTCCCCTCAATAAATCTAGTGTTGCGTTGTCTGTATGACCTGTGAAGCCGTTCTGTTAGAACCATATCTACAGATCGATACAGGAATCAGGAATTAAATAATCATTGATCATTGCACTGTAACGATACCCATTAATGGTAAGGTACTTTTCAGTTTGATTTTTAAAGAAATACGGCCCAATGCATATATATAATACTACTATATTGCTAGCAAGGTCTGGAGATCGGCGAAATCATTACGGTGCAGACATATATGCGTCTGTTTCTCTCACTACTACTTTGAGTCTTATACGCATGTCGGAGAATTGAGTATGCTTATAGACGCGCGCCAGTGTATATTTTTATGTTTTTGTGTCACTTTTATTTATCGCGACATTTGCGCACAACGGGCCGAGTAGCAGGAAAAGACATAGAAGCAGACGTTTGCTGTATCACTTACTCCGTGATACCTCTGCTTACAGATATTAGCAATATAGTAGTATTATATATGTGGCCCAACGATGCCACCGGCGTACAATCCGCACCATACAAAACAATATACACAGCATGCACATACAAAATTTTGCGGCTAAATTCTGGGTCAGGTTGCAATTGATTTTGACCCCATTTACCAAACGAACGACGCAAACGATGGTCTTGCGGCTTGAGTACTTGGACCAGCTGGATCTTATAAGGTACCAGACCAAGATCTTTACACAAAATTTTCCACATAGTTGAATAACAAAGCCCAACTTCCTGCGAACGACGACGAACTGATACATTTAGATCTTCATCAACACTGCCACCAACAGCGGAAAGCACAATTTTTGTCATGTTTTTGTTTTAATATCGAGCAGCGTTAAAAAGGCGTTCGGAATTTGGCAATAATTCGGTGAACACATTGCTCGGTTGGGCAAGTATGTGCATCATAAAATTCAATTGCTCTATAAGTTCAACGCACAGAACACTGATTTTGATAATAAATTTCTACAATTTGTAATCGTTGCTCTAGTGCTAAATATTCCATGATGATTTGACGGACTATATTGAATAATTTTGACACTAGAGGCGAGCAAACTCACAGTTCGTTTAACAGCGACCCCTATCGGAAGTTCGGTCACATTAAAAAAATCACCCGTTATTTCATGTATGAAGGATTTTTGATATATTGTATGTATTACTATATACAAGAAAATATGTTTTTAGCATAATATATTAGTTCCTAAAATGCATTATTTTAAATAAGTTCTATACCAGAGATAATTCCCACTTGCGGTGTAGATATTTGTTATCATCATCATGATTTAAAATGTGTTGCTATTCGGTTCTGTTTTGCACCTTAACCTTCCCGTTGGTAATTACCCAATTTGTTTAAATCTTATTTTAGGCCTAACTGTTCCCTACTGGTACCACAAGCCATATCCATTTTTTTTTCAAATATGCTTCTTCAACATTCTCCTTTTAACAATCTTCCTTTTTGCGTTATTTCTCAGGCCTCCGAGACATAAAACTGATTTTATTTATGTCTTACTACTACGATAGTGGTGAGTTTTTTAAGGTGAGTTTTCAAATAAATCACAAAATATTTATTTATTCATCTAAATTTATTTTGTATCCATCGAAGTAATTCTCTCTCACTACAATACACTTATTCGAACGTTTTTTTTTCCAGTTTTTGAAATAGTTTTCATAGTCGACTTCGGGTATTTTCTTTAAAATGGCCAGCGAACTCTTTTGAATTACTTCTATGGACTCAAAACGTCCTTAATTCACCTTCGTTCACAAAAACACAAAACAATAGGAAATTTATCATTAAAACATCACTAATGACCATTTGAAAAAACTCTAAATCTTAGCAACGGTTCAGAAGATAGCCACAGACAAAAAAGTTTTACTTGGACAATTCGCGTATCACTATGCTCGTGTAACCATGTAATTCTGAACGAGGTTCTTCTTCCGTTTTAAATGATTTTCCATTTAAATAATTTTGAAGGGAGCGGAATAGATGATAGTCCGAGAATGCGATGTCCGGTGTGCAAGGTGGATGAGTCAAGACATCCTAATTAAAGCTCAATAATATTTGCCAGGTTCTGATTAAAACGCCTGGTCGTGCATGCCATGATGAAACACGACGCCCTTGCTGTTTGCTAATTCTGACCGTTTTTCTATATTCAGCCGATCTAATTTTGAACAATAGAGATCGGGATGAATGGTTTGGTTGCATGGAAGAAGCTCAAAGTGTACGTATCTATTTCAGTCCCACTAAATGCAAAGCAAAATTTTCTTAGGATGAAGGCTATCTTTGATTGGCCCATGTTTTTTGTCATTGTTTGTTATTAGATGCAATCTACTTTTTATCACCAGTTACCTTCTGCTTCAAAAATGGCCTCAGATTTTTCATCAAAACGTCGCACGCAGGTTATTTTTCAGATGGTCAAAAACGCTCCATTTGTCAATATTTAATTTGTATGCTGTCTCACGGATCGTGGATTTTTGGCTATTATGGCCCTTATTTTCTCGGCATCAGTGCTTGAAGGACGGCCACAGCAATGCCGGTCATAGTCCAGGTCAAAATCTCCATCCACCAACTGACCAAGCTACTTTTGCACCTAATCTAACACCACCCTGTCTATAAACTGCAGAAATCTTGTGTTTTCTTTGGACAGCGTCATTACCCTTTTGGGGTACTTATCGAACGACATTTTTAATTTGAGCCAACTTAACTAAATGAAGGCACCTTAAAGCGAACCCAAAAGTAGACCTTGTAAAGATCACAGAAATTAATATTATGTAAATAAACATTACTAATCTAACACAGATTTTTGTTTACAAGTGTTAAAAAAACAACTAATGGAAAACACCTACAAACTTTCCGGATTAGACAATAGTTTAAATCAACAATTATATTCACCAAACAGATCTGATTTAGCTCCATTCATAAAATACACCTTAAAGCGAACCCAAAAGTAGACCTTGTAAAGATCACAGAAATTAATATTATGTAAATAAACATTACTAATCTAACACAGATTTTTGTTTACAAGTGTTAAAAAAACAACTAATGGAAAACACCTACAAACTTTCCGGATTAGACAATAGTTTAAATCAACAATTATATTCACCAAACAGATCTGATTTAGCTCCATTCATAAAATACACAAAATTTAATAAATAAAATGCAACAAACTTATTTGTTTTTAAAACAAGTTTTTGTCATAATAATAAATCTACAAATACAATTTCTTATATGTGAGATTTATTTATATAAATGTATATATATATATATATATATATATATATATATATATATATATATATATATATATATATATATATATATATATATATATATATATATATATATATATATATATATATATATATATATATATATATATATATATATATATATATATATATATATATATATATATATATATATATATAATTCATTTTATTTAAAATATATACGCGATTTAAATATATTTTTTAATTATTATATTCCCTTTGTACCTTTGTCCACTCAAATCCTATCCCCTCCACCAAAACACATGACGTTCACTTACCGCCGTTTATTTTTTGTATGGTAAACAATCAGTCGTAACCACTTAAAACTGCAATTAGGGTACTATCTACCGCCCTCTAGATTTTCTCTTAGTTATTTGTCGAAGCGTCTTGTCCTTTCCGACCTTTGCAGTTGTCCTACGATACGAGACCACGAAAAGGAGACGACTTACTACTCGAAAAATTGGGGATGCTTCCCCCAAGGCCGATCTGTTGCGCAGCCCTCCAAATGTGTGCTTTCCGAAATTGAAATTATTAAATGTGCTTATTATGGTGGCATCTGACGGTCATACGTTGTACAATATTGCTAGAATCTATATATTCCTTAACGAATATAGCCGAACAGAAATAACATTTTACTATCAGTTGCAAGATGGCGCACTCTGTTCATTAAAAGTATTTAGATTTGTATTCTGCCCGGTTTTTAAATTGGTCATTAAGTTGGAGTTATAACGGGTGGGACAAGTGTGACGCTACCATTTCAATTATTTATAACTTTTAAAAGAAATAAGACAGAATTTTTTCTATAATATGTATATTTCGTTCTTAAATGTGTTAAATAACTTTCGAAAATTATGTCAATCAAATGTGAGCCAGTATCAACAATGTAACTTGGTGCCAATTTTAAAATATTTTCCTTAACTTTAATATAATAACTTTTGTCAACATAGCTATTGAAGTAATGCAGTGATTCATTACGGATGTTGTCCTTGAATTGTTGTATGGTTTGAGGCTTATTTATGTAAACCTTGTTGATAATTCTAATTGTCATAAAAAATCATCCGCAGTCGTCAAATCAATTTTGCATGAAAATTGCTGGAACTGATTTATGATAGCATTATATTATTGTGACCGCTTGTTATTGTCTTTAGGCAACCGGTATTGAAAACAGCTGTTGGCAACAATTTGAATCTTCAATTCTCAAAATTCGGTCTAAACTGCACGGAGAAATTTCCTTATTTGTGCACCTCGTCAACGAAACGAGGTTTCTGTAAACTTTTATACACTTTGCTCCACATGTGCAATATTTTCAGCGTTTCGCTCTATTCTTAGACCTCTATTGTTCATCCCTAACCGTTTCAAATGCTTGAAATTGGCCGTATAAACGATACATTATCGTTTTATGAGACGAATATCAAGAGGGAATTTTGACAAGGGGTTGGTTCGTGGAAGTACCTGGAAACCGGAGGGATTTGCGCTTCCCGGTGGATCTGGTTGTTTTCAATCAACCACGGTACGTTAAAAGCGGCACACAGGCATCCACATTTTGTGTTGGAACACCTGAAGTTGTTTGAAAGGGAACTACACTAGACTAGAAATCCATATGATACGATGGATCCTACTAGAGTATGATAATTTGAACTTTAACATTTCCTGACAATTTACTGTTTTCTCATCTTCCTGTCAGAATGAGATGACCTTTTGGCTTTATTTCGACTCTGATTGCCCAACTGAAACATACGGGTTAGTAAGATCCGGCGAAATATCACAGTGGATCGCTCTAGACCTAAAACACAACAATGTCATATGATTTTCTTTCATACATGAAACCAAATGCTTAAATTACTGTCACAGAACGACTGGTCTTGGGTTTAAACTTGGCATTATCTCAGAAGAGATTCTGAGCCACCAAAAGGGAGTGTTACCCCGGTAGTGACAAAATGGAAAGAATAATCATGCACTATAATTACGCTAAGCATCAAGCATCAATAATCATTTAAAAAAATGGTAAAAACAGTATTCGTTGGGACTCTACTTTGTTGGGTCTCATCATTCAATTTCACAAGACCTAGAACCCTCTGATTATCACTTATTTCAATATTCTTAGAATTTTCTGCATAGAAAAATGTTCACAGGTGAGAAGTATATTGAAAGACACTTGACCAGAATTATTAAAATACACATGAATCCATAGTAAAAAGATGTCAATATATTTTAGAGATAAATAGTCAATACATATTTTCCAGTTCAATACGATTAATTTAATATATCAAAAGAGTAAAAATATTTTATTTTAATTAATTTGAAATAATCCTGAAAACTTAAAAATCATCTAGATAATATCAATGATGATAAAATATATTACAGATATCTTTCAGGCAGCTGCCCGTGTAGTACGCCTACAGTTCAATAGAAGGCACGATGTGGTAGTTTCCAAGTTTTAATTCCAATCCAATTATTTAAAATATGCAATAAAATGTTTATTAAAAAGGCACGTGAAAATATTTGTATACTGTGTATTTGCTTAATGAATATTCAAAACTTTTTAAATACTATTTAACTATTTTTTTTGTGGATGAATTGCATGATCGAGAAAAGTTGTAAAATCTTTTTTTTCTGCTTCTCTGATTTAAATCATGTAAATATATTTATTTTTATGGAATTAATTCAACAGTAAAAATATAAAATATGTCATCTACATTGTTTCCTTCTGAAGTACAAAATGATCAAATCCATTTATACCGGAAAAAGCAACATAGCAAAGTTGAAGGTATTTTATGCCTACACCTGAAGGTCTTTTACATTTTCATGATTTTTTTCCATTTTCTGAAATAGAAAATAGTACAACTCCTTCGATCTACGGAAAATTCATCTTCAGACATAGTGAAAACGAGTTCCAACAATTTGTTTCAATCACTTAAAATATTCTATCGATTCTTCTTCGATATTCGTTCGATGATACGTTTCAGCCAAGACTTACCTCTGGATGATTAATCATGTATGGTTGGATATGGTCATGGTGAACAACGACTCTTTTCGATTAACCACTTTGAATGCTTTATGTGTATCGTTTAATCTACTTTCATTAATTCAATACGAAGTTCGGGAATTGAAGATAGTTGCACCAACCGTGCCACAACTCAATGTTTTTTCCATTACTCACGATTCAGAGACGTTTGTTGACTTTAACTCCTGTGTATTATGACATTTGCATAAGAATATACACACACAAATAACTGAATAAGGCAATCCCCGCCTTTCCTTTTAACCGTTGTTTATGATTTGCTACTGCTCACTCGTATTCAATTTATTCTTTCAATACATTGCTAAATATTAACATTCAACCATGGGTAATTATAGTACAGGTAAAGATTTGTTTCTTTCGTTATTTAATTGAGCTATATTTGTTTCAATTTTAGAGCATTGCGCAGTACAAAATTACAATTTTTGTATAGTCGTTTTAGGAACTTCACAAAAGAATATTTTAAAACCACCGCGAGACCCCCCGGTTTGAAATGTATACATAATTTAGTTTATTCACTAAACAAATTCTGGACAATATTGGTTTCTAATAACTGCCATTTCATTTTTAATAACAATTTTTAGGGACCCTTCGTACTGTGCCCAGAAAAAAACTATCTGAACTCTGGAGTTCAAAGAGGAATATTCATACTTTGAACACTTACAACTAACTGAAGCCATTGAAATGGAAAAAAATAAATCGCATAGTTTCAAAAATGCCAAAAAAGTTGCGAAGATTTTTTTTTGTTAAAACACCACATTCGGCTTAATAAAGATTGTAATCTCCAATTTGAATGTGATATCGACGGATTAAATGCACCTTCAAGTATGGTAAGGTCCGCGGCCGGCCTTCTAAAATTTTTAATAAGTGTTCCTATAAAGCAAAAAAACTAAAGGTTCAAGGACTTATAGTGAATTCACATTTGTGACACAGGCAAAAATTACAATCTTCTGGCAAACGCGATCCAGTCAATATTTTAGGTGAAATTTGTTGTTATTTTTTTTCTCTTTTCAAAAGAATTAAAGTTAATTAGATCCAATAGACGCCTCTTTCCTAATGATGTATTCTTAATTTACTTTGTAGACTGCAATATGGTGAAATATTTTTACAATTTAGCAAAGAATCACGCGAAGTTAGGTCATAAAATATATTCATGATATTACTTTTTGCAATATTCTTAAATAAATTTGTATAACCCCAGCGACGAATTTACAGTTACAGAAAGTAGTGCAATTATCAAATTGCAGAACCTATTGGACTTCATTGATCGCCTGCTTTCTTTTCCCAGATTGATACATTTAAGAGAGTTCGACTCTAATATAATTTTGAATTGATTAATAATTGGGGTTGTGACGGAAGTTTGGAACATAGCAGATGGACGCAAACAAAAGTTTGAAAATGAATATTCTGATGACGATAATTTAATTGTTTTTCCATCTGTTCCTTTAATATTATGTTCATGCAATATCCAATTTAAATCATTACGATACAATTCTAGGCCTTCATCAACACGTTTCTACAAGCCAATTAGATTGTTGTTGGCGCAAGAATATGTTGAATTGACCCACCAAGAAACAGAACTAATTCAAAATTTAATAAATTCTCTTCAACCAACAAAAATTGAGATTAATGAATCTGAAATTTGTATTCACTATAAAATGTTATTAATAATGGTAGAAAAGTCTGCAATATGCTAGGTGGTTTACGTTTGTTCCAAATATGGTGCATTTGTGCAACCTCTCCAAAATTAATGGATAAAGATCAAAAAACAGAATGGAACCGAGAAAATTATAAATTCTGTCTTTCAACGCTCCATGAGTGTATAATCTTTAGAATGTTCTAGTTGTCATTCAAGGTTTAAGTACCTTAAAAATGAATGTGTTATGATTTAAAAATCTAATTCCATCTAGAATAGCTACCCGGCCCACTGTACGTCCTGCTTGCCCTACAATTTAGAATATATAAAGCCTCTATAATATGATGGTGAATCTATCTATTTGATAAAGAATTTTACGCAGAATCGACTGGCGCATAGCTATCTCTAATAGTTCGTGAAATATTCCCAAAAATCTCTTAGCGTATTGACGTTTTTTACATTCCTCGAATTTTCAAATGCTCATATTCGTCAAGTGCACGTTTCTGGCCATAAAATATCCTAAAATCACCGGCTTTTATTTTTTGTCAGCATTATAGTCAGCATTATGATTTTGGTAACCTACCTTAAAGACAAACTGGCGAAATGCGCGAATCGTTATCTCTAATAGTTTTTGAAATATTCGCAAAAACAAAATTCGCTGCTCATATCTCGGAAACCAGAAGTTTTATCGAAATTTTGTAGCAAGATTGAAAACGTGCGCATTTCTAACGATGTAATATTCTAAAATCAGGGACTATTATTATTTCACAAAAAAATTGGTGAAAAAATTACGTCATCCCCACACACACGAATGGAAACCTTCTTCGGATGTAACTTAATATTATGTACGGTGGCCGGATTACTATATCAGCATGATCTTTATGTCATACCTACTCTCGTAGGTATCTGCTTTTAATGAGCTTCGTTTTTGCAGTGATTTGGGGATGTGTCGGTCAATTTATACAAGGTTGTCCATTTTGTGATTCGGAAAATACAGCCATGTATTTTGACAACTGTCAAACTTAAATGTCATCTAAAGTGTGATTTGTTTAGTTTAAGGTTTGTCATTTTACAGTATGTTTCGTTTAACCGAACAACGCGTTAGATTTGTTAAAAGTTTTTACAAAAATGGTGATTCTGCCGTAGCCACGTTTCGCGCCTTACGAACAGAATGTTGTCGCCATAATCGTCCTTATGAGCGCACAATTTTCAACACAGTCAAGAAATTTAAAAACACTGGGTCTGTTACAAATATGGTAAGACATGTCCATCATCGTAACGCTCGCTCGATGGAGAATATCGCTGTTGTTAGTGAAAGTTGGCTGAAGATCCAAATTTATCGATTCCTCAGGATTCACAATCTGTCTGTCTTACGACACATTATGGCGTATTTTGCATTTGGACTTGCATCTTCATCTTTAGAAAGTTCAACTCACGAAAGAATTAAAGTCCGCCTACCATGGAATGCGCTAAGCATACGCCGATTGAGTGTTTGAACATTCACCTGATTTTTCGAACAAAATCTTCTTCAGCGATGAGGCTCATTTCTCGCTCGGCGTATACGTAAGTAAGCAAAATTTGCGTATATGGGACACTGAAAACCTACAAGTGATTGTGGAGAGTTCACTGCATCAGCAAAAGGTGACTGTTAGGTGCGGGTTATTGTCTGGTGGTGTCATTCTTGTCTGTCAAGGAGTGACAGAAATTGGAAATTTCGATTTGAGCGATATGTGATTCCAACAAGACGGCGCCACAAACCACACAAAATGACCAATTTTGGCTTTATTGTGCAAGAAGTTCCCAGGCCACATAATTTCGAAATTTGGTGATGTCAATTTTGGTGTTGGACTTTTTTGTTGGGCTACGCGAAAGATCGTGTCTACGTACACAATCCTCAAGGTCTTGAGCAGTTGAAAAGCAACATTCGTCAAGTTATGGCACAGGCGTCCAGCCAGCCGAAATATGCGGAAAAATAATCGAAAATTGCCTTAAAAGGATTGAGTCGTGCAAGCAGTCACGTAGTGGACATTTAAACGATGTTGTATTCTACGCTTAATGGCAAAGTCCAAGCAATAAATTGAAAAAAAAATCATCGAAATCTCAATTATTTGTGTGCTTTTTATAATTTTACTTTCCGAAGCACAAAATGGATAACACCCTACACACAAATATTGAAGCAAAAAACCACATGTCAGTGTGTATGAGTTATTATCAATAACATTAATGAGAATATTTAAAATAATTAAGTTAATAAAATCTGGAACTTAGGGGTAGTTAAAAAAACTGATGCTTCAAAAATGTTCTATTAACTTAAAAAAAGTTATGGCAGCGGTGGGATTCGAACCCACGCCTCCGAAGAGACTGGTGCCTTAAACCAGCGCCTTAGACCGCTCGGCCACGCTACCGAATGGAAACTGTCTGTTCACTGGGGGCTCTTAATCCGAATTCTCCTGCGTTTCCCTAGTTTTTATTTATTTTTAATATTGAGAGGGAAGATAAAAGATGCAAACTATAAAGTTTGTTCTAGTTTCAATTTCGCCGAACACGCCGACTAATTTCTCGGAAAAGTTCAGAGACGAATAAATCTACGGTTAGAACAGCCAACTGACGGTGCGGCGTCCAAATGGAAAATATGGCGAAAATACTCCACGACTTTTTAATTAACTTGTTTTTTAACGTTCGTCGTTGCTTCCCTTGCCCTTCTTGCGCCACCATCCGCTAGCCGACCACCCTCGTCGTCTCGGCAAAAGTTCGGCCCAGTTCAGCTGTCGCGGAAAATTGAATTTCATCCAGGCTGATGTTAGACCGACCTAAGATGCAGAGCTGCGGCTGGAATTATTATTTCTGACGTTTTTCTTTCGGGGTTCATTGTTTTCTCATTAGTATTCAGCCTAATCTCAAATTACCTCCTTAAAACTTTTTACTTTTTCTTTTTGTTTCGATGTAGAAATGATTTTGTTTACTACTATCAATATAAAAAATGAGACAAATCCTTGGATTTATGTTACTGCTGTTTGTAACTAAAACAGCCATTTTCTTATTGTACTAGTATCAGAACCTGGTTGTTCGTAGTGAACTCCGTTAATTGTTCGTAGTGGAACCTGATTGTGAAGGTACACTTAAGGAATAACCTAGCATTCAAATTTTACTTAATCATATGCCTTTATAGCGGTATGTGGCACGTGGAGTTGAGGTTATCTTCTATACATCTCTCTCCATTTCTCCCTATCTTGTGTCAGTTCCTTAATTTCTTTTTTCCAGCCTCCTCTCCATCGTTCTATACTCTTCTTGACCTTCCTTTACAGGTCTTCCCTTGCACTCGCGCTTCTTATACTATCTTTATGAGTCAGTTTTCCGGCATGCGACGCGCATATCCGAACCGCCTTAGTTGTCCTTTTGGTATTTTATCATTTATGGGTTCAATCTGTACGTTTTCTCTCATTATTTTATTTCCCATTCTGTCTGTTTTTGTTTTGTTCTTTATTTTCCTCAGGAACCTCATTTATATAACTATTTTATCATTTCTAGTGTCGTACTGTCTCTACCCGGTGCCTTTTCCACCTTTAATGTTACGTCTTATATTTTTCTGTTAGAGTCCATGTATCCCTCTTGTACATTATTGTTGGTCAAATTACCCATTATTGTTGGTACTTACCTTAGAAAAGTTGTGTTCATCATGTTAAACATTTTTCGAGGTTTTCCCACTCTGTTGTTTATTCCTCCTTCCATTCTTCCGTTGCTCTCGATTGTCGATCCTAGGTATTTATAGCTTTTCGATGGTTCTATTAGATTTTTATTTAATTGTATGTTATGTTCCTTGTTTTCTTTGGATAAGATCATACTCTTTTTCTTATAGATATTAATTTTTATGTTTATTTTTGTCAACTCTTCGTTCAAAAATTCTAAGTTGTGTTGAAGGTCATTTTCTGTATCCGCTACAATGGCCATATTATCTGGAAAAATCAATTCGGTCACTTTAATTTGTTCCAATTTCCAGTGTCCCAATTTCAATGTTTTCATCCTTTTCTTAGCTTCTTTTTCGCTTCGTCTACTACAATCGAAAATAACAATGGACTCAGTACACATCCTTGTTTTACTACGATAGTTATCGTAAATTTATTCGATTTCTCATTATGTGTCTTTACGATCTGTTCTTGTTTATTAGTTTTTCATTTGTTTGTCTTATCACGAACAGTATATCTTGCGTGCTCCTTCCCATCCAATTCACATTGTGTTTCCTCAATTATCATCTCGAATTTGCATCTTATCCTTTTCTCCAATATTCTGTCATAACCTTTCTGATACTCTCGTCAATATTATTTCCCTATAATTATTGCAATCTCTCTTGTAACCCCCTTAAGTCACTCATTCCTCTCCCATATATTTTAACATTTCTGGTGTTATACTGACTCTAACCGGTACCCTTCCCACCTTATCCAATTTATCCCCAATTTATCCTTGCCTTCATAATCGAAACATTGGCTGTACTTCTTATATCAAATATATTTCTTGAACATCTTCGATATGATTTTCTTGTTCTTCTGTATACTAGTTTCCATCTCAGTCAGTTCTCTTAAGTATTCTCTCCATCGTTCCATTATTTTATCTTCTTCTGTAATTACATTTCCGTTCTTGCCTTTTATATTTACCATACTATACTGTACTCCCTTTTCTGTCTTAGCTGTTTCAGAATGGCTAGAATAACTAACATAGAAAAACTTTTGGTTTTCTTTGTAGTTTTCAGTCATCTTTTTGCCAAATCTTATCCTTAATTGTTGCTTCGTTTTCTTCACTTTTATCTTTACTTCTTTTCGTTTTGCATTAAATATTTCGGGATCTTCATATTTTTTTGTATATAAATATCTTTTCCATTTTTCCTTTTTGTCCTTAATCTCCATCTGTAATTCCTTTATCCACGATTCGGTTTTCTTCATGTTTTTATTTACAATTTTTGTAGTTCCACAGCCTTCTCTTGCTGCCTCCAGTATTACATTTTTGAAAAACTCCCATTTTTTTTCCACTCCTTTCCCTTCATCTTGCTTTTCACTTTCCTCTTTACTAGTTCTTGGTAATTCCTCTGGTAACTAGTTTCCACGAGCATATTACTTTTTATTTTCTCCCTTACTCTCTTTCTTCTTTTATCTGGTCTTTTTTATTTATTTTTTTCCATGTCCATCTTCAGCAGATAATGATCGCTCCCGATCTCCGCTCGACTCCGTCGCATTCACATTCCTCAATCTTTGCTTATTAGAAAATTAGTTATTATTCATTTTTCTGTCCTTCTCGGTTCTACCCTAGAGTATCTGTGTATCTCCCTGTATTTACTATTTAACTTTGTGTTTGATATTATTAGGTTTGTCTCTATACGTAATGCTATTATTCTGTCTTCATTATTAATTCCTGCCCTTTCACCTTCCTCTCCCATACATTCCTTTACTCCATCGTTGTGGTCGACAATTCGTCCGTTCAAGTCACCCATCACCGATTTCATTCTGTATTTTTTCAAAAACTGCGTATTTTTCTTCTTTCCGTGCGTTCTCATTATATCCACAGATTGTGATTACTGTCCACAATTCCTCATCCAATAACGTTAAATGTATCGCCATTATTCTACTATTAACATATTTCTCCTTTATGGTATGTTTCAAAATGTCTGGTGCTCTTATTAATCCCACTTATTCTCTTGCTCTGTCGCCTTGTTCAACCCCCGACCTTAACATCCAATATTCCCTATGTATTTTACTTAATAATTTTCCTTTCATTTTTGTTTCTGTGATTCCCTGAATTTCGATGTGACATTTTCTCATCTCTTCCATTAATTCCTCTTCCTTTCTTCCAATACTTCGTACGTTTCATGTTCCCTATCTCATATTTGTGTATTCCTTCTTTCACTCTCTTTCTTTACCCGCTCTATTATTTGATCCCTCCGTTCTCCCTCTTCTCCTGTTTCTCTCTCTTGATCTTGTAATTTGTATAATCCTGTCAGAATCCATTTTTTTTGGTCGTAACCACTAATTCATCCTGTTGTTTAACCTCTAGTTTTTTGCTATTAGTTCTTGTTTGTCCTTGTCCCATCTCCACGATGTTTGATGTATAATTATTTTCATATATCCCACTTTTATCCTGTTCCTTTTAATTCATTCTTTCTTTTCCTCTTTCCTAATTTTCCCTTGTATATCCTTCTCTTTATTTGTTGGATCGTTATTTATGTATATTTTGTCCTTGTAATTTCTAACCATAGTATTTTACATTTTCTGTAAAATATTTTCATTTCTGTTACGCATGTGTTGTTTCCTTTTTTTTGACACTTCTTATATTGGTTTCAATCTCCAGTTCTTTCCTTATATAGCTTGTCATTGCCTCTTTTATCTTTTTATTATCTTGAGTATTAAATATTCCCGATACTATCGGATTATTTTTCTTCTTATCTCTCTAGTATCTCCTAGCTTTTCAATTTTACCTGCCATTTCTTTTTTCCCTCTTAACAGTTCCTCTATTTTTTCCTCAATATTCTGTTGGTTCCTTTTGATCTCCTTGATTTCCTTTATCATATCTTCAAACATTTTCTTGATTTCATCCACCTCTGATTGTCAGTATTAAAATGCTGCTTTCCCAGTATTAAAATGAATAAAATAAATGCTTTTTTGCAAGCCACTTACAAAAATCTATTTTTTTATCATATATGTATATTAATTAGGCTTTATTTCAATCACAAATTATAAAGATATTGGATGATATTATCTCTGTTTGTTCAATTTTGCTTATATATCGAGGTAAAATGGATAGCCTTAATGCATCATGGACCTAATTATTCGGTTGATGTAAACGTTAGTCCCATTTTCGGGACCAAATGGGCATAGGGTCACAAAAACCAAAGCGCAATCCACATCACACTCGTAAAATTTTGAAATTTTTCAAAATGTTTTATGTATAGTTCAAGAGAAGGAATTCACCGAGTACTTGGGAAAAAATATGTTATTTGGTTGTGCTGGTTTAAATTATGTTAGGTATTTAAAGCGTTAGAAAATGCGGATTTTCTAACGGGCATTTTCGACATGTTATGCCTTTTTTATTTCAGAAACAACTTTAGTGGGATTTTTTGATATGATGGGATTTTTACTAGGATGTTTTACACCGTACTCTCCTGACCCTGCGCCTTCCGACTACTATTTATTTAGATTGCTTCGAAACCGTTTAGAAATTAAAACTTTACTTTCTTGGAAGACTTGAAAAATCATCTGGATCAGTTCTTTAGCCAGAAAACTCAGATCTTCTATAGCACGGGATTATCGAGCTACCGGAGAGATGGAGAAAGGTCAGGAGAAAAGCCAGAGGGGTCAGGTTAAAAAAAGGCACGAAATTTAGCATTTATCCAATAAATAAAGAATTAAGGATCAGAAACACATCTCTTTTATATGGATCTTGCATCCTCGTCAACATCATCGAAACCTGCGCAATCATAGCGGGCCCACAAGTAGCACATTGGACTGGCACCCATCCTTCGTTAGCTTCTAAACAATATGTGAGTAATAAAAACATTCAGCATTGTGTTTTTTTTTTTGGTAAATGATATATCATTCTCCTTTCTTCTATTTATGTTACTCTTTTTTTAATACTATCTTTTTTCCCTTATTCGGTTTGTTTTGCTTATCATCCCACAAAAGATTTTATTTAGTGTATTTGCTGAAGAGCTTTAAATTGTTTCTAGTTCTTTGCGATAGGGTGATGACGTTAACACATTGCGTTCTTTCCTTATTTGACGTATGTTCTTTTTATTTTTGTCGATTTAGAAAACGACATGATGTTTTTTAGGCTAACAAGAAAAGAACTGCCTTGATCGCGGTGGAATCAAGGCAGAAATATCTCTCTGTGAAAACATCATGGATTAATGGCCAGCTATCTGAAGCTTAGAATGTATTATAAACTATTGAAAGGGTTGTGGTTTTTTGAAAAGCTTTGTCGACTAGCTCAGCAACCTGAAATTAAATCATAACTTTAACTGAATTAATTTTCAGTCAATTATTTGCAACTTCTCTATGGTAGATAGAAAGATGTTTTATAAATCCAACTTTAAAAGGGCATAGACGATGTATGCAGTGTAATGGAAACGAAAAGTGTTCACGTTCTCACATCTACTTCATGTGTACCCAAAAAATTGTGTTTGGGGATAAGAGTGATCTTTCTGATCTTTCTGAAGAGTGATCTGACCTCCGAAAACTTCATGAAACTTTCAAACCAAGCTGTGACATTCGTGACATAGATACCAACAGCCACTTTGGTGCATTATTCATCAGTCAGGATTTAGTATTTTGCAAGGGAATACGAACAAAGCCGACCTGTAAAAACTATCTGCTCTGAAGCAAAGCACAACAGTAACAGAGTAAAAGCTTTTCCTTTGGTACCAATAATTCGTAGCACATTTCTGGCATTGTTGTCATATCAGTTTTATCGATATTGATATTCGTTACAACATCGGTCAGTATATCAAAAAAATTGTTGATTACGAGTTTCTGAAGTCCACTTAGGTTTACGTAGATTTAACCCTCAAGAGAAACACTGGATAATAGATACCCAGGGGTGAATTAAAAATGTTTTTCCCTTAGAAATGGTCACGTTAAGGGGATGACTTTAAGGGGGGGACAAATTACTATCCCTACTACAGATCCCCCACCATAGCTATCTTAAGATGTGAATACTAACAAAAATATAAGCGAAGTCAGTCTATGGGTATACGCCACCCAATGCTGTTGTTGTGTCAGTGTTTTGTCAAAAAATAAAAACCATTAAATAATCTTTTTGCACAAATAGTGTGTTTTTTTTCGATCTTGACACAGTTTGTGGTAAATAAATCATAAATATTATATTTTCTATAGAATTTTTATTGAAAACTTTGATTTTGATTTTTTTTAACATTTATTTATGGGTTTCTTTCATTTTCTATTCAGCTCAAAATGAACACTCGTTCTCGTACTCGCTGTGCGTCTGAAGTAGAAGCGTTATATGAAGCAAGTGATATTTTCGACGACAAAGAGAGTGAAAGTGAGACCGAATCGGTTTTTGAAGAGTATCATACCAGTGAATTTTACCTAACTAAATAAATATATTTTTTAAAATAAGGTTAAAGTATGGAATAAGTATCTGAAAGTACATTAAGTCCCCTTTTAAATGCCATTGGAAGAAATGTACTAATTTCGGCTAGATATGATAGTTTGAATAGAACACCTAATTTTAACATTTTTTTAAATTATTGCTGATTTTTTCGATGGTATTAGGAATACTATTATTTTTTGAAACATTCTATAGATATAGTCTTTTTCTATACTGATTGAGGTTTAAGTTAAAAAAATATATATTAAATTGAATAATCAAAAGATATTAATAATCAAAGAAGCACAGAAGTGCTTTTCTTCAGAGTTAAGTCAAGTTTTGCTTCAAGTTAATTATCTCCATAAATACTGAATCAACATTTTGAGATCTTGAGTAATAAGTCTAAAAATCTATTTTCCATTTTTTGACATAAAAAACTAATTTGCTCTAAAGTAGGCTAATTTTCATAAGAAGCTGATTCGTCGTTTCTGTTTACTTTCTTTTCGGTATCTTTATTAAGGTCTTTGGAACATTCATATTTGGCAAGTTTTCATCTCAATATAACCTTTGGTATATTATAGGCAGCAACAGCTTTGTTGAGTATCACTTTTTCATACCGTTTTTCATTTTATTTTCATTCCAAGATTTTCGTTCGATTTTTCTTTCATAGTTGTTAACCATTTGAAACAAATAAAAGTTTAATTATTTGTATACCTTTCCTTTGAAAAAACGTCAAGTAAACAAAAATACAAGCAAAGGCCAAACTAATTATGCTCTTTTTATATCAACAAATATAAAAAAAATTACCCTGAGAAAGATCTCTCAAAGAGCATGAGAACTCCGAGTACACTAACCGTAAATGGGAGAAAGGCAACTAATTTATTAAAAAAGACGCCGGTGACAGTAGTATGGAAGTTATAAGAGTGATCCATTTGTTCAAACATATGCCATTTTGCCTTCAGTTCTCCTACTTAGATTGCCTAATCGATTTTAATTTTTTTATTGTAGACAAATAATATTGAAATAAATATTTTTATATGTACATTTATTTAGTCTAAATAAAATCCTTCTGCTGTAATACAATATCCAGAACGAGTAATGACAATAAGTTATGAGAAAAAAATAATTAAAAAAATTGCAATTGGACACCTTTATTTACAAATTCATATAAAATGAGAAGGTTATGGTTATCGAATAACCAAGTTAGCTTAATCTCAAAAAAATACATATAGGAGTTATATCGCCGAGTAAGATGTCGAAATTATTCATATACTCTTAAACAAGCTTTATTTCAATATTTACTCAATAAAGTTAATGGATGGGCTACTAAATATTGACTAAAGTAATAAAGATAATAGTTAAGTGCTAAATTTTTTCGTTCAATTTCAGTGTCGAAATAATTTTCACGAGTCACTTTTATACACTTATTTTTGATTATCAATTAGAGGTGTAGTTACGGGTAAAATAATTTTTCGATATAATTCATCGGTAGTAACTAAATGCGTAGTTTACGAATTTGGTCAAAATAACGTGACTGGTTGTTAAATTCGAACAGGTTAGCACAGTTAAAGATCTATTTTAAGTCGTGCTTGAAATATTCGTTTCCGAGAAAACGCCAACTGAGCTCGTGAAAATGCAGTGAAAATTATGAAACTTCAAAAACTTCTGTATAATTTTTTCTTGGCTTGCTTCTTTCTAATACACTAATAGAAAAATGGTTGTGTTTTATTTCGTTATAAAATATTTGACCTTCAAACATGTCATTTACGTATTGACCACACTGAACTAGAGAATTGTAACTACCTTATAGAATTAGAGATTATTTTTCTAGTAAAACTTATTAAAAGCATCATCTCCTAAAATCATTTGCATCCTCTTAAAATTAAAATTAAATTTGTATTTGATGAACAAACTGTTTGTAACATTTAAAAATTATCGGCCGGTAGTATTGTTTTCGCATATCTTGCTTCAAAGTGAATCTGTATACTCCGCGATGAACGCCGGAACAGTCGAAAACCTCGCCTCATGCTGAAGGCCCTTATAGTGCCAAAATGACATTTATGGTACCAAACGTTTTAGACCCCGTATATGTTAGTAACCACTCATGTTGGTTACCGAAATTTTCTATAGCCGGATATTTAGTAATACCACTAAGGATAAAGGATAGACATTTTTTTTATTATTTTCACTAATAATACTTATTTATTATTCAATCACCATTTGTCTACCATCATTTTGTTTCACGAACGCTTGATTAGAGCCCTTATACTTTAACGGTATTTAATACTAGAACCCACCAACACTTTCGATCACCTTGGACTTTTTTTTTATTTAGGATCATTAAACTTCTTGACTTTTACACAATTGGTGCATTTTACTAATTTATCAGTTTGAAGTTTAAAAAAAAATGATTTAACTAGAACCACTGAGGAGTAAGTTTTGTCCCGCCATAATTAAACGTATATAAAGTTAATTATTTGAATTGATTTCTCATAATTAATATAAGAATAGCTTTACTATAAATGACCTTGGTATGAATATTACGGTGGCGGGGATGGAGGTTGTGAAACAAGAAACCATTGATCATTGACACTCAATGCAGTTGTCTGTCACTATTAGTAAGGAACGTATCCAGGTTTTTATTATTCGTTACTGCAGTTTACGCATCATCACGTAGTAGATATACTTGAGGTCCTAAGATATTGAAACCGCAAAAAATTGTTGCTGCTTTGACTGATATTGTGGAATTTGAATCGGATGGTGAACCTTTGGAAGACTCTGATGAGGATTAAGTATTTCCGCAAGGAGAAATTACTTTAAATTCTTCATGTGAAGTATCTGAAGATACTACCCTCATAGAGTAGTATTTATATCGGTACAAGTTTGTAATGTATAGTCACGTTCGCTGTTATTGTTTTTTTTTTCACCAATTTTAACACTAATTTTATTGTAAGAACCCAGGAGTTTCACAGACAACACAAATGTAAGACTAGAACGAGAACAAGGTCAAAGACGCGGACGACTACAACTACGACTACCAGCCTGCGGTCTGTCTTTAAAAAGTTGTAATTAGCAGTAGCAATAGTAGTAGTAATAGTAGTTAAAGTAGTAGTTAGTAGTTAGTTATAATTATTTATTTACTTGTTTGAAATTTTTTGTTTGTCTCTGAACTGTGTGCTTGTGTTTATTAAATACTTTTTATTGTTAACTGAGTCTTTTTAAAGTAGGTAACTTTTTTCCGAGTTTACGGGTTTTTTTTTGATTGCAAAGAAGTGTGTTCCATCCGTGACCCACGATCCAACTGCTTTCGGCGAAAGGCTGCCGTAGCTGTAATTTATCAACAAAAAAAAGTTACATTAAACATTTTTATAGTAGATTTTTGATAGCGGCCAATGAGCTCTCTTGAATGATTTCTATGGACTCAAACCGGTGTCCTCGAAGTGATTTCTTTATTCAAAGGAAAAAAAAGTCACGTGGTGCCATATCTGGTAAACATAGTGCTTGTGGAAAGATACTTATTGGATTTTTAACGAAAACTTGCCATATTATTATTCTGGGCGTCGTTGCGTTACGCTCGCGTGATGCAAAAACCATGAATTGTTTTGCCATAAATCTAGACGTTAATATCTACATTGTGCCTAAACTTAATCGGCGATTGCTTAATACAAGATCTTTGATTTTGGTAATTATTTTTTCATCGGTTGACGTGACAGGTCTTCATGAACGAGGTTAACCGCTTCTCTACCACCATTAAAGTTCTTGTACAATTTTTATTGTATCGGTACAAGAAATTTCGCTTTTTAAAAAAAAAATTAATGCAAATTCTTTGCCCTATACATTTATCAATTTTGACCTTTAACTATGAACGTGCAGTCTGAGAGTCCGAGCGTTATTCGTAATTCTTAGAAATTCCCCCTTTCCCCACACGGGGTGTGTTGGGTTTCTAAGTATCTTCGAGATTAGTTACGTTCACGTCATTGAGAAGGATATTAGTGTTGGCGGAATCGAATTCGGTACGCACAATCAATTTGAAATACCAGAGCTACCTGTGAGGCCGCACGTCAGTGTTAAGGTATTTATTATTGTTATTAACTGTGTACAGTTAATTCTTGTTTCATTTGCAGAATTGCAATAGAAAAGCCAAATGGAGGCTCAAAGTACATCGTGTAAGGAACGCAAATCAAATTTAGAGAAAAATGGTCATACGGCGAAGTTAAGAAGGGTAGTTGGAACTTCAAATAGTCATTTTGAAGGTGCCATCACGTTCTGGTTGGGATTTGAAGGTTCTAGTTATTCTGAAGCCATTGATATTGGAGATAACTATACACCCGGACGGAGTGACCATGATACCCATACTGAAGAAGGAATCTCTGACTCTAGAGTTGTACAGGAACAAAGCCAGTTGTCATCTAGCGAAGACGATTAGATAGTTTTATTTGTCTAATTTTCAGCGTATTATGAAACAAATAGATGCAGATGGGCGATGCATCCACCAAATAGATATGTGCCAACTACCCAACATAATATAATTACGCGGCAGTCTACCTCAAAATTGACAACAAATGATGAAAAGGATGGGTACTCCATATGGAAACGTTTTTTTTTTTTGATAGTGATATTTTGGACGAACTATTGAAGTGGACTAACATAAAAATGTCGCAGTACAGATGGAAATTTACCAATGAAAATAGACCACAATTACAAGATTTTAATACTATAGAACTCTCAGCGTTTCTCTTCAACTTCTCATCGCTAGTGCAGTTTTTAAATCCAGTCATGAAAATGCTGACTATCTTTTTGCCACAGATGGTACAGGATGACCAGGTTCCTGTGCATTATTCATTGTCTGCGATTTGATAACCCTACTAACAGGGCAATAAGAAAGGACACTGACAAATTAGCAGCTGTGTTGTACATATTCAACAAATTCGTCTGCAATTGTCAAGATGTTTATAATGTATCAGAGAGTACAGTTGTAAATTGTAGAATACTTGTGGCATTCAGAGGTCGGTCATACTTGATTTTTTACATGCCAAACAAGTCATCTAAGTATGGACTCAAAATAATGTGTTTGTGTGATGCATCAAATAGTTATTTCTAGAATGGTTATATTTATTCAGGAGAAGAGTTAGATGGCAATACTTTAGTAGAAGAGGAAAATAAACTTATGGTAACTACTTTGTGTGTGATACGTTTGACAAAGCCCTTGTCGATAGAAACGACTAGAGATTAAACGAACGAACCAGACAACTGGTTCACGTCTAAAGAATTGATTGATTGTTTGAAGAAGAAGGGCGTGACTTGTATTGGTACAGTTCGAAAGAATAAAAAAGAAGTGCCTAATCAATTTCTTCCTTCAAAACAAAGACTGGAAAGTACAACAATATATGGTTTCACGAGTCAAATAGCACTGATTTATCTTGTTCTCAAGAAATCTAAGGCCGTCATTTTGGCATCTTCTATGCATCACACTGAAGAAATTGATCAACGCACTGATAAACCAGAAATAATAGCATATTATAATTCCACAAAAGGTAGTGTAGATGAAATGGATAAAAAGTGTGCAATTTACACCAACAGCTGCCGAAGAAGACGTTGGCCTGTAGCTATATTTTACCACATGTTGGATATTAATACTATCAATGCATATCTATTATATCAGATTCATCACTCTATCAGATTCCTCAACCTATCAGATTCATCACTTTGTTCAGCCCCCACCACAACCTGAGAAAACAAGAAAGACATGTCATTCTTGCTCTCCCAAACTTAATCGCAAGTCAACATACAGGTGTTATTCCAGTAAAAACATGTGTGCCTACAATGTGTTAACCAAGTCTGCTCATTACAGATTACATCTAATTTTGAGTAATAAATTTTTAGGTAATGAACTTTATACATTGTTATTTTCTTTTGTAAAACCTTAAAGTTTGCTATGTTATGTTTTTTTAGTTTATTTGTTACCAAAGTGCATGAAGAAATGTCATTTTTGTTTATTTTTATGATCGTTTATATGTTTTGGTCGAAATAACGATATCTTACAATAAATGCAAAAAAAGTCTGATTTCTATCGATAATAAAACATTAATAAACATAGAAATATCGTACATATATTTATTTTTAAAATTTATTATAGACCCTACTCTAACATTTGATAATATAATTATTAATATTTGTCCCAATTTTTAGGTAATGAACTTTATACATTGTTATTTTCTTTTGTAAAACCTTAAAGTTTGCTATGTTATGTTTTTTTAGTTTATTTGTTACCAAAGTGCATGAAGAAATGTCATTTTTGTTTATTTTTATGATCGTTTATATGTTTTGGTCGAAATAACGATATCTTACAATAAATGCAAAAAAAGTCTGATTTGTATCGATAATAAAACATTAATAAACATAGAAATATCGTACATTTATTTATTTTTAAAATTTATTATAGACCCTACTCTAACATTTGATAATATAATTATTAATATTTGTCCCAATTTTTCATCTGTGAGACTGCACGCCAGTAGTTGTGTTACGAAAAATGCACGTCAATAGCTAAAGGTTAATAAATCGCTGACGAAAAATGTTATTAAGACGGTAACATCTTTACAAGTGTAATGACGTAAAATGTCTGTCAGTGGTAAAGAACATAAAATAAATTTATACATTTTTCGATAAGTATTCCCTCTTATAAGTTCTCACAGGTTTTCTATTAGGTTCTAATCCAGTGAATTACCTAATCAAAGCCGAACTTCAAAGATTTTTTCAGTCAAAAATGGCATTACACTTCTGGATGTCACGTACTAAATCTAACCTAAATATGTATTCTTCATTTTATCGTACGTAAATACGTATCAGGGAACAATTCGGTGATCTAGAAAAACACATCACTGGACTGTTCCCTTTCAAACTCTGTTCCTTTTATATACGGTGATTTTTTTAGTTTGTTCGAACTTTAAATTCAAATAAAACCACAACGAAATTAGATGTCTTGAAACTAGTTATTTTATATGAAATAACATTTAATGACATTAATGTCTGAAAACAGTTTCAGACAAATGTCCATCGCGGCTACTTATGACAAAGGGCATTCTTTCAAACTAATTTCCGACCACTTTTTCAAGCAATGGAGGTCTTATATTAATAATTGCCCAAGTAGCATGAAATGCGTTCGGAATTTGTTGATAATTCGGGGTATACATCACTCGGTTGGGTTTGGTGCACAGAACACTGATTTTGATAATAGATTTCGACAATTTGCAAGCGTTGCTCTGATGTTAAACGTTCCATGGTGGTTTGCCAGACATTTAACATGGCATTATGACTGCCATGATGATTTAACAGCGACTCCTATCGCAAATTTGGACACACTAAAAAATCACCCTTTAGTTAATCAAAGTCGTAAGAAAAGCGACACTTCTTTCTATTTTCGGGGCAAATCTTCCTAATTTTGCATTCACTGCCAGATGTACTGATGCGCTTTCTCTCATTTTTACCTAGATGGCCTGCTACTAAGAACAGTTTCAAATGATTTTTAATTTTGCCTTTCTTAATCTCGTTGATTACTGACTTAGAAATACCTGCAATCGACTGTATCTGTTTATAGGAAGATATAGTATTTTAAATAACGTCTTAACCTCTTAAAAATAATCGGAGAAATAAATAAAACTTTTTCTATTCTGGAAAAAACATCATTAAAATGATTAAACTTTAATTCTATAAAAAAATTAAATATTATCTTCCAACTTAACAAAACCTAAGTTATTAAAACCTAAAAATTATTTACGACTACACAGATTTTTCACAGTCAAAATTTGTGATATAAATGTATAATATATATATATATATATATATATATATATATATATATATATATATATATATATATATATATATATATATATATATGTATGTAACAATATAATATCATTTGAAAAATATAATATTTTTTCACTATAGTTGTATTTTATAAAATGAGAATGTTAAATATTTTACGAGGGTAGCGATTTATGTATCCGGAATTGGCAACAATGTTGCTAGGCGCCATCTGACATATACATCGTAAAGTTTGATGACGTACATGCATTGATGCATACATACTCAGAACGTTTTTTCATACGGACGATAGTTGTGTTATTTAGTAACTTAAAAATTTCATCTTCGTGCGATGATTTAATACGAATTTCGACGTGGATTATCTCAACAACAGTGCATCGATCAACTCACTTCGACTTTCAGCGATAAAGCATCATGTAAAACCACTATATAGCACTGGTTTGGTGAATTCAATCGTGGTCATCGTTCGCTCAATTTGATTGTTTTGCCAGAAAACATCCATACTATGCGCGAACTGATAAAGCAAGATCGTTATGTGACATACCGTGAGATTGAGGTATCCCTAGGCATTAGTATAACAAGCATACACAAGATTTTGCATGAACATTTAGCACCGAAAAAGAATTGTGCGCGTTGGATTCCGCATAATTTGACAATCGCTAAAAAAAGGCTCTTTCTTTCTGTCTTTCAAAATGAAATAAACTTAACAAAAGTTATTCACGTAAGAAGCACTTTAAAGCAAATGGTCGCCTGTTTTTTTGGGAAGAATGGGCATGTGGCTACAGTGCCACTAGAGCGTAGAACGACCAATTCTGAATAGTACCCAACCATTTGTTTGTCAGAAGTCTGAACAAATAAAAAATATATAGCGATGCAGGATAATTTACTCTAAGAGCTAGCAACGTTTTCGAGCGATAATTTTAGGTAAACTGATTTTTCGATATGCCCTCTCTTTCGCTCTCTCGGTCAGCGTGCGGGAGGGCCTGGCAGGCAGTAGATGTTGCATTTAGCTGTGCGCATTATACCTATCAGGTAAAAATATTAACTTTTCAAATAATTTTAAGATTTTTTTTTTCTTTTTCACTAACTTTTATCAACTTTTAGAAACAAAAATTTATAATTGCCAGACATTTTTATCATTGTGCCATATGCTATTTTTTTATTTAAAAAAACATCAAAATATTTCAGTATGGCTGAAATTTTAACATGATGTTATTTAAATATTAATACATTCAAAATCAATTTATCAAACAATAATTCGATTGTTCAACTAACAGCCAGACAGATTAGCCTAAATGGCTAAGTATCGTAATTTATCTAACATTAATTCTTCATTAGTAGCAGATCTTTCCAGCATATCTAGTTCAACTCTGTCATCAAATACTCCAGTAAATGTTAGCGAGACAACGTCAAATGATGCTGGTCCAAGTTCCAATTATGAAGTAAATATGCAAAAATTGACTCATGTAATGAAATTCCTGAGACTGAGAATGGAGATGTTATAGAAACAAGATCAAATGTTAAAGTAGTTGTTTTTTTTTGCGGAAAAGATCGTAAACAAGTTAATGAAAAGCAACAAAGTTTACATTCTTCAAACGACGCAAAAATGTGTGAAAAAATAAAACAGTGGATGACAAAATTAAAAGATGAAGAGTAATTATAAAAAATCAATCATCTGAAATCCGCAAGTGGAACAGTTTTTTATCAATATTCGTGTGAATTGGGATATTTGAACGATTACAATAAAATAGTTGTATGTGGAGTGTCTGCCACATACTTCGTGGTATAACAATCGAAATATCCACAAATCTATTTTCAGTAATATTGTATTATTAATGGAGGAAGAGAGGTCAAAAAAATGTTGTTTGTTGAAAAAATATTAAAACATTTCCAAAAGACAAGAGAATATTCAAGCATACATTTGTCACCTTAGAGAAATTTATTTGTAATATGTATGGGGTTCGTGACACTTCATTTATTCTATATATTCCTATTTCATTTATTTTCTAATATTTATCGATCTAAAAATTATAATGATAATTTTGAAAAAAAAGGTCGAAATTTCGATTCATCAGATCTACCACCGTGCAGAGCTGAATGCAACAGCATTTATTACCAGTTCGTTATGTGACAAAATTTTGGAAAAACAACTAGCTTCTGGTTGGACCGTCAACTATGATAAATATGATTTCGTCTGGTTTGTTGGAGAGAAATTACCATCATCTGTTGCTGATATTATTATTAAAGGTAAAAATAAAAAAAAAACCTGAATGTTACAATTTTTTATTTCGTTACAGATGGTAAAATACTAGAAAGCGGCAACACTTCAAAAGACGACGATGACAATAATTATGATAATGAGAGCAGTGACGATGACGATGACGATGACTATGAAGATGCATCAGTTTTTTGTGACACAATAATAGAATGAAAAACTTTATTCAGTTGTAATGTGCAAGTAATGATCAAAGCATTTAAAATAAAAAATGTAATATATGATACTTCAAATAATTTACTTTCTTAATTGCTTTCATTTCTTCAATGATTCTGATTCTAATATTCTTCTATTCAATGCCCAAATTTCATTGTTTTCATACTATAACGCTACAAAAATTAACTTAATGTTTTTCTGTCTCTTTCCCAGCAATCTATTTTGCAACTATCTCTCTGACTACCGGCATAATACTGGAGTATACTATTCAGCTTTACATCGGTCTGATTCTCGGTTTAACAACAGAATTATTGTCTGGCAAATTAATTTTAAATTTCTTAATATTTAAATAACATCATATTAAAATTTTTGCCATACTGAAATATTTTGATTTTTTTATAACAAATAGCATATGGCACATTATTAACAATGATAAAAATGTCAATGTAAAAGTCAGAGAAAAAGAAAAAAATCTGTATAGGTATTAAGCGCACAGGTAAATGCAAACTATACCGCCAGCCACGTAGCACGCAAGCTGACCGAGAGAGCGAAAGAGAGGGCATATCAAAAAACCATCTTACCTAAAACTATTGTTTTCACGACGTTGCTAACTGTCGTGCTAATTTTTCACCGGGACAACGCGAGCTCTTACACATCGGACCGAACAACTCAATATTTGACCTGTGAAAACATCGAATTTATGCGTTATCCGCCATACGGTCCTGATTTGGCACCCAATGATTTCTTTTTGTTACCGTTCGTGAAGAATAAACTACGTGGTCAACGATTTCCGACGCCAGAAATAGCGCTTGATGAGTTCAAAATGCAAGTTTTGGAGATATCTCCATCGGAATGCAAAAAGTGCTATGAAATTTGGTTCATGCCTATGCAAAAGTATATCAATCATCGCGAGGAATATTTTGACAAGCAATTAAACCATTTTCAATGATAAATATTTGCTTCTATTTATTATTCCACATATTTAAATAGCAACCCTCGTATGAGTTATTACTACATGTAATAGTATACGAGGGTTTGTCTCGTTTGTACATGGATGAAATCCAACTAATTTTTCTCTGAGTTAAATCCCGAAACGCAACTAATTCGTTAAAAGCGCGGAATCTCCGGAGCAATGTCGGCTCCATGATCCGGGGGGAACAAAGATGCCGCGGCCCGGCATTGTACCGGAAGTGACGCTGACTGATGATTCCGGTTCAGTTCTAAAGAATCTTTCTTAAAGAACGCGAGCTATAGATGGTGGCTCTCTGTTCGTGGCTCACAAAAGCGAGGTTCGATACCGTGTTGCCATGTTTATGTAGTCGAACATCCTGTGAATTTAGTAAAATTTGAAAAACTGAATCAAATTTAATAACTTAGTTTGATTTTGAAAAATTTAAGTTTTAAATTACATAAATCGAAAAGTATATGAGCAACATATAAATACACTTGTTGGTTTAACAACAATTAACAATTATAAAGAGTTTCTTAACAAGAGTGTCAATTCTTTGAAACGTAATAGCGGCAACATTTCTTGACTTATAAATGTCACCCATAGACTACCGTGTTCAGTACATTGTGTGAATTCGCCATGAAAAGATACACGACTCAACAGCGCATAGAAATTGAAAGTTGAAAGGCGATCACCGCTTTGGGAAAAACAAAAGATTCTTTTCCGACGAAGCGCATTTCTGGCTTAATGAGTTTGTGACCAAACATATCTGCAGAATTTGGACCGATGAAAATCCTCAAGTGATTCAGGAGTTATTTCTTTATCATCAGAAAGTCACTGTTTGGTGCAATTTTTGCGAAAGAGGTATGATAGAATCGTGTTTTGTTGTTGACGATGATGGAAATCGTTTTACTGTTAATGGTAACGCTGTAGGAATATACTAGTAATATATTTGGTTTGAACTGATAAATGTAGATTGTTTTCTTTCAACAAGATGGTTCGATTTGTTACATTTCGCGAGACAATCGATTTATTTCAAGAAAAGTGTCCTAGATGCGTTATTTGGCGAAATAATTTACAGGTCTACAAAATAAAAAAAAAATTGGTGCCGCCAAGAATTAAACGTAATTTTAAAGTATAGTATGTAGTAACTATCTCAGTAACAATACAATTTACTATCATTGATCATATTTTTCTCCCAGTAGCCATTTAACTCGTTTATATTTGTTGCTTGTTCAATTAAAAAAGTTAGTAAATAAAACCTGGAAGATGTCATCACTAAAACGATCGTATTTAAACGACCAGAACACTTTTTGTTACGTTTGTGGCGAATATACGATAAAAAAGTTTGGAAAACCTATATTGGAATTTGCGCAAATTGCGCATTTCTCTTATTTTAACCTGAAAATCAAAGGCGTTGATAAACCATGGATTCCAAACAATGTTTGCATAATGTGTAGCGAACATGTAAGGCAACGGACAAATAATAAAAGAAGTTAATTGAAGTTTGGAGTGTCTATGATTTGGAGAAAACCAGAAAATCATAACGATGACTGTTATTTTTACTATAGTCAAGGTTTATTAACAGAAAAAAATGACCTATCCCGATCTGGTATCTGCTAAAAGACTTGTTTCTCAATCAGAAGGCGTCCCTGTTTCAAATTTTCGTGACTTGTCTGATCTTTCAGATACAGAATATAGTACATCCGAAGATAGGTAACCTTGTACTAGCGGTGATAATTAAAGTCAAAACCTCTACTTTTTACTCAAGATTCAAAAGAAAGATCAGAACTGTTGGCATCTAGACTCGAAGGACTTAAAGAGAGGGATTTACTTTCTCTAGGTACTAAAATTACATGTTACTATACTCGAGAAAAAGAAGTGCTTCCATTTTTTTTTGCTCAAAAAATAATGTTGTTTTTGTAAAGATGTCGGTGGTTTTTTGTTAAAAATGGGATTCTTGAACCAGCAGCCAAATGAATGAAAACTTTTTATAGGCAGTTCCAGGCGGAGTTTGAAATGTGTATTCAGGGCATTGTGGCAATAAGCATAGTGCGGTTCCCATGCTCATTCCATAAAATTAAAGGAGGAGGATGATACCATATCTCTTGTATTGGCAAAACTCAAGCGCCATGATCATAAGTGGATTATATGCCAACGCACATAATCCATTTAAAAATGGCTACTCGAAATTTGCATGTTTTCTCTGCTTGTGGGATAGTAGAGGTAAAAACGAACATTGGATTAAAACAAACTGGCCTGAAAGAAAAAACTTGACAGTTGGGAAAATAATTTTGCATCCATTGCGCATAAAATTGGAACTGATGAAATAGAATGTCAAAGCATTGGATAATAATGGTTCCTGTTTTAATTATATATTGAGGAAATTTCCTGGTTTGAGCAAGGATAAACTTTAGGCTGGGATTATCAATGGATCGCAAATTAGGTTTTTAATGGAAGATAACAATTTCGTGTATTCATTAAATGATATAGAATCATTAGCCTGGTTTTCTTTCGTCAATGCTGTAAAAAAATTTTGCAGGTAATTATAAGTCAGACGATTATCACTAATTGGTGCAAAACAATGTGCTGTACAATTTCAGAAAGCTTGGATGTAACATGAGCATCAAAGTTCACTACCACCATAATCATTTCGGCAAATTTCCGCACAACATTGGCTCTTACAGTGAGGAACAAAGAGAGCGATTTTATCAGGACCTAAAAAATATGGAAGTAAGGTACCAGGGTCGATGGGATAAACACATAATGACTGATTACAGCTGGAGTATCAAGATTGAGTGCCTGGAAGGAATTCAATCGACTAAATCACGAAAAAGAAGTTTTCTCCATGTTATGGAGAAAAATTTGAAGTAATCGTATTTTTTCGACACCTATCATATCTCGAAAACTACACGTACATTTCAAAAAATATATGTACGGTTAGAACCAGCATAACGAGCATATTCAAAAACAGTTTTAGTCTTTCCGTCATTAAATCCACTGTAGACCTGTGTTACCAATACCGTCAATTGGCCACCAGCGTCATTCGATTTGATACCCTTCGATACCACGCGATATGAGTGCATGAGTAATCGAAAATAGGGTCTCAAGAATGCATTCTACCAGACGAACCCAGGAGGACACATTTGAACAACCTTATTCTCAAAACATAATACCATCATTTGTTGCTCAAGTCAAACTAAAAATTACTGGATCATCACTTGTAGTTATCATTGTGCCTCATTTTAAAGTTCTGACACTCTTATTGAACGGCAATCGTTTAGAGGCTGCTACATCTGATTAATTTAACATTTAGCTCATGTGAAACAATTATGAGGTGGGTAATAATAGATGCATGATGCGATTTGTTTGTTGTCGAGAAAAAAGTGACATTAGTAACCAAATTAACGTTCCATCATCCATCCATCCATCATCAGTCTATTGAAGTCCACTGTTAGACGCAAGCTTAAGAGCTTCCACTGTGTTCGGTTCTGCGCCAACTGCATCGAGTTTGTTTTGAAACGTTTTAGGTAATCAGTCCATCTGGTGGGGAAACGTCCCCTATTTCCGAAGGCTACTGATCTAGGTCTCCATTCGAGGATTCGTTTTGTTCAACTGTCATCAACCGCTCTCGCAACATGATCGGCCCAGTTCCACTTCAATATTACTGTTCTTTCAATCACTTTCGTTCGTTTCCATGTTTATGTATTTGGTATTCGATCTCTGAGAGAAACTCCCAGCATAGTTAACTCCCCCCTTTCCATAGCTAGTTGTGTCACCCGTATCTTTCTCATTGTCTGTTTTGTCATTGTTGAAGTATCTGCACCATATGTGAGAACTGGACGGACAAACTGATTGAAAATGTTTCTGCAAAAGCAATTCTGCAATCTGATAGAGCTGTTAACATGGTGTACTGGTCTACTGTGTCGAATGCTTTCTAGTAATCTGTAAAGATACGTATTAAAGATTTATTATACTCCATTGAGTTTTGGCTGTTCTGAATCTAGCTTGTTCTTGCAGCTGGCATGAGCCTAGCTTATTTCATAGTCGCTTTGTGATGATTCTGGTAAACAACTTCTATATGTTTGATAGAAGACTGATAGGGCCCTCTTATGTAGTAATGTTGTCACTGCATTGCTCCCTTGGGATGGTGTTGTTCCTTTGAAAGACATTCGCTAAAGAGAATTCTCAATGCATGTAATAGTCTGTTTCCTCCCACTTTGATAGCTTATGTGACTATTTCATCATCTCCGGGGGATTTGCTTTTCTTTATCTCGTTTTACTTCGCCCGGGGTAATATCTGGGATGTCCTCTAATCCTTGATTTAAAACTCTGGTAAAATGGTTATCTAAGATTCCTTGTGCTTGTCTTTTATATAGGTCGGCATAAAACATTTCTCGTATGATTGAAAAGCTGAACACAAGAAAAATGTATTGAAAAAGATCTTTGAACATTAATATTGCCCCACTGATGACGGCTTAAGCCAGAAACCGGTCTCGGGAGACGTTTGCTAGCGTTTGGGAGCGACTGAAGAAATGAGCAATTATTACGTAGAGCACTGAAAAGGCTTAGTTTTTTAGTAATTTTAATATATTCTCCACGAGCCAATTTACAACTTTTCATTAATATTTCTTTTTAAAATATATTATTTTAGAATAAGACGAAAAAATCTGATGAAATTAAAGACCCACTTAAGAGATCTGTTGTCTCAGATACTTCTAAGATGGTCGATGAACATAATGGGATTCTCGAGAAACATATGCCAAGGCTTGTCAAGATTTTTCGGTGGCTGATGTCCATGATGCGGAGAAAACTTTAGGCAGTTGCTTCAGTTTATAAGAGAAGACTACAATGCATTTTACTTTGAATTACTAAATTTAGTGAACAGATTAAATATACATTATTTTAAGACCTTTTGCCTTATCTAAAACAGTAAATCCAAATGTAATCTATATTTTATATTTGATTTTTAAGCTAATGTTTTCAAAAAAAATCAGAGTGTTAGACAATCGGATCATTAATTACAGTAATTCTTTTTTGCCTCTTATACCAGCTTTTATTTCATAAAAAAATTAATTTAACTTGTAAAGTTCTTAATTCCGAACAAAACATATACTTTACGGTATCAGAGTAGGTACTTACGGTGAATATTACATCATATTCCTTTCAAATATCTTCTAGTGAATCATTTAGTATCAAAATGTGTTTTAACGAACAGCTTATACATCATTGTCTTGGCGGTAAAACTGTATTTTTTATAAATATATTCAAATACATGTGAATACTTGGAATACCATTGCTAGACGAACAATATCATGCTTGACTTATGCACAGTGATTCTGCCATCATTATATTATTCTTTTTATATAAATGGAATCAGTGATAGATAATAAATTATTAATTAAAAGAGAAGCAGAATTATGTCTACTTGATCCCACAAATTATCAATAAATAATAACACAGGTTAACAAATTTAAACTTTTTTGATGTAACATTGATGAAAATAGGTGTATATAAAGTATTTTGTAGTCTAAATCTGAAAATGATAAGTTATTTACTGTAACACGTATAGTGTTGGGAAAAAAAAGAGAGGGTGGTGGGAAAAAAATGGAGACGACATATTTTTATATGTAAAACGTATTAAATCTATGTAAATGCAGCTACAAAAACTTTTACTTTTCCTTGTTCTGTTTTGTAACATCACCTCTTTTTAAAAACCAGCAATAGTCACCCAACATAGATGGGTTTGAGCGTCCCTGGTATTTTGCTTCCATTGTCCTGATGTCGTGGTGAAACCTTTCTCCTTATTTGTCGCTTATTGTACCCAAATTTTCCGGAAAAAAATCCAAATAGGAGTGTAAAAATGCAATTTTAAGGATATGCGACACTCTAGTATTTCATAGGCTTTCAAGAGTTCATCTATGAGGTTTTTATAGTTTTCATCTTTATTGTTACCCAGAAATCCTTTCACCACACTTACAAAACACTTCCATGCTGCCAATTTCATTAAATTTTTCTTGAAAAGGGATATCACCTAGAAGCTTTCTTCTGTTCTGTTCTTTTGTTGCCCTACTGTGCCGTAGACACAAAAAACAGCAATACTTTGTAAAATCCCCTTGAAGTCCTAGCAATATGCTTATCACTTTTAAATTTCCACAAATATCCCACTGATACTGTTCATATTTAATGCGATCTAGTATGGTTGCTGAGTTGTCACTGAATGGGCTAAATGAATAGATGGAATAAATAAAGATTTATTTCCGTTGTGAAACAAGACTGCTTTTAGGCTGTATTTAAACCAACAATATCACAACATATAGCGACATATTAGATTCCGCTTTCGGTAAAGTGAAACACTTACGATTTCATCTAATAGGTTCCACTGTTGATGTTTGGAATCAAGTAGTTCCGTTTTTTGTTTTGATAACCAGATTCCAGGTAATTCATTCCGAGTCATTAAATGAGGTTCACAGGTAGTTGTTAAAAATGTTGGATCACAACTGGTGTTCTCAGGAAGTGTTCTCAGATCCTGAAGAAGAATTAGAATCACCGGGAAACAGGTTGTCAAGGTTTAAAGGTGTAATCGATACCTGGTTCGATACCTAGTTCCTGGCTATGCGGAACTGGCCACGTGCCAATTCAGAAGACAAATTTGGATACTAAATTTTGTCCCTTTTTGCTTTTTTGAAATTCCTTCTGTTTTAGTGATACAAAAATAGCAATCACTTATATGGTCAGTGGGTTCTCTCCACATCATAGGAACAACAAACGGCATCGAATTCTTCTTGCAGTGTATCAACTGCACTAAATTTACGTGACAACTCACATCACTAATATGAGGAGCCCAACTTTTATCTTGATCTCCAATTTGGCACTTAAAATATAAAAGATAGGCTTTTTTGACTTCTTCGGATATAGATCTAGTTTGTAACTTTAAAATAAATCGTCCGCATATATAACAAAATTTATCCGCTGGATGTTTGAAAAATCGATGACTAGAACTTACCATTTTATAGAAAATCGACTTAAACGATTGAACTGTGCTGTAAACGAGACAGAAACAAACTAAACTATAGAAAACAATAAAACTGCCCTTAAAGGTTCGTATAATATTGTGGAAATACCCCATCTACGGTCTTGTGGTAATTCCTACATTGTCCAGTCCAAAGTCAGGTACAAATAATTTCAATGATCGCATGATATTAAGAAGAAGCCGGTACGTGAAAATGGATCGTGCTAGACCATTTCTGAGAAACGGTGTTACTAACTACCTAAATGAACGAAAAAAGAGCATTCTCATCAATGTTACAAAAATCATGTCAAACTGTGTAATCAACAACATGGTATGATCAAATACATTTAGTACGACTAGACGAACTATGTCTCGTTCGATCACCAGGAGGAAAATTCATCCACATCTTAAGACCGGTTTCGTTCTTTAAGAACTTATCAATTAAGCTCGGATGTTTTCCTCTCGAAATAATCGACTCGACTTGACTTATTTACCAGGTTTTTAGGTTAGCCTTGCTGGCTCTTACCTGTCTCTACCAATATTTCCTTTGATCTTGATGGGTTTTGTTGTTTGGGGGCTTCTATCTAGCCCTGGAGGTACTGATTTTACAGCAGAGATAGAAATCTAAACGATTTCGGGAGGTTATTTAGAAGATTTTTCCAGACCCAGGCCGCAAGGCCCGAAATCTGACGGGCTGGCACGACGAAAATCGCAAAAAGTGTTTTGGGTTTAATGTTGCGTTCTCATCGGTGCTGGATTTTTGGTGTCTAGTACTTTACTGAACATTGGTTTGAAGGAGTGTGTCTAAATTCGACTGAGTCAGACCCAAAACCTTCTGAAGTTTGCTGGCAAGTTCAGACAGAGTCCTGGCTTGCATTTGATTTTGAACCGTCTGTTCGACAGTTTCTTCCTGGTCGCTATTGTTTTTTTGCTCGGGCATTGATTGATGTTGGTGGTCTTTCTTCGCTTGATTCTTGGGACGCTTTTGACTTTGCATCTTATCTGCAGTGGTAGCTGCTGAGTTTTTCTTATGAATATCTACCCTAACGGGCTGATGGCAGAGTTCAATGATCTTGAGGATTTTCTTCCCATCACGTGGTACACTCAATTGTACTATTGCGATGAGTTTCTTTACTTTCGTTTCTTTACTTGTTGGTTGGATCTCCTGATGGTGGAGTTCTGTCATAACATCTTCAGTTGGGACTGTTTCCAGCATGCCTTTTATCAAGCCGCGCAGGCATATTTTGCTTGAGGTTGTTGAGTAGTAGGCGTAGCTTCTCTCGTCGAATTGTTCGATTTTGGGTGGAATTAACATCCCATCCGGCTTCGTTGTGGCTGGCCCGACAGTCACTTGGTTTTTCTTTAGGTGGCTCATCACCTCCTGGAAAGCCGATTTATCTCGTAAGATAAACGGTGTTGGTTTTAATCCCTTGCCAGGGTGTTGTTCTGGCATCTTTACTGAGGTTTCTTTCATCTCGGATTGTGCATCTTGCTTGTCGGTCATGACCGTGGAGGAGAAAGGAGCAGTCGGTGATTCCTGCGGCTGGCTTACCTCAGGCACCCGTACTGCTTTTCGTCCTTTCCTTCTTCTTGGTTTGGCAGAAACCTGCCGGAATCAGCCTTCGCCGGCGGAGATTTTTTGACTATCTCCTTTATCTGGATCGAACTGGATCTCGATAATTTGTGGTTTGGTTTCTGGAGCTTTTTCTTTTTCTTTCTCGACATCTGAATCTTTAATAAAAGCACCAGCATCGCTGGCTTTATCGCCAGATTTTGAAAGTGCTTCTAATTAATTAATTGTGGCTGGTAGAATTGCCTTTTCTGCGAGTAGCTTTATGTTTGATGCCATGTTTTGAGTGCATTCTTTATTTAGGCTAGATGACGCATCTCTATGATACTCGACACACTCAATGTACGAATACCCAGCGTTTTTTTTTACCTCTTTCAGATAGTTTTTGCGTTTTCACATCGCGAGCAGCACTATACGCAACTCACAACACAATACGAAAACTAAAACATGTAGTAATCGTATACCACACTTTTTCGGGAGCTACAGAGAACGATGTGGACTCTCTGAGATCTCGATTTGGACTTTCCTGTTGAAGCAAACGAGCCAGACCCAGTCGTCTTCAATTCCGAAAATCAGACATTTTAGGTGAACGTTTTAGGATAACGCCACCTAGTGGCCGGAATGCTACTAACATATTTCGACCTCTAACTTGCGATAGATGGTCACCCTTGCGGGCTAGGTTTAAATAAATAATAAGATTAGGAGGATTCTGTCTACTTGATCGTACGAATTATCAATACTAATAATTAACGGTATTATTAATGGCGTTATCGTATAATGTTCACCTAAATTGGTTCTATTACTTCGAGAGAAAAACATCCAAACTTAACTGATGAATTCTTAAAAAACGAAATCTGTCTTATGATGTGGATGAATTTTTCCCCCTAGTGATCGAGCGAGACATAGTTAGTCTAATCGTACTAACTGTATTTAATAATACAGTTAATTATTGTGAATTATTAATTCTCAACTCGCTTTCATTCGCTAGATCAAGGGGTTTAAATCATTTCCACAAACTTCAACAGATTTAAGTGAAAGCTGGAACTACTATAATTTACCAATTAGATTTGGGAGATTAAAAATACGATCTTAAAAAATTTATCCAAATAAGTCGCGTAAATTTGACATAATCACAAATAAAACCCTCCATAAATTTTAAGAAAAATATTTAAAATTACTTATATCTTCTTACTTAACTAGATCTTCAATGCAATCCTTAGAAACAGATATTTAATACTAAAATAATTGGCATCTCTCGGCTACATTCGGCCCCATTCCGAATATCTAGCTCACACTGAAATCAGGTGCCCCCACGAGTCCAACGTCAACAGAGGCGCTAGTCATCAATAGTGGGGCTCCCCTCTCCTGTTTTACTCATGTTATATGAGCTTCCTCATCAACGTTAGATAGGTCACCATCCAGACCACTGAAGCGAACTGTACTTTCTAATCTTAACGGCGGTTACCCTAACGTTTTTTCACAAGATGCTTTCTAACAGATCTTCTATATTGGTCACTCGTCAATCGGTAGGCTTCCTTTCGACAAAACTGAAAGATCAAAACCAAGGATTGATAAATCTATTGGAGGTGCTGACCGGGAGTATCCGATAGCTGATGTCCGTGGTTCGGAGACTTGCGTGGTTAAGCTGTAGATCTATTTACTAATTAATGGAAATTAGCAAACCAATTTAGAGGAACAATGCTCTGAAATTACCAATTTCCTATCTTGTATGGCACAAAGAAGTGTGCTGTGGCTAACACTTTACCTAACCTATATAGCTGTAGATAGATCAGTCCAGATCTTAATCCAGAATCTTATGCGTTCTGATCGCCGGTTGACAGTTACTTCTTGCAGTTGAAGGCCTTTTGCTGTGAGGTTCATCTTGAACCAAGTCTCGGTCATCTGAGAATGCCTTAAACCACCTGAAATTCTGAACCTTTGACAAAATACTGTTTCTATAGACCTGTTTTGATAAAGCTTCCGTCGCACTAGACTTAAGTCTGAAACAAAACTTGATAACGCGACCTTGCTCGAAATTGTCGGCTCGCATTTTCAGAACGCTCTAGAAAATCCAGTTCACAAAAGTAATTGTTACGATTCACCAAGTAACTCTATGAAGTTCAAACTCGACTTGCGGGCGCATTAGATGTTGGCCTACCTCCCCACAAAAGAGGAAACCAACACTGTTTCCAGACCGAACGCTACGCCACCAGTCCCATTATTTTATTTACTTACCTCGTTTTGCTGTATATGATAATCAAGTTTTCGTTTTTTAAGTACTTATTTTATATCGTATTAGTAAATTCATATAACGTATATACCATTTTGAAGAAGCGGCATCATGGCAGATGACGCAGCTCACAACCCTCACGGCCTCTCCCGCTAAAGAAAAGAGGGATGAATTATAATACTTTAATGTTTGCGCTAATGGGGCATTTGCCCGGTTGCGTCTTAAACACGTCGAAGAAAAATTCAATATTTTTGAATTGTTGCGAACGCACAAGATGTATAGAGATGGTGGAAATTAATAGCCCTATAGTCTACGGGCAAATCATTAGACCCTTAAAACATTTTTTCATCCTGCTTTCAGAATATATTGTAACGCCCTTGATGGATTTTCCACTATGAATGCTTTCTAGTGAGAAAATTTCAAAGAAGAGGCTAAAATGGGGCGATTTAAATTCATTTTTCGATTTTTGATTGAATCGATTCCGTTTTTAGTTCCTCTAATTTTATTTCTTTTAAGATCGAATAATTTTTTACACTTTGAAAGCTTGAACGTATTTAAATTATATGGGCTGATGCAAAAGTTCGTTCCATTTTCTTTTTAACCTTTCGTTAGTAGCGTGCAGTCTCACGAACCCATCCGACCAAAATCTTCAAATAAAAAGGGTGAGGGACCAACCGAAACGGCATGTGTCCATGTACCTCTCAATAAAACTTATGTTTGATACTCTGCGTCAGTTACAGTGCGAATATCGTAAATAGGACACTTTTTTTTTCGTTTACGGTCTCGGACACTGACACCACTAAAGCGATTAGCAAGACTTTGTGTATACAGACACATTTTTGTTGAAGATTTTGGGTCTGTTTTTTATGTTTTGTTCTTTCTTAGTAATGGCTTACGAACGGGAACAGCAGCGACTGTTAACATTAGTCGAAGAAGTTTTACCTGAATTTGATGATGAAGCTGAATAGGATGAAGACGTTCTAGAAACCAGAAAAGATAGTGAAAGCGAACAGGAGGTGGAAAGCGACAAAGATACCGAAATACCAAAGAGGCCGTATCTTCTGGGAAAAGATAGTAAAACTAATTGGGAAAAGCATATTATACAGAAAAACAACGTTAGAACAAGATCTATTAACATTATCAAATTTCTTCCAGGTCTAAAAATAACTATAGAACTATCAAAGATCCATTTGCTATTTGGAAACTATTTTTTAGCGAACATATTACACAAATAATTATTTAAAATAATAATATTCCAGAGATAAAAGCATTACTTGGATTATTGTATATCGCAGCTATTAGAAAAAGCCACCATGTTAATGCCGATGATTTATTTAAAACTGATAGAAATCTTTAAACTTATCGCATATTGCATTTTAGGTTTCGTTTTTTGCTTGCCCATATTCGTTTTGATGATAACAGTCATGAGGAAAGATAAAAAATTGATAAGTTTTGTATCCAATTGTAAGAAAGCTTATTCGTTGTCAAAATTTACAACTATTGACGAAAAACTCGAAGCATTTAGATAAAACTGTCGATTTCGACAGTACATACTGTCTAAACCAAATAAATATGGAGTGGAACTCAGATATGTTGAAACTCAGAATCCTGGTCAATTTCAAGTAAGTCACGTTACGAGTGACTATTAACCCTCCGTCGGTCGCAACCTTTTGGTGCCTTCGTTCGGTGTAATGTGCCAACTTACCTTGCACACTGACCTTCTTTAAAATCTAAATTAAGGTAATTAAAAAAATAATTGTCAAAAATATTTTATTACACAAAACGCACAATTTCCAAAATAACCATTTTTTGGCTCTCCACCGTAGTTAATTCAAAATTTCGACTGAATGGTGACCTCAACGTTAAAAGAAAACAAAAAAAACCACATAGGCACTTCAGACTGATCCTTGTGAGCTCAGAGCACCTCAGATTCGCTGCGTTCAGGCTCCTCAGAAAAAGTTGGAAGGATAGAAACTTTACACTTATCACAGACGTCGCTTGCATGTTTCGCAGATCGGCTTGACACAACGCAGACATTTCGACACGGTAACCCTCCTCAAACCACTTTCAGTCGTGCAGGGGATGCACCTACGCCTCTTGAAGGATGGTTCGTCCTTATCATCTTCATCACCAAAACACCTCGTGGGGTTGAACCTCTTCATGCGCATTTTAAGGCTGGAGGGGATTCCATGCTTCTTCTCTGCAGCTCTGGAATAAGCTTATGGGACAACTTTTTGAGAAACACCCTTCTGCACAATGGCTCAAGATTATGGCCGAGATGGACGATGAGGGAGTTGATCCCAGTCACATTCATTATTATATAAAATATTACCATTGGCCATCGCTTGTTGTTTCGGCATACATCATAATTTGAGCACATTTGGTGTGCAGTATCCACTCCATCTTTTGTGGAATTGTTGAACGTTATGATCTTTGGTTTCATTTCCTCTTCAGATAATGGATCAATGGAGTCGTCATTATGAAGGGAAGAAACGAGGATCACATTTTTTCATATTCTTGGAATGTATGAGACCAGAGCTTTTCCATCGTTGAACCCGAACATACTGTCATACTGCTTCATTCCTTTCACATTCACAAAGGATAGTGGCAACTCTATTTTATTTTTCCTTGCTGTGCCAACGTAGGTGAGCTTACGCTTTTTGAGTTCATCAACAAGCGCAAAGTTGGCAAACCAACTGTCCTTGCATCCACGAGGGAGAACAATTTGACCCCATACTTGTTGGGTTTTGAGGGAATGCACTGACGGAAAGGGCATATTCCTCTGAAACCTGGGAGCATTTCATCGATTGTGACGTCACCTCTCACAAAATAATTCTTTTGACAATTCTCGATAAATAGTTCAAATATTTCACAAATATGACGGAGCCTGACATAATGTTTTCTTTGGTATCGTGAATTGCAAATGTCGAAGCTAAAGCACCACAAATTTTTAAACCATCTTACTCTCATCTCGAGACCTAACTTTTCAATTCCATCATTTTCTCGATCCCACAGTTCCTTTAAACTTTGACGGTTTCATTTATAAACCCTTGCAAGGTAGAGTACATCAATAAATGCCCTCACTTCTGTGATATCAGTCTGCCTAATGTCCCTTTCTCGTTTGAAATCTACTTTGATCTTCTCGATATATTGATTTGTGTATTTCACAATGATCTAAATCATTTAAAGTATGATGATTTAAAGATGATGATTTGATTTAATGGAATGTGTGAAAAGGTGACTTCAAAACTCTACTGATGTTTTGGCCTGTCTTGCTGCACCTACGACCCCTGGAAGGCAAGTAATAATTTTTTCAGGTCCTCTGCATTTACTCTTATTCAGTGACTTCCTGGTCAATTTCGTCTTCTTATCATTCCTTAATGCGAATGGTCCTTCTTCTTTTTCAGTATCACAAACCTATTCATCATCAGAATGGCCAGTATACTCTTGTTCAGTAGCCGTATCGTCTTTTTTTTTCTTCAACCCCATTTTCTGAGGCAATATCCCTTTCTATACCCAAATATTCTGCTTGCGCTGGATCCTCATCACCATCACCTACTAGAAGATTTCTTAACTCCTCGACATCCTTTTCGTTATTCAAATCGAACCTCTCGTTCGCCACGTTATCCAAAAATGAAGTAAATTAATTTAACCATAACGAGTCGGCAATGCTATTCGGTCGCAATGTGCAAATTACGCACACTTCATGATACACTTTTATTTTCTAAAAATCCAACTAAATAACCTTAAAAATTAGTGCAATATAACCAAATGAGATGAATGCAAGACAAAAACAATCAAAATACGAACCTCAGAAAATGTGACGCCTTCGGTCGAAATGTGCTTTTTCAGCCACGTGCTCTGACTCTGGTCTCTGTGATGAAGGAGCGACTACTGCGATGGGAGGTCGGGGCGACTTCCCCGAACCAGTTGGATACTTGAAGAGGGGGCGCCCCCTGTTGGCTTTGAAGATCAAAGCGGCACGAAAAACACTAGGTGTGCGATTTTTGCCCAAGTGCGACCGACGGAGGGTTAAATGATTAACTTTTAAAGGTTGCAGAAGATCTACGAAGATTGCTTTTGAAATACATATTTAATTAATTATTTAAGTACCTAATCTAATAAATTTACATTTCTATTTATGTTGAATTATTTACTTACAGGAAAATCCTGATTTGCCCTGATTTGAGACCCCCCCCCCCCCACCCCCAAGCCCAAAACCTGGATACGCCCATGTTCAACTCTGCAAAATAATCAGTTGTCTTAGCTTTGTCTTCATTGTTTGAGGTAAACCTTCGTCCAGTGAATTATTTTTTCTTGTCTGGAAAGAGGTCTCAATCACAGTGAGCCAAATTCGGCACCTGTCGAAGCACTTCAAAGTATAAGTCGTAGCGTCTTGTAGTAATAATCCAAGAGATGTATGTAGAGGCATTATCATGGCGAAAGATTGTTTTTTTTTGGTCCAGATAGGGACGTTGAGCCCGAATAGTAGCCTTCGGTCTGTCCAGCGTGATACTCCCAGCATCGCACCATGTGAATTTTGTAAAACTGTAGTCATGACTGTTTGTCTAGATAAAGCTGTTTTCGCTTTCTTTGGCTTCCTTCTATTTTCGCCCACTGTTTGGACTGCTACTTCGTCTCTGGCGTGAAATGGTTAATGTATGTTTTATCTATTGTTATAAAACGTTGTAGAAACTCAGTAGAATCGCATTTAAATTAGTCTAAACACTTTCCTAAAGAAGTGTTCATTTGATTACGTTTTTGATCGATTATTAACAAACACGGCACCCATCGAGCCGAAAGCTTTTTCATGCCCCCAACATAGTAGAAAATCTAGTAGAATCGGTCTATAGAGATGATTACCGTTTCAGTAAGTTCGCGTACCTCTATTTGCATATCAGTTACCGTGCATTTATATATTTACACATTTACACATTTAAATTAAGCAGCCGATTTTTTTATCATAGAAAATCCAAGGCAAGGATCTAACTCTTTTTGTTAATCCGTCGGGGCTAACACCCATAAAACAAATCACTTTAAAGCAGCTCGTCTGAAATATTGCAGCACTTCATCTAGCGAATCGTACTTCACTAATATTATAGTTATTTTATCACACTTGCGCAATCTCTAGGCTAGGTCGAGAACTTTTTGAACGACCACCGTAGCAATTGCGATACTGTAGTAATAAATAATATCGTATAAACTAAACTATTATTGTCTAGAGTAAAAATTCGCTGACCCAACACGGACAAGAATTATATCACTTTGTACTCTTGACCTGAGACCCTTCGTTTTTATATTCTGAAATGTAATGGGTATATAGATTTCTATGTCAATCAGTATAGCTTTACCAGAAGATGCATTTTATGTTTGACATGGTATAAATCATAATAAAAATAAAGCACTCTAGCAATTAAGCTAAGTGTTTCCAATGAGAGTGTCAGAACTATGAAACATAATAAAGTTTCTTTTCTTTTCCTTCACCTTCATGTTTGAAATCTAAATGCAACTAGACTGCTGTGTTCAATATATTGTGCCAATTATCCACTACCATCAAAATGGCGTCCCATTTTGATGGTAGATAATTAGCTTAGTGGGTTTCTGAACAAACATAACTACAGGATTTGGGCCGTTGAAAATCCTCAAGTGATTTAGGGGTTACGAATCTCAAAAAGACGGTTTTTGAATCTCAAAAAGACGCTGTTTGATGTGGTTTTTTAACTTTATTTTTTTAAAGACGATAATGGGAACCGTGTTAGTGTTAATGGTGAATGTTATAGGAATATGCAAAATACAAAATATCTTTGAAACAAGATATACGACGGTTGTATGATAAGTACGTGGCCTTGACAAAAAAAATATTTATATGTGTAAAATTTATTTTATTTTTCAACATAATCACCATTCAGTTCGATACACTTTGTCCGACGTTTTTCTATCTTTTGTATCCCCTCTAAGAAATACGATCTTCTTTGCAGCAGATTCGCCTCGGAAAACGTATTGTTTGGACTGTTCTTTGTCCTCTGGCTAAATCCGTGTTTCGTCAACAGTTATGAACCGACGCCAAAAATCATTCCAATTGCGTTTTAATATCACTAAACATTCTTCTAAGTTGACACACGTGTGTGTTTATTGGCAATTGTGAACAATCGCGGCACGCGTCTTGCGGAAAGCTTTTTTTATATCTAAATGAGTTATTAAAATATTCTGCACCCATTCAACTGAAATGCCCAAAGTATCAGCAATCTCACGCACTTTCAGTCTTCGATATTTTATCACGATATCATGAATTTTTTCAATTATTTCTGAAGTGGTATTCTCATTTGGACATGGACGAACTTCATCAAAAATAGTTTTACTGCCACGTTTGAACTCAGCTGTCCAATATTTTGCGGTCGATAACGAAGGTGCAGAGTCCCCATAAACTTCGCTGACCTCCGTTTTAATCTCATCATTTGTTTTCTTTTTCAAATAGAAGTATTTTATCACTGCTGGATATTTAATTTTTTCCATTGTTGTAAAATCACAAAAGTTGTGTCATTGTCGTTGTGTTGTGTTGTGTTTGTCATTCACAAACTAATGCAAGCAGTGACTTAACAGTTTGACAGTATAGCTATGAAAGGTTCTATTTACGAAAAATATCACTTTTTAAATACTAGCAGCGCCATCTTTGGCCTAGTCCAGGTACTTATGATACATTCCTCGTATTAAGTATTTTTGCTTTTTATACTTTGGATCAAACAAGTTATTATATAATATACTGATTCTCAGTATAAAACATATTCTCTGCTTGAAGCATTATTGCCAATAAGATTGTCAAAACTTTGTAACGTAATAGTGGCAACATTATTTGAAATTTAAAGGTCACCCATACACTGCTGTGTTCACTACGCTCTGTCAATCCACCATGGAAAAGATACACGATTCAATAATACATAGAAATTATTTGTATCGACCATATAAAAAAGCGATCCTCTCGTTAGGGAAAAAATCTTTTCCGACAAAGCGCATTTCTTGCTTAATGGGTTTGTGACAGTGGCAGTTCGTGGATTTTTAAAGTGGGAGGGTGTAGAAGAAAATAGTATTGCTGAAGAATTCTTTTGCTTTCCCCTTCCTCCTTTTTACTTTTCCTGCTATTGAAACCCTATACAGGAGGTGAACCAGGAAAACATTAAAATTCACAACCACATAGCCACAAAATACTATAGTATAGTTTTGTGTCAAATTTTCGCCTAAAACTTACCCTATTTTTAACTTATTTTTGAACTTGACTCAAATTCAACACGGGCGTGGGACGACCTTTAGTTTTTAATTCAACTTTCTCCTTCAAACTTAAATTAGTCATTATTAACTGTTTTAAATCAAGCACCTTCATGTTTGCAATTAAAAGTTGGATATATTTATTTAAAAAGTATTTCTCAGTGTGTACACATGTAGGAAATCTCAAATCAAAACTAGTATTCGCGAGGCGAACGAAATACGCGACAGCGTTTAAAACTAATTACCGGTATGCTCGGTCGCAGGGAATCTACGTCCAAATCACATGTTTTAGAAAGCAGTTAAACCTCCTATTCTGGTAACCAACAAAACATGTAACTCCAACGACGAGATAAGGTGACGGTGGCGTACGGTTGCTGGAGGTAAAGGTCCGACCAACGATGTAAGAATTATGGCAAGAGGATGACATTTTTATCCGTATTATTTTGTTTGATGAGTCGACAGACGTTCTTCTACATTTGGAGATTTTAATTTTTAATAATATTTAAGTTAAGGAAAAAATCTGAACGGAAATAAAATATGGTGTTTTGCTCTGAAAAATTGTTTACTGTGATAAATGCCGGAGGGGCGGCGCCCCAACGCCTTCCCTCACGAGCCGCCACTATATTGTATATTTATTATTAGTGCGATCAAGTAGACACAACTCTGCTCTCTCTTTTACAAGGCCAGTGGCGCTTTGCGCCATTTATAATAATTGATTTGAGTTGATAAAAATTCACGTTCAAGTGATTCAGACTTTACCCCCTCCTCAAAAAATTACTGTGTTTGATACCATATTGTCAGCTGAAGGAGTGAGGGTTCAATAATGATGGAAATCGTGTTACTGTTAATAGTGAAAAATATGTTTTTAATAAGACGGTGCAATTTGTCATACATCTCGCCAGACAATCGATTTATTGAAAGAAATGTTTCTTGAACGCGTTATTTCATGAAATAGTATGTCAACTGGATATCAAAATCATACGATCTTACACCCGTGTGTTACTTTGTGTGGGGTTATATTAAATATCTGCTTTAGAGAAATAAGCCCCGAACAATTCTTGGCCATAAACGATACATTCAGTCTACCATTGAAAATGTGTGAAGGAGTAACGAAAATTGGTTATCCACTAGACAAAAGCCAAGAGGGCGTTTGAACAACATTATTTATGAAAATATAATTTTTCTTCAAGATAAAATAAAAATCGATTATCACTTGGAGTGCATCATTCTGCATCATTTTAAAGTTTTGGTACTCTTATTGGATAATAATTTCGGGATCATATAAATGAAACACCGCAGGTAATTTTTTCACCATTTTATTTTTGTGAAACAGCAAATATGTGACTTTATATCATATTCATATAATTTCCTTAAAATTAGTATTTAAATATTAACGAATAAAAAAAATTGAGGCACCTGACACGGAGGCTATATCACTGTACCAACACAGGATGGTCAAAAAAATAACCATTCACTTGTTTTTGACCCCCCCGTAGAACAACTCAGAAAAAGGATAAAGTATTTGAAGATTCAGTTTCATCAGTAATCAGTGTTGTAGGGTAACTAACAATTAACAAAAAAAGATTATCAAAATGGAAATTCCACAAATTTCAGGCTGGTTACTGATTAAACATATATCTTGTTTTTTGCTTAAAGAAAAAAAACATAAAACTGAACAAAATCCATAAATCCTTAGCAATTGACGTTTTGTCACTACAATAATTATTTTTATAAAAATCGATAATTGACTGAGGTTTTTTGAGTCATTTTTTTTTCACATGACCAGTTATATTGTCTAAATTAAGAACTAGAAAATAAGATACAAATATCGCCTCATGTTCAACTCAACCATCAACAACAAATATATTTACATGGTTTAGGTATTTTTTCTTTATCACACAGGATATTTTGAAACCAAAGATATCAGAGCTCAGATAACTAAACCAAAACATTGTATTTTAATCTTGTTTGTTTTTATGTCGGATTTTTAAACATTATTATAGCGAAATAGAGGCATCTTTGTTAAAAAACACCCTGTATTAGTACACGTACACATTGAGGTACCAAAAAACGAGACAGATGAAAATCGAAGATTACAGCTCACTATCAGAGCTAAAGTCAATACAGTGATCGAATATGTTCGATTTTCTTCATATCTCTTTCCAACAATGAAATATTTGGCATTACATCGAACATGTAACAATTATTTGTGGAAAAAAATTATATGGCTTTGACAGTTACTACAATAGTTATTTTTTCGAATTGTCGCCTGCCGGAGAAAGCAGAAACTGCGAAAAAATCCATAATGTAACGCGCAGGGTGTACTTATCGATATGTCTGGTCTTGTGTTGATAAGTTCTCCTTATCCATAAGAACGACCAGCTCCAAAGTAATACACCTTGCGCGTAATGATGTAAATAGACATTTATATATAATTATTATTTTCCTATACAATTAAAACAAAAAATTAAACTCCTAAAATGAAATGAAAAATAAAAAAAATGATAAAAAGAAAACTATATAAAAATATAACGGCAAAAAATTATGTATGACCAGTACCGTAATGACGAGATGCGTATATTACGTATTACACTATATATATATTTATTTAAAAAAATATTAAAAATAAAACAACAAAAGATAAACAAAAAGAGCACCTAAAGCTATGAAATGTATATACAATAATTAAGGCGAAATATATATATATATATATATTTATTATATATATATATAAAAAATAAACAGATATTCGGCAATTTTCGATAACTTGTATATTACAATTACTCATTATTCAAATCTACCTAAAAAGTGAAATCCAAACATGCCTTTCGTTGTTTCGAGGTTAGGGTATGCGGCAGCGCCATCTAGTTTTGGAGACGCGCGATTACCCATTTTAAATCCCTTAAAGACGAGAAGAATTACGTTACAATTAGCTTAGTTCCCTGCACTTATTTGGTCATAGAAATTGATGAAACGAAGGCCATCGAGGAAAAATTTAGTTATAATTTAGCTACTGACAGTTGGCGATGGTATCGCAATGCGGCTAAACAGCGCGGGAAAAATTACGACATTCGAAGAAATTTCACAGCCCTTACAATTTAGGAACTGAACGAGTAATTATCTATCCTTTCCTTCTCAAAGAATGGTGTATCAAATAACAAATCCTGAAAAAACTGGGCTATCACTTGATAATAACTATTCTCAATTTACAGAATGTTATTTATTTCTTCATAAAATTAAATAAAACGAACCAATATATTTAACAAATACCTTATATATAATATTTCTTCATCTTAACAAAAGTTAGAAACACTTTAGACATCCGATAGTGAAACGCTTTTCTTTCAGTTTATTTGTAATTAAGAAAAGTAGAGGATTTTTTTCCAAACTAAGGCAGAAAAAGGTTATTTGGTATAAGATTTCATCAGTTTATTTTGCCAAAACCCCATCAACAATTATTGGATGTAATATTTCAGCAGAAAATCCTGAAGATCACTTCAGTCAATTATTTCTAGTAAATTTTCTAGGCATGAGTATGTTAACAAACTCAGTATATAAATTATATTATTTTATTATTATTATTTATACACCACTTTGTTGCTAAGATGGTGTTCCTTCGCGCTGTTGCCAAATATTCCTTAAGCCAACTGTTGAACACCGCCTTATTTGACTTCTTACCTAACAAACTTAAGTATTATTATTATTTCTTCTTAAAATGGCACAGAGCAAAATTTGAACAGTTTTACTTTTTTTTATGCTAAATCGTCACCCTCTCCAAATCTTTAACAGCATTGTTATCCTTTTGTTAAAGCTTCTAAAAAATAAACAGATTTGCTGTTGTCCCGGTACAAATATATCCAAAATAATGGATCAGCGTCATTTAAAAGTAGATTTTTATTAATATTGGAGGATGTAGAATAATTCTGAAAATGCAGTATATTTTTTCACTATTTCCAAAAACATCCAAAGGATCCAGGAATGTCAATAAAAATGTCAGTTATGTGTTTTAAATAACACAGATCCATCAAATAGTCATATTTGTGTATAAGATTTTATATTCCTTTTTAGATATAAACCCCTTAATCAGAATTCATAAACGTATATATTAATGGTCAATTTACATAAATATATGTATAAGACTATGTTGCGTTTAAGCCTTTATATACGGACTATGTACAAAACATGTATATAAATGATGAGCATAACCACGAGATCACTTCATATATATAAAACTTAGCAGCAACTCGTAGAAATCATGGTTGAATGATGGAGAGAGTCCAGTTTCCATTGGGCTTTTGATGTTGAAATTCTACGATCCGCCGCACATACACTTATACATTATCAACTGTTATATTTTTGCATAAAAAACAACTAACATTGCAATTATCTATAGTTGGGTTCGTTTACTAAATATTTTTCTTATCATAGCGGTGACGCAGTAGCAGGGTTTCTTTTTTCTAAATTTCTATCTGAAACAAAAGAAAATTTATTATTAGTAAAATATCTCATGACATATACTATATTAAGTGTTTTAAATCATTAATATCCATAGAAATTATTTTAGAAGTCAATCTTACAAATGATTTTTAAGAGAACACTGTCATAAAGTGTCAGGTGTAACAAAGTTTTCCACCTGACAAAACAAAAGATTTTTAAACAATTATTTCTTTTTGAATGTAGCCACGTTGCTGTTTAATACATTTAGACCGACGACGTTACAACTTTTCATAACTTTCAGTATAACTAGAGTTCTGCAGCACTACAAATCATGCTGTTCTCTCAGCATGATCAGTCTCACCATTTGAAATGAATCTATGTCCTGCGAGTTATTTATTCGTTTTACAAGGGAATGTAATTCTTGGGAACCAAATCCGGCGAATAGAGCGCATGCGGAAGTATCTTAAAGCATAGGTTATGGATATGTGTAAGAGCATTATGGTACTGAAAGTATTTTCTTTTTGGCTATATAAATATTTTGTCAGAATAGCATACTTCAATTGGTTGAGAAGAGAAGCGCAGTATTTCCCGATGATTATTTTTTTAACTCTGGGGGGTCTGGCACAAACAGACTTGCCTTTTCCTGCAGATGGAGCCGTTTTCGTTCTCTTTGCCGCACTTTCACTTTCTTCCTCCCACGGTTTGGATTGTCATTTTCTGGCATATAATAGTGGCATATAATAGTATATCCATGTTTGATCTAATATTAGTAACTATCTTAAAAAGTGTCATTTGAATGGGTCTTTTGTCAACTGTGAATAAACGCGCTGTGCACCCATGGAGTGGATCATTTAAAATATAGTATATACAGTTTATTGAGATGCATACAATATCAGTAAGTTAGTATATTTTCAGCCGGCGATCATTTAATTCGACATTGAGGATTTTTATGACGATTTTGTCGATAGCAGATAGCAACTTTTTTACTGTCAAAAATGTAGGGAAAGAATCATTTAATGTGGATTCTCTCTAAAAACGTGGATAATTCTTTTTGTATGTCCGTTGGGATTAAATTTCATAAAACAAAGTACTTAATAATAATTCGAACTTCAGTTTTGCCTATTCTTAAAAATGTGAAACTTATTTACTTTACCCTATCGTTAGAAACAAGTATCTAAACGCAGCCATCTGAAACTCCGCAGCACGACATTCAACGAATCGTACTTGACAAATATAATAGCATTTTTTTTTTACTTGCCTCATCTCTGTGTAACTTCTCAAACAAACCTCGTACAAATATGGCTGGCATATGATATCCTTCAAGATTTAATGTAATGCTTATTATATTTATATAGATCTTGCCATTGCTGAATTAATGAATACTCCTTATTAAAATTAATAGTGAAGTTTATAAAGAAAACATGATTTCAAGTCAAAATTGAAAAATCTTGTTTATTCTACTAAGGACATACTTGTTATACTAAGGACATACAAGGATACTGACTTAAGTATTAAACGATACTGCACAATGGTTTAAAGAACTAAAAGTATATCTCGCTTTGTTGGTATAGTGAGACGTTGGAAGCAAAGGATGAGCAGTTTTATGTCCTGAAGAATCGAAAGGATGAACATACTAAATGCCAAAAGAATTATAAACTGCTTAAGGAACAAATTTATACTAGTTATAGAACAATTGCTGGTTTGTAAGGAATAAAAGTTTAATTGACGGTTTAAAATTTAACTTGATGAATATCCGTTATGAATTACTCTAAAATAAAACTAGGGTAGGGCGGGGCTAGTTGACCATAGGGTTAGGTTGTGCAATCGAAATATCTCGAAAACTTAGCAACATACAACAAAAGTCTAAATAGCGAAAAAAAAAGAGGTTATGGGAGGGGAATACATAGCCCGACTGTCAATTGCTGTCCGGTGCACCGATAAAATAAGAAGGCTTTGTTTTTTGTTTCGGTGTAAAAAAATATTACAGGCCATCATCCATCAGGCCATTTTTCTACTATACTCGTATAAAAACACTTAACTAGACTAGAACCACATAAGTATTTAAAGATTACTTAATTATTGTTCTTTCGATTATAGATGGTTATTTATTTTTCATTCTTCTGATTTTTTTATAACACAATTTTTATTTTGTTACCTCAATTGGGACTAGTTGAGCAACGCACTAGATGTTGACCCCCACTAGATGTTTATTGTAGAAAATCAAATTTTTCTTTAATAAATTAATAACCATTAATTAATTTGTGCATGTGATTCTACACATAGTTTACTAATTAAAATTATTTATATTGATAATTGTAATAACGATTATTATTACATTTAAGGAAGCGTACATATAAAAGAAAGACCTCAAAAGGTTTAGCTACTAGTCAACAATTGAGTGTAAATGCTGCAGCCAAGCAATTTAATATTAACAGGATGACTTTAAAGAGAGATATATATATATATATATATATATATATATATATATATATATATATATATATATATATATATATTACAGAAATCTTTCACCCTTTCTCTACGAGGTGCGGTGCCACCGGTCGCCTTCACCCAACTGTCCTATGACGTCACGTGTCTCTTGGAACCGGAAAGATTTCTGTAATATTCCCTTCCACGGTTCCGTTACGCTACCTTGTGGGCATATATATGTATATATATATATATATATATATATATATATATATATATATATATATATATATATATATATATATATATATATATATATATATATATACTGCTATTTTGACAGACACCCATGAAAAAAATTGCATTAGAAGAAGAACAAAGTAAAAAGTCAAGAAAATTCAAAAACCAAAAATTAAAGTTAACAAAAAAATGAAGAGGGTCTCTAAAAAAATTTTCAATCAAATTCAGAAGAGCACAAATACGCCTGTCTGCTTTGTTATGAGCAATTTTCTGAGAACATTCCTGGAGAAAATTGGATTCAGTGTCAGATTTGTAAACAATGGTCCCATATTAAATGTGTGTCGAACGTTGGTCTAACCTATGTTTGTATTCATTGTGAGAGACAAAGATGCTAATAATTTGCGATTATTTATCATCTACCAATATTCTTGATCTCATAATTAGTTACTACTTTAATTAAAAAATTTATTTACGTTATAATTATTCTTAAATATATAATTTTAAATATAAAAAGTGTAATAATAATCCAAAGATTGGAAATATTTAATTTTGTTTGATTTTTATTTTATTTTTCAAGAAATATAATAACAATATGAGTATGAAATAATCATAATAAATAAATATTTGCTTGTTGATTACAATTATTTTGTATTCAGATCATTCTATACAGTCATCAAGTAAATTTTAGTCATTGCTCAACTAGCCCCATACCCATGCTCAACTAGCCCCACTAGTGGGGCACGTTGAGCAACAAAAACGCTCTCGCATTTCCGACAATAATTTTTAGTAGTATTTTTAGTAGTTATTTTTAGTTAGTAGTATTTGTAGTACTCGGATCGTTTTTACACCGCTAGACGTTTTGGAGAAGAGTAAATTACGAACCTAACAGAGTAAGAATCAATTAAATCCGATGCATGTTTTTAAAGTTACGGGAGATCAAGTGAAAAGTTGCTCAACTAGCCCCGCTCTACCCTACCGCTTTAACCGATTTTCACTAAATTATATTAATATGACATGTTTTGCCAACATAATGGCTTCTTCGGGTGAAAAATTTAAACTCAACATCCGAAGAAGCCACTGTGTTGGCGTAACATACCATTAATATAATTCGTTAAAAATCGAATAAGTTTCATGGTTTTTTCGTAGTTTTACATTAGGGTAATTGATAAAAGTTTGCAATTATCTCAGATAAGGAAAATAATTTTGGACCTATAAGTGATGCCCTTTCTCCTCTTTCTTCCATTAAGTATCCAAGGAAGTAGAACTCCATTAAAATGTGTGACTAAAACAAAAGGTGATAGCGCAAAGACATCTCAAATAATTTTAATCCATCCAAATTAGATCATCAGATAAGGAAGGAGAATGCGACAACAAGTATTTGTACTAAGTTAGTTCTAATTAAAATATATTAAATTTAAATTATAAATAAACTAGTACTAGATGCCAGAGAATGTAGGAAACTCACTAACAATACATATATGGTTTTTATCAAAAATATATAGATTCTATTTTGCTCCGACCAATTACCAGTTCCAGTAACGCACCTCCAAGCATATTTCAGCATATTGATTATCATGATTACATCCTTAGCTGGCAGGTATAAACCAGATAGAAATTTGTGGAGAAAAAGCAGATTTTGAAAAACCTTAAGAATACGGGCGATCGAGAAACATAATAAATGTGCTTTTGAAAAAATCATTGAAGTCACTTTGAGGGATGAATTTCGATTTTGTTTCCGCAGGCCGCACTCATGTCAAGGAATAAATCAACCTTCGACATACTTCCAGACACTTTTCCATAGGGACTTACAAAAATACGGATTACTTTTTCAAACATCGCATACAAGAACCAATGTGTGGGACGGCGTATTATCGTGGTGCAAAATTCAAAAACTGTTCTACAAAAAGGCCTTTTTCGGCGAATATGCTCCCAAACGCCTCTTGCAGTGATACATCGATATTTGCATCTCCAAAAGCAAATCCGGGTGGACAAACTACGATAGTCAAAGAAACAGAAAACTTTGGTTTTCGAGTGATTTTGACTTATCTTTTGGTTTCGGGTGATTATCGAAGGACTATTCCAAAACTTAGCTGCATATCAAATATGTCGTAATATTTGTTATAATGCTAATTAAATAATGAATGTAGAATTGAAATAGGTTCATTCAAGAATATTTTCACCAACCTTTTTGCAATATTCTTTTTGAAAAAATTCAGCTTTTTTGGAAGAAGCCTTGTTGCGACTCGTCTCATGTTTAAGACACCATCTAAAATGGTAGGATCGAATTCAACAAGTTAATAATCTCATCCACCCTTTCTAAGCTAGTATGATGATTTCTCATCATCATTTCTTCATATTTCCGATATTTTCGTCAATTGAAAAAGTCTTACCAAAACGAGACCAGTATCAACCACTACTTGAGATTCTTTGTATGCTTTGTACTACTAGTATGCTCAGGTTGTCTATCAAACGGACTTATCGTGGGCCTTCTTCAATAGTTTCAACGATTCAGCACAAGACATTTGATTGGCAAAATAACATTTGAGGCAAAACTTTTTTTGTTATTTTTTTATCCATTTTAAAAATTACAGAACGTACTCAAGGGCGACTAACCAAACTAACAGCTGTAAATAAACTAATTGACAGATAACGCGCTAAAATTTTGCATGAAAATTAATTATATCGTTAGCAACTTACAGCAAAAAATCATACCTTATATGCGGGTTTTTAATATGAATAATTCTAACACACCATTATATCGTTTGGGTGAAGATGTTATTCCAAACTGACTACAACTGGTTGTTCTATACGAAAACAATACAGTGCAAGAGAATTTATCTTTGAAGGCAGTATATCGGGTAAATATATTGACTACAAAACAAACGAAAACCTTCTAAATGGGTAAATTTACGAATCGTCCTGCAACCAATTATCGGCGATGGGAAAGAGCAACTGTTAACAGCAGGAATTAAGAAACGAGTAGTCAGTTAATTTTCCTCGATCCTGTCGGGAGATAAATCCCGAGCTTTGGAAGTTGCACCAATTAAAATGTCCAATAGATCTTAATATAGGAGGGGGCATTCCTTAGTGTCTCAAATGATTCAGAGCCGGGCAAGGATGTCTGGCTATTCCCTGCCTTCTGTTTTTTATTTAGCTTCATCATCGTGCATGATTTGCTGATGTTCGATGCGAACTCATCCTGAATCGATTGGCTATGTTGAGGGTTATCAAGGAATATATTACTTTTTAGCTTAGTCATAAAAATACCCTATAAAAATTCAACGAATATTTAATTTATATTTGTATTGTTATATTTTAAACTACCATCGATACAAAACTTAGCTTAAATATTGTACGGATACATTAAATTGCTATATATAAGTTGTACATAACCTAATAACATTATATTATAATATAACATATCAGTTAATATGTCCCCGGTTTGACAAATAAAACACACTTTTTTGCAAATTTCGACTTTATTCTTCAATATATTCTCCTTGAAGAGCCATACAATCATTCCAAAGATTTTCTGACATTTCTATACCTTTCTTACAGAACGATTTCTCTTTCTTCTCTTTCTCCTTATGAGTACAGGAAATAGTCGCTGGAGACCAGATCTGGAAAATACGGCGGATGAGGAAGCAATTCAAAGTGCAATTCATGCAATTTAGCCATCGTTGCCTACAATTTGTGAACCGGTGCATTTTCTTGGTGAAACAGTACTTTTTTGTTCATTTAGAGCCTTTTTTGCGATCTCGTCTTTAACACTACCAATAGCGCTATGTAATATTCGCTATTGATGGATTTACCTTTCTCAAGATAGTCGATGAACAATATCCCATGCGCATCCCAAAATACATTGCTCAGTATCATCAATACGTTGTTGTTTTTGGTCCGCTGTGAGCAAACGCGATACCTATTTCGATGGCAATTTACGCATTCCCAAATATTCCTGCAAAATAGTGTAAATATTTCCTTTCGATGCCTTCATGATATCAGCTATCTCCTACAGCTTTACTTTACGGTTTTGCGAAATAATTTTGTTAATTTTTCTGTTCAATTCTTCTGTTGGAACCTTTAGTGTGAAATACTAAACTTGAAGAGATTTACCGCTAAACACCAAAACGCTTTTTTGATCTGCTCGACGCACGTTTCGCTAACTATGTTAGCATCTCTATAGCATCATTTAATCTCTCAGATTAAATCATCTCCTGATGATGCTAACATGGTTAGCGAAACGTGCGTCGAGCAGTTCAAAAAAGCGTTTTGGTGTTTAGTGGTAAATCTCTTCAAGTTTAATTTTTCTGTTGTCTGATGTATTTGTGTTCATCTCATTTGGACGTCCAGAGCGTTCAGCATCAATGGTGTTTGTCTGACCACATTTAAATTCAGCATACCAATCAATTATGGTTGATTTTTCTGAGGCGGAGTTCAGGTAATGTTTATTAAGTTATTGTTTTGCTTCAACGGCATTTTTTGTTATTAATGGCGGCTTATTCGGCTTAATGTTCATTAAGTATTGTTGTGTTCATGAAGTTCATGAAGTGTTATGTTCATAAGCATGTATGTTCACACGATTTTTTTTCCATTGTTTTGAAAATAACAAAAGTAGCATCATTTAAAGCACAACTCAGAAACTAGTAGACAAATTATCATGAAATTTTGACATATGACGTTTGAAGGTTGAGATGATCGACCACTGGTTAGGATTTTTGGTAAGTGACGCGTTCTATATGTCAGACCGAGGACTTATTGACCGATGTATTAATGTATATAATATATGGTTATATAAATACTACCTATACAAAAGAGGAGATAACTATTGCAACTACTACCGGGGAAGTACGCTATTAAACACAACAATGAAAATACATGAAATACTACTTGAACAAAAATTAACATATTTACAATAAATGAGAATATAAATCGAAGAAGAAGTAAACGAAGAGAAAGAAGTATGCTTTGCATTTTTTATATGGAGAATGCTTTTGATAAAATATTAACAAATAAATTATGGGAACACCTAGATAAAAGTGAAGTAAAACTTGTTAGAGTAATTGCAGGTTTGTACAGAAACACATCAAATATAGTGATAAGTTAGAAAAAAATCAATCAAACAATTCGTCCCAAGACTAAAACAGGGAGGTGGGCTATGCTCCCTACTATTTATAATATTTATGGATTAAATAATCAAAAAGAAAAATAGCAAGGTAAAACTATTTTAAATCTAGAGAGAATAAATATCACAAAATGTACTTAATACAGAATGAAGACGAATATAGAAAAAAAATGTGATGGCAATTACAAAAGAACAAAGGAAGATGCAGATTCGGGTATGTGCAATCCAAATAGAGCAATTAATAAGTTTCAATATTGACACCGAAGTATTGGAATTTATTAACTTATATTACAGAAAAAAAACAAGAAATAGACCTAAGAATAGAAGGGAAAAAACAAATAAAATGTATTATGCCTCAAATAACAGAAAACACAAAAAATTCACAAAGCAAACAAAAATAAACGTATATAAAGCCGTATATAGACCAACTCTTACTTACGGATACGAAACATGGGTCCTCTTTAAACAGAAAAACAGCAAAACGAAGAGTACAAGGAGTTACGAGTACTGATAAAACAGAAAGTTCAGAGGTATATATAAAACAACAACTACTGTGATGGCACATGCGGAGAATGAGGGACGAAGTTTCGGCTAAGTATAGGGTGATTTTTTAGTGCGTCCGAACTTTAAATTCAAATAAAACAACAACCAAAACTATTTATTTTATGACAATACAATTCAATGGCATTAATGTTTGAAAACAATCTCGGACAAATGTCCGCCGCGGCTACTTCTGGTTTATCGGCATAGGCCAAAGCTTTAACATAACCCCAAAGAAAATAATCTAAATGTGTTAAACCACATGACCTTGGTGGTCAATTAGCAGGTCCGTTTCTCGAAATAATTGTCTCACCGAATTGTTCCTTCAATGAATCGATTGTTGCGTTGGCTGTATGACATATGGAGTCACATCTCCTCAAGATCAATATCATTCATATTCCGAATTAAATAATTATTGATCATCGAGCTGAAATGAACTCCATTAACAACTTGATAAATTTTGATCTTCATCAATACATCCAGCAACAGCGGCGATATTTTTTTCGAAATACACAGTTTTTTGCCTTGTTTTTGTTTTAATATCGAGCAGCGTTCGGAATTTATCGATTAATACATCGCTCGATTGGGAGATTATGTGCACCATAAACTACTATATAAGTTTGGCGCAGAAAATACTGATTTCGATAATAAATTTCGACAATTTGCAAGCGTTGTTCTGATCATGGCATGCCAGTCATTTCATGTGCCACGATCACATTTGATATGATAATTTGACTGACAGCGACCCCTATCGCAAATTCGTACAAACTAAAAGACTCATCCTTTATATAGACAAGTACTAAACGCAGCAAGCGACGAATAAACAGACCAAAATAACTGATTTTTTAAATGTTATCGACAGAAATAGCTAAACTGATAAAGAAAACACAAGATTTTTAGAATTTTGTTTACATATCATATTTCTAACTTAATTTTCTCAGTAACTAATATCCTCAGCTTTGTCCTCAACATTCGAATTGATTGTTCGTTCTTCGAGCTATTCCTTTAGGTCTAGGAAGAGGAATTAATCACTGGTAGTAAAATCCGATGAAAACCGTGCATGTGGAAGAACTTTGAAGCACAGATCATGAAATCTTGGACTTGGCTGCACTTGGCTTGGCTGCATTTAACTTCTCGACGCGTGTTTCGCTAACCATGTAAGTATCATTAGTGATGATTCAATTTACTACCAATTCATTTTACTTTGTCATATATTTAGCAATCGCATACAAAAACCTAAAGGTGATACAATACATAATTTTTTTTCTGGAAATATTTCAATTAAAGGTAATTTTATATCGCAACTAGCAAAATTGCAACGACAATCATTTCATCCACGGAATACTAAACTACCCCAACAAACTTCAATGAAAGGTAAACAAAAAATAAACAAACAAGCAAATAAATAAGCAAAACCCTAGAGAAAAATGTAAATAAACAGCATTTTATTATATCTCGTTTCTACTTAGTTTCCTGTAGGTAAATTGAAAGTTTGTCGAGACAAATTTTAATTTTTCTGTTTACGCGATAAAAGGGTTTTGATTTTCCTAAAATATATTATTAAAAAACTATTTGTCCCTTGCCGGATTTTTTCATTAAAATTCGTTTTGAAGGTTTTAATTTTCGTAAAATTGTTTATGTTTGTGTACCGTCTTTGTTTTACCGGATAATAAAAATAGATCGATAAGGAAGGGGTTTTTTCTTAGTAAATCGAGGTGGGTGTAATCCGGCGAGAAGTATTTATATTTCTGTCGGATACAGATTAGACGATTAAAAAAAGTTTTTAATGAATAAGCTAAATGAGATCTTTCAACCATATTTGATATATCTAAGATATAAGCGCCCGAAAACAGGAATATTCGTTTTTATATGATATACCATCATCATCTTCTTTTTCTTCTTCTTCATATGGTGCTACAGTCCATTAGTGAGCCTTGACTTCCTTCAACAGCATCTCCATCTAGATCGATATATTAAATTAATCCAATATGAGTTTGTGTATTATATGTGCAAATAAAGCAATGAGACTGACTGCGCCTCGCTCAAACTGGCAACACTGTTGGACTCTTCTTGATAGGTTGGTTGGGCAAAGTCCATCATCTGATGCGCCTTCGGTGAGAGTTTAAACTCCCTAGAGTCACTTGTAGGTCCCGTTGCAATTTTTTTGTAAACCGGATTTTTCTAGTGCGCTCTGAAAATGAATAACAACAATTTCGAACAACGGCATACTGTGAAGTTTTGTTTCAGACCAGGTTAGAATGATCGACAAAGGGTTGAATTTGAAATGATAGACACCATGAAGAAAATCTGTTCGAAAATTAATCCAAAAACCGTATCTAAAATACTACAGGAGGGAAATATATCTCCATTTTTTGGGCGGAATTAAAATTAACCTCATGCTGTAGAATGTGTCATAACTAGTGATGAATCTTGGATTTTTGAATACGGTCCGGAAAAGAAGCGCCAAAGCCAGGAATGCCAATCTTCAACCTCACCACGGTCAAAAAAGCCAAAATGAGCAAATCAACGATCGAAGGCATGCTGATTTGCTATTTTTGATAGGTAGGAGATCGTCCATAAGGAATTTGTGTCTGGCAAATGGTAAATCAACATTTTTACCGAGGAGTTCTTGGAATATTTCCAAAAAGGGGTCATTCATGTGAAACCCAACATTAAGAACACAATACGCCTAGACGCATAACAATTAAAGAGTTTTTGGCAAATAAAAACATGAGTCTCCATATTTATCAGACTTGAGTGGTTGAAACTGTTTCGTTTTCCCAAGATTAAAAATTCATCTGGTAGGGCGCCACTTTGGGACATCAGAAAACATTAAAAATATCATAACCAACCAGCAGACCAAGGTTTGATGCCTTTACTGCGCCACCAAAATTATGCAACTTGACACCATTAGATGTATTTTTGTGAAATTCCGCAAATTATTTCATGTATATCAACTCTTAAAGTAAGTCGTAATTAATGTTTTGGATTAAAGAGATGGTGAGCTGTAGGGATAGGGGAGACCGGGTACAAAAGTAACGACGGGTCGAAAGTAACAAACGCTCTGTAGAATTGTCCAATGGCCCAAACGACACGCGCATCCATTTAAGATCAGCTTGCGACATCCCACGATAAGTCACCGCGCTAGCCCCGCGCATTTAGAATGTGTTAGAGGAGGCTACGTGATTTTACGCATCAAAAGTAAGTTTTTTATGTTTATTCATTTAGTGTTTACGTAGGGTAAAGAAATGATATCAATGTGACTATAGACACCTGACATTTTGTGATTTTGACATTTTGCGATAAGTGATTTATGATTTTTTGAAGATGATTTATACTACGTATGCCATAATTGCGAGTCGGAATAGAAACATTAATATCATTACTAAAGTTGATCTAATTATTTTAATTAAACCATTATTTCATGTAAGAAGATATTATATTTTTTTGTTATTCGTAGTTTAATAAATAATTTAGTTAATTAAATTATCTTGTCAAATCAAATTTAACTTTGTTTTTTTTTGTATACATAATATTCCGCAACACCTTAACAGTGTTACTTTGGACCCGTGCCGTGTTACTTCGTCCTGACCCTGGGGACGAAAGTAACGATCGATATTTTTTGCAGCTTTGTAAATATTAGAAACAAAGATGAAATAAAATTGTAAAGTACATTTGTAAAGTATAGACGAAAGTTTCATAAGGCTAATTTAATTTTATCGAAAATATAATTAATAGCCAGAAATCAAAGTAAAAGTGTAAAGTGTTATTTTTGTAGGTTATTTTAGTGATGTTGTGTTTCATCTGTAATGGTTAGGACCAAATTATCGATTAAACTAAATATATTCACAGAAAGTTAACAGTATGTATTTTTCTAACAAGTTCGTAACAAGAGTTATGTTTAAAATCCGTACTTCCATAGAAAATTTGAGGTAAGTATTAGCGGTCGGTAAGTTGGAAATAAATTTGAAATATGGACCGTCTTTTCAATATTATCGTGCATTGGGGTCGTCTTAATGTAGTACACGGGCAAGCAAATATCGATTGCTTGATTTGAATTTTGTTCAGTAATGAAAATGAAGATATTTGAACTCGGACACACAAAAGGAATAACGTTACTATTGTTCATGTTTGACATATAATATATTTGAGCAAATTTTCTTTAACAAATAATATAGTGCACAATTGGCAGTTATATATTTTTTTCGTTTTGATGTCTTGAAGAACTGTATAGCTGCGATGATGTACTGAACATCATGTACCGTTTATTAAACTTTGGTTTCTTAACTTAAAAATGGTTGTTTTGTGAAAAAGGTTTTTTGTCTATGGAAAAAATACGTAAACACCCCCATTAAGGAGTAAAAAAAATTCAATATAAGTTATCAAAATACCATTATAACCCCAAGGAGTTCCTATTTGTAATGATCTATTGACTCGGAGAGTCATTGATACGTATACGTTTTTACATCTTCTTAGATTAGATCTTTTTTGGATCACTTTTAACAAAGCTTGTTAATATAACTTCACTTTTAGACACAAAGACAATCACCAATTGGGACAATGGATTTGTACATAGATATCATTTCTTTTGAAACATTCTGATAATGTTAAGATGCTGGAAAATATTATATATATATATATATATATATATATATATATATATATATATATATATATATATATATATATATATATATATATGTGTGTTAATCAAATATAAACTGGAATTGTACAATTACTTTCCTCAGCCAATCACGAGCGGGCTGTCAGTGAAGGTCGTTGTAGTGCAATGTATTAGGAGTAGGGGAAATGCTCGGTGACCTGTTTCACTCAGTTCTTTTGTCAATACAGTCATTAGTGAATAATAGGTCTAATGAAGGCGTTAAATCATCTGAAATATTAACTCGGTTGAAGGTTCGGTATGGGGACCAGTTTGGTTGGACCAAGAAGTTTAAAAGTGAACGAGAAATTGTGATAGATGTAAGTCATAATCGACGTCCCAGGTCAAGTGTCACTGCTGATAACACTGGTGCAGTTCGCGACCTTATCGAAGGTGACTGATGGCTCAATATTCATGAAATCCCTTTAAAAGTAGATATTAGCTTTGTAAGTGCTCAAACAATTATCAGAAATCAGGAAAAATCAGAAAAATTGGAGAATGTGCATTGGGAAATCCTTGAAACCCCTTCATACAGCCCAGATTTGTTACAATGTGATTTTTTGCGCCCTTGAAAAATGCATTTGGAGGGGTACGATTCGACAACGATAAAGATAAAATAAAATAAAATAAAGATGTTAAGGACGTTCGTGCGCAGTTGGCTGATGACATAAACTTAAAGTTTCAACGAGCAAGGAATTCGCAAGCTTCCAAACCACTGAGAAAAATGTGTAGAGCGTGGAGGAGACTATGTCGGGGGAAAAATGTGTAGAGCATGGATGAGACTATGTTATTATTTTATAAATAATAAACATGTATAAAACAATTCCGGTTTATATTTGATTCACCCTTGTATATTGATACAATTTGATCAATGTTCCCTATTTTATAAATAATTCTAAAAGCTACATAATCTTACATCGTGGTGTAACTAAAAAAAGAATATATGACGAATATTATCAACATGAAATAATGTGGCAAAAATTATTTTTGTCATCAATATGCATTTTATTTATAAGATGCGCCTGTTTTTAGACAAAAAACAATACACATTATATTAGAAATATTCAAAAATATCACTATTATAATTAAGTAAAAGTGCCTTAGTAAACATCTTTAAAAATACTATTAAAAGGGAGTCTCAAAAATAACTGTAACACTAAGAGAAACAAATCTCAAATAACCCTATATAAATTTATGTGTTCTATATCTCATATCCATATACATCACAGCACATGTACAAATGATGATAGTAAGGGATAGTTTGAATAATGTAAGCTCTCAAACCAAAAGACAAATCTCAACAATAATATTGAGAAATACACATCTAAAACAGCCATCTCAAATAAACAACCGGAAATGTCTATTAATAATGTAAGCCCTCAAAGTAAGATACGAATCATAACAATATTGAAAGACATAAGTTTCAAATAAACATCTGTAAATATATATTTAATAAAATTACCTCTGAAACTCAAATGCGAAAAAATATTAAGACATACAAATCTCAAACATCTATATATGCCAATCAACAATACTGGTTTTGAAATTAAAAGACGACTATTAACAATAATATTGATAGATACAAATAAATGATATATACATGTCTGTCAATAATATTAACTTTGGAACATAGTTAAACAAGACGAAACAAGACCAAGACGAAAACTGAAGCTCAAAGATGAATCTCAATAATAATATTAAGAGACACAAATACAAGGAATCATCGTAATTAATACTTGTAAATATATGCCACTGAGATGTGTGGTAGGTTGGATCCTACCACCCACAGCTGGCTTGGAAATCAAGCACCTACAAAAAACCCGCAAAAAAACGGAAGCTGTGCTACTGAGAACGAAGAGAAAATTGTGTTCGATAGCCTTTAACGTAACGAGGGATACGAGTCGAACCTAGCAGTGCTATAAAATACCTAGGATTATGGTTGGACACAAAACTTACATTTGCCGAACATGTGAACCGGATTATTCACAAGGCAGAAAAAACATTGACAGCCCTCTCATGGCTTTTACCTAATATCAGAGTGCCAAGGGCCTCAAAAAGGAGAATATTAATGGGAGTGATTCACTCCCAGTTATTACACGCAGCCCCGGTGTGGCATAATGTGACTGCAAAGGTGAAAATGAAACAAAAGCTAACGAGGGTACAGCGGGCGGCTTCAATGAGAATCTGCAGCGCCTATAGAACGATTTCTGCGGACGCGGTGAGGGCCATCTCGGTTGTCCCTCCGATACACATACTTGCACGAGAAAGATCGGAAACGTACGCTGGCATTTCCAAAGCAGATGCAAGGGAGAGAGTTTTCAATAGGTGGTAAGAAGAGTGGAGCCACGAAACATATGGCCGATGGACACACAGAGTCCTACCTAACATTAAGGAGTAGATGGATAGGACCTGCGGCGAAGTGGACTATTATATTATCCAGGCATTGTCTGGCGACGGGTGTTTCAATAGGTTACTCTACGAGCGAATGCGATCAGAATCGAGTCAATGTCCGTACTGTGAAGCGATAGATGACGTGGAGCATACCCTCTTCGTTTGCCGGCGATGGAACCTGGTAAGACAACATTTTGTTTCGAGGACGGGAACATTTTGTTCACTTTGGAGAACATGATGAACAACCTTAATGGTGGAAAAGAGGCTTGGAATATCACATACGACGTTATTAAGGAAATATTCCAAGGTAAAGAGGTCGAGCAACGCAAAAGAAGAGCGTAGACAGCTCTCACACTGAAGCAATGCGGAAGCGGATTCCACTGTCGGATGCGTTGTGAAAAAAAGGAGGGTTTTTTTTAGTCGGTAAGAATCCGACTCTATTCTACAACAGATGGGTGTTTTATGTAAAATTTTTCCCCCTCCGCAAAAAAAAAATTAAGATTGAATTATAGCTCTAAACTAAAGATTGAATTAAATATTATATTGTATTATATATATATATATATATATATATATATATATATATATATATATATATATATATATATATATATATATATATATGAAATGGGTAAGTGAGTGACTACTAGGAATCACATAAAAAATATAGACTGCATGCAATAAACTTGCGATTGTTTTAAAATAGTGAGATGTAAGATGTTTCATCTCTATAATATAAAAACAAAATTTTGACGTAAAAAAAAATTCCAAGAAAAATACCTGAACCATTTTTCATTCCACTTCATTCTTAATATTGTTCCTTCCCATTTTGTGTATGTCACAAACGACATCAAATGAGACAATATTAGCAGTACGAAATAAAAAAGAAACCAAGAAAGAAAAAAGGAGAGTAATGTGGATCGCTTGCCCGTTTACGAGGGTGCAATCAAGACGGCCCCGCTTTGGCTCGACGCCACGCAGCTTTCACTTGTTCGCCACCCCCGACAGACGCCAGTGCGTCGCCATTGCCGACGGTGGCGTCGTCCGAATCGGACGCCGACGTCTCTCCTCCAATGGCTCGTACTCCGAACTGCTCGATCTTTTCTTTTGAGGCGACTAATAAGCTCACGAAATATTGGATGGTTAGGTGGGGCTGTAACGAGACACTTATTTTCTTTAAATATTGAGTAGAAATATTTTCGTAAATGTTTATTAGTGGAAAACTCGATTATCATTAACAGTAAATAGATTCAACATTTGTTATTCGATCTTTTGAATATTTTGCCTCATGCTTTATAACAAAAGCTAGTAAATTTGTGAAGGTAACTGATATGACACCGGAATTGAATTTTCATGTTCTTCGTACAAGCCGAAAGAAATAAAATATGTTTTTCAATGTTGCTGAAGAAAGAATACAATGAAAATGTAAAATGTTGGAAATTATTTCTTTTATAATGTTTATGCATTGTTTGTTGATCCGGCGAATTTATTTGCAAAAGTGTTTCAGCTTATGGATCAAATTGTAATCGATTAGTTGATTGTAAAAATCTATACAAAAAGTAATTGAGAAGGCAGAATAATTTTGGAGAACTCATAGCTGAAAACACAATTAAAAAATGTCGCAAGCATTCTTTTTTATATAAGGAATGATCCGAACTCCAATAGGGGTCGCTGTCTAACGAACTGTGAGTTTGCACGCCTTTGGTATAAAAATTGTTCAGAAATTAAAAAGAATTATTTCAGAAAATAAATTCCAAAACTATAAAGCACTTCGTGACTTTTATGGTGCGCATAATTGCCTAACTACGTGATGTATTCGCCGAATTATCGATAAATTTCCAACACATTTCACGCTGCTTAATATTAAGAAAAAACTGTATTTTCTAAAGAAAATATCGCCGCTGTTGCTTGGCAGTGTTGGTGATGATCCAAATTTCTTAATTCGTCGCCGTTTGCAAGAAGTTAGGCTTTGTTATTCGATTACGTGGAACATTTTTAAAGATCTTGGTCTGGTAACCTTACAAGATCGAACTTCTTAAGCCGTAAAACCGTCGTTTGCGTCGTGTCGTACCTTCGGTGAATAGGCTCAAAATCAATTGCAACTTGATCCAGAATTTAACCGCAAGATTTGGTGCGGATTGTAAGCCAGTAGCATCACTGGGCCATATTTCTTTAAAAATCAGCTGGAAAGCACATATCGTTAGTGAGGATCATTACAGAGTGATGATCAATGACTATTTAATTCTGAATTTGAATGGTATTGATCTCGAGGAGATGTGGTTCCAACAGGACGGCGCCACATGTCATACAGCCAACGCAACAATCGGTTGTTGTTGTTAATTGGTCACCAAGGTAATTTATGCCCTTAATATGCATGTAATTTAACGCCTTTAGATTATTTTCTTTGGAGTTATGTTAAATCTTTGGTCTATGCCGATAAACCAGCAACTTTTGACGCCTTGGAAGCCAACATAACTCGGCGGGAATAAGACCCCAATCGCTTGAAAAAGTGCTCAGAAATTGGATTGGCAGAATGCGCTTTGTCAAATGTAGCCGCGCGCCGACATTTGTCCGAAATTGTTTTCAAATATTAATGATATTGAATGTTACTTTACATAAAATCAGTTGTTTCAAGCCATCTAATTTGATTGTTGTTTTATTTAATTTAAAAGTTCGGACCCACTATAAAAATCACCTTAAAATAATATTTTTACCCAGCCTTTAACTGGCGTGACTGAGGGGTAATTCGTAGTCGGATTTTACACTCTTGCCTATAAACAATCACAAACATTTAGGAAAGATAAACGGACAGAAGAAAGAAAAATAACCATCCGAGCGCTGGAATCGAACCAGCTACCGCTCCAGCGCGGATTCGGCAAAGCAGACGCTCTTACCGCCGCACCAACGCGACCGGCTATATAATATTTTTGTTAATTTGTTAGTAGGTGGCAATCGCAGTAAAAAAAAAACATTTTCAAAAATACCGATTTAAATTGTAGGAATTCTTCTATCAATACCCACTCTTAAACAGTTTAACTCTAAGAAAAATAATTTAGGATTAAGGTCGCATCGGCAACAACAACATTTTTGGAAACGGTAACAAACGTTGTTGAAATATTACTTGGTTTAATGGAAATTCAAGCATAGGGGAGTGTTGATGCCAGTTGGAAACTTGCAATAAAAAATGGACCTTATAAAACACCAGAACCTGTGACCAAATGAGATAAGGTCTCCAATATGGCAATGCAGGGCACATGAAAAAATTTTCTATGCACTTTCCGCTATATCCATACAATCAATTCGTGGATGTAAACTTTTGTTGTATGAAACTTGACCAATTGTCTTCATGGTATAAATGGTCAAGATTTTCTATTCTTATGTAAATAAAACAATCACTGGGCAAAAAACAAGACGGAGATAGTCTTCTCTCACAATTTCTCAGTGATTCTTTTTCTGTAATAAATTTACCTAACGAACAAAAAATTTAAAAAACACACAATTTTCTTAAATAAATACAAACTTTTGAACGTTAACGTTTCGGGAGGTATTCTCTTCCCGTTTTCAAAACGAATCTAAAAATTATTTATATTAATTTCTATATAATACTCTAAAAGATAGTAAGTAAATATACGCATGGGAATCGGGACATAAAATCAATTGGAATAATTCCAAAACGGTATTAAAAGAATCCGTAACTAAATACAGAAGATTAAAAGAAAGAGCTATAATCAATTTAAATAAAAATAACTGTATTACTCTACCTCTTTTTCCCGATTGTACAATTAAAAGCGTTTAATTATTTCAATACACAATAATCACACAGCAAACTTCACCTGTATAATTTTTTGGTAGTATGTCACTGTCCATAAAAAATATTATTGTCAATGTAAGTATCATTGACAAAATATATTTACTTACTATCTTTTAGAGTATTAATAGAAATTAACATAAATTATTTTTAGATTCTTGTGAAAACGGGAAGAGAAGACCTCCCGAAACATTAACGTTCAAAAGTTTGCATTTATTTTAGAAAATGTTGTATTTTTTAAATTTTTTGTTCCTTAGGCAAATTTATTACAGAAAAAGAATAACTGATAAATTTGTCTCCGTTTTGTTTTTTGATGATTCCCAGTGATTCTTTTATTTACATAAGAACATATATTTGATATTTTTTGAGTTTTAGTTCGTGGCAAAAAAAACCTAAAAAAAAAAGAAAAAAATACTTGACCGATTGTCTGAAAAATTATTAAAAGCGCCAGACTATAGTTCTCCTGCAGTATAAGATATATTAGGAAGTCAGATAGTTTTGCGATAGATGAATAGTGCGTTTACAAAGTAATTGCATTTCTAAAAAGTAGTTTCCATTCTAGTAACGCTCCATGATTTAAAAGGCAATATGATATCTAATTTAGTCTCTAAAACAGATAGTGTACTGGATGTCCTGTCTACACTTCATTTCGATTCCTTTCCCTCTTTAATTATGGAATTCCACCCTGCTAACTCAATTCATTTTATGCCTATTACAACCTGGTTGCTCGCGATTTTCCTTTTAACCTCTTACCCACCGGTTTCCAATTCGTAATGGCCAGCACAGTACTTTCCTGGTGCTTCCTGTGAATGTGTTCATACCATCTAATTTTCCGTGTCTTTATGAAACGTACTATATATTCTTCATTGAGTAATTCAATCATTTCGTAATGCATTAGGCTTCGGTCCTCTGCTTCTTTCTTGGTTCCATATATTGTCCTATTATTATTTTCCTCTCGAAGAGGAACCACCAGAGAGGAATACAAACAGAGAGTGTATTCCTCTCTGGTGGTGAGTGACATTGTTTCTGCTGCGTTTATTACAATTTATCTTATGATTGTTTTATAGCTTCCCCTCTCTGTCTCATCCCCAATATATCTATTTTTTATAACTTCTCGTATCTGTAGTGTGCTATGTTCTGTGTTTGTTGTTCATTACTGTCACTACTACTATTCACTACTAACACACAGATATTTAAAATTGTCCACATTCTCAAATTCGAATTTTCCTACTGTTTTCTTCTATCTTCATTTCTGTTTTCCATCAATTTGATACATTTTATAAATCATGTTTTTTATTTGTTTATATGTAATATTTGTTTATAAATGTTTTTTGTAGACTTTTCTCATTTCCGTCTATGAGGATGGGTTGTCTGCGCAGATTATTATCCATTTTCGAAAACCAATTGGCTCGATATTTTTATTATCATGGCAAAAAAACCAATTTCGTGTATTGATTATACAAACAATGAAAATAACTTATGGAAACTTTGCTCATTTACATTTCATGGTTTACAAAACTCGTTGCTTAGTTGAGGTCACTACTAAGCAAATAATCAACAAAATTCATGATAGCTTGTTAACTGATTCCACAATGGAGGATAGTAGAGTTAGAGATAAACAGAATAGAGATAACATTTCAGACGAACGTAAATGGAATATCCTGTATAAAAATTTGCCCATGAGAAAGCTATCAGCGGGATGGGTGGTGAGTTTGCACATTGCGGACCAAAAATGGAGTCGTGTACTCACTTCAAAGGGTTGCTTAGAGGTAGATAAACACCATCTGACTGTTAATGAAACTTGGATTCTTCACTATTCACTGAAAGGAACTATCAAAGCAATAGGATTTAATTGACGAATATGCCTTGATGATGGAGTAGACAATGTTATGGACAATGTTTTCTGGGATTCACAAGGTAATATCTTCACCGAATATTTGGAAAAGGGAATGACGATCACAAAATAGTTTTATGTTGCATTCTTGGTCATATTTCAGGAAGAATAAAGTAAAAAGCCCCCATTTGGCGAAAAAAAGTGTCGTTTCACTACGACAATGTACTCGCCCATTCGTTCCCTGTTACATCAGAGAAACTGGTCAATTTGCTACGCACTGTTCTCCGGATTTGACTCCCTCCATCTCTTTCTCTTTCCAAGCATTAAAAACTAGCTCACTGTATATAAATTTACATTAAATGAAGAGATTATCACAGAAACAGAGGGCCCGTTTGCAAAGTTCGACAGATAAAAAGTTGGAAAATCGTTGGGCGAAATGTATCAGGCTAACAGGGGACTGCCTTGAAAAAGCAATGGATTTTCGACTTAAATAACACCATTTTATTTCAAAAGAGAACCCAAATCCTAGAACTCCATGCAAAATTGGAAATGGAAAAGACGTCAAATCTAGTGAATATGGTGGATTTATTTTTCTAGTAGAACCTTTAGTGTGACACTAAACTCCAGATTTACAAATCTCAGAGACTGAATCATCTTCTGATGATGCTAACATGGTTAGTGAAACGTGCGGCGAGAAGTCGGGAAAACCGATTTTGGATTTAGTGATAAATCTCTTTGAGTTTAATATGGTAGATGTTTCAAAAATTAGTATTTTAATTCAATTCGACCAGTGTTAAAACACCTTTATGAACTGTTGCCTTATGAAACATGTTCTTTTTTTCTGCAAAATGGGTTTTTATCACTAATATTTTATTTCTAGTTTATTCAAACTGCTTGCAAAGCGTACTCTGACATTATTTTTTCTCTTTCAAGAAAATCAGGCATCAAATTCTTTTAGCATCCTCAAAAAAAGTGATGTCATGTCTCTCAATAAAACTGTTTTTGTCATATTGGGTACAAGAAGGAGGAAACGCATAAAACGTCTCGTTAGCTTAACCTTCCTACAAATATATCCTCTAATTATCCATCAAATCTGGACCTCTGGGATAGGACAAACCCCGTCTTGTTGTACACCCTTCTTAAGGTGTAGTTATGTAATTTGTAAACAACAATGAGAGCTAAAAACTATTCTTTAACTGTTTCAAACCGTTAATTGACGAAGATGGAGAGGTATTTAAAAGGCCCTTCAAATTCGATGATCTTGTTTTGATTTAGGATTGTGTATATCTTTACAAAGATACAACTTATGGAAACAAATGCATCATAAAAGGTAACCAAAATTCATTCATCTCTCCTCAAAAGTAACTTCGTGATGATATATTTTGTAAAAATAAATCTAAACAAATATACACTGTATTATAATCTTTAAAATTATAACAGCACTGAATAGAGAAACCTAAGATATTACATTCAAATCATCTGAGGTTTCTTTAATTCAAAATTTTATTGGCAATGTTTTTTGTTTAATGTCAAATTAATTTGCAAGGACGGAAAGATAATCTCAAGGATTATTTACAGTTATTTGAACTATCGAAACCCACCGATAAACGTTAATCCATGATAATAGCTCATCTATAAACGCGAACAAAACTGCCTTAAAGCACTATACACCAACTCGTATCGTACAGTATTAATACATTTCCCATTCGATAAGAAAACTTTTAATAGTCGAATCGATCTCCCTAAAACCGGCCATAAAATTCAGATGGAACTTCTATTTTATTAACAGCAAATAACTTGTAATATTCCAGTAGTTTCATCTAACGGCAATGACCCAACAGATAACATTGATTCCCCTTTTTTCTTATTGACGCCGTTTCCGAACTAAATCCATCTAAACCTGGGTTGGTTAGGAGGGGGAGGGGGGCATACATCAACCAGATAGACTACCCCTTATACCCCCTCCAATATCGGCAAAGAAACGACGTCATAAATAAATACAGACCCAGGAGAAACAGTTACGGTAACAACGCGTCCCGCTTTGACAAACTGCTTCGAATTCGAAACGATATATGCTGGGGAATGTCTGTTCGGTCCTGCCTCCAATGACCTAATTGATTGCATTATATCCAAGTCCCGTCTTGTCTGCACCTCGTCTATCGTGCAATATCGAGCAACTGACGAGATCAAATTGGATACTTCGGGGAGATATTGACTTTCAAGGTCAATAGAACGATGATGATATACACGTGGACGTTTCTTTTATTTCCAGTTGGGAAATCGAATCAGGTCTGAACAATCTATAAAAGAAAAACGATAATCCTTGATTTGCACCAGACGTATTGATGTGAATTTGATGCTATGTTCATATTTATTGAGAGAGTATAATTTCCTAATATCAATTAATGGAATTAATTTAGGATAATATGCATAGTCGACCAAAATGTATATGAAAAAAAAAATCCGTACACCCATTACAAAAGTGGTTTAAAAATACGCAACATGTGGTCTAGAACAATACAAGTTGTAGAGTTTAGTTGTAATGGTAGAAAACCAATAGTTTCAATTGAAATAATGAAATGATTCATCCGTCCACCATTCAACCCTCTTTGAAAAATTGGCAGAGCAATGCGCTAACATTAATATATAAACATTTGCGATGATTTTCTACTAACGGACGTTTACAATTACAATGATAAGAATATACAAGGATACAGTGAAAACAAATATACTTTTTGCATGCCAGATGTGGCGGTTAATAATTCTTAATTTTTTTAAGAGATGGCGCAGGAAATAAGGATCAGTACACAGTCTAATCTCTCATGTCAGTTTGTTACTACGATAGTAGCAACGACTTCGAGTTAGCGTCAAATTTTTTTCGTCTGGTAAACATGTCGATTTTCGAGCCAAATAAAGAGCATCTGCTGCACGTACTGCTTTTCTTGTTCAGTCAAAAGAAACACGAGTGAAAGCCGTGGTATAATTATGGAAACTTACGGTGATAATGTCCTATTCATTTTAGACGTTTCAAAAGTGGGGATTTAGACTTGAAAGACAAAGACAGTTCTAATCTTCTGTTGATTTCCTTCTCTTGACATTGTTTGGTAAATGAGGTTTAGTTATTCTAGAAATTATTATTTACTCTACAAGGAGGAGAATGCAAAACAAAAACATATAAATAAGCAAAACAATAAATTTAAAACAATCACCGCCTTCAACTAGTTTTGGATAGACATAGGAAATAACGGAAAAGAGTACGAATTTTATCAGGAAAGCAAACATATTGTAGGAATAGAATACAATTGAAAAAATAAAATACAAAGCAAGAAAACTTAAAAAGGAAAATAAGAATGAAAAGTGCATAATGGGCTCGTAGAGAATATTAAAAATATCCAAAAACAAGAAAATCCACGCTCCTCGCAAAAAAACGATGTAAAAAAAAGTAGTAATTATTTATAGTTGGGAACATTGATAATAAATTTGAAAGGAAAGAATATCTGAACATACTGGAAAGAAAATTAATGAGAACAATGTTCGGATCGAATATAACAGTGGATGAGGAAGTGAGACCGAAAGTAAACACAAAAAATAGAAGCGAAGTACAAAGGGGAGAACATTGTGAGAGACTCTTTTATATTAGTAAATTTATAGGGTGTTTTTTTTGTGCTTACAAACTTCAAATTCAAATAAAACAATAATATTAGATACCTTGAAACTATTTAAATTATGTGAAATAACATTGTCCGCCGCGGCTACTTCTTACAAAGCGTATTCTGTTAATCCAATTTCCGACCACTTTTTCAGCAGTTGGGTTATAATTTTATGTCTGCAGTTGTTCGATGTTGGCTTCCAAAGCCTCAAAAGTTGCTGATTTATCGGCATAGACCAAATAGTTACCATGTTCTCAAAGAAAATAATCTAAAGGCCTTAAATGACAGGGCCTTGGTGGCCAATTAAGAAGGCCAAGGAAGAACGGACCTGTTCTTCGAAATAATTTTCTCACCGGATAATTCACTCAAGAAATCGATTGTTTCGTTGGCTGTATGACATGTGGAGACGTTCTGTTAAAACCATATCTCCACCAGTTGAAATTTTCCACGTAATTGAATGACAAAATCCCACTTGAATGACAAAACCCCACCCATCCCTTCCATTGGAGGGCACATGTTTCGTCTCTTGATGTTCAGACTCTTCAGGGCACCGACAGGTGCTCTCTCGTCAAGAATAGGAAGAACCGATCCACAGTCAACAACCCATACTTTTCACCGACTTCCAGTCGGATGGCGCATATACGCAGTGTTAGAATTTTTTGGACTTCGTCCAATGAGACAACAGTGCTGGGTATCATCAGACACCTAACTGCTGGGTTCCACAATCTCATGTGGAACACACAACAACCTGCGTCTCCGCCTAAATGAGCATTTTGTCGATTCAAATTGATTGATGATTTGTCCGTTACTTTGTTATAGTTAATTTTTTAAAAAGGAATGAAACAATTTTTTACTTATTATCTATAACTTTTATATGTTTTTTTTATATGTTTTTATGTTTTATGTTTTATATCTTTTATTTATAATAAAAGTGATAGATAACAAAGTAAAAAATTGTTTTATTCCAATTTGTCGATTGTTTGACTGGGGACGGGCCCCACACATCCCTTTCATTGGAGGGCACATGTTTCGTCTCTTGATGTTCAGACTCTTCAGGGCACCGACATGTGCTCTCTCATCAAGAATAGGAAGAACCGATCCACAGTCAACAACCCATATTTTTGACCGACTTCCCGTCGGATGGCACATATATGCAGTGTTAGAATTCTTTGGATTGCGTCCAATAAGACGACAGTGCTGGGTATTATCAGACACCAAACTTCTGGGTTCCACAATCTCATGTGGAACACACAACAACCTGCGTCTCCGCCTAAATGGGATGGGTGGGGCCCGTCCCCAGTCAAACAATCGACAAAATGCTCATTGCGATGGACAAATTAAATTTCCTAAGTTTAAATAAATTACTAGTCACGTGAATTACAAGATTAAATAAACACTCTATAGAAAATGTAAATTAGTTACCTGATTCGTAGACCAAAACCGGTTTAATTCACTGTTTCTATAACACAGGCCATACGATTTTTGCAACATTGATTATGATGCCCTTTTTGCATTTCGTTTAGGTAGTTATTAAAACACCTTTTCTCAGAAATGGCCTACCACGTCCTATTTTCAAGTAGCTGCTTCTCCTTTATATTATGGTGTCATTGAAATTATTTATACCTGGTAAGGTATATCCTTAAAAGATATATAAAGGTATATATAAAGGTAAGGAATACTTTGGTACAAAGTATTGCTAATTTTTGTGTTTATGGTGCAGTAAGGCAATAAAAGAACATTACAGTAAGAAAGATTGGCCTCATAAAATTTCTTGAACCTGGTATTTCAAACATAAAATATGTCCCCCTTGTTAACCCAAAAAGGTGCTTCTTCCGCATCTCCATATTAACCTTGGGCTAACGAAAAACTTTGACAAAGTCATGGAGAAAAAGTTAATGGTTTCAATACTTAAAAGAAATATTTCCTCAATTAAGTAATGCAAAACTAAAAGAAGGCTATTTATTGGATTCTAGGTGGGTTCCATTTAAAAAAATAAATAAATAAATAAAAAGGAATTGGCAGCTTGGAAGTGTTTTATAATTGTAGTGAAAATATTTCTGGGTAACAAGAAAGATGAAAACTATAAAAACCTCATAGATGAACTCTTGAAAACCTGTGGTAATACTAAGGTGTCGCATGTCCTTAAAAATGTATTTTTTACACTCCAATTTGGATTTTTTCCCGGAAAATGTGCAGTAAGCAACGAACAAGGAGAGTGGTTTCACCAGGACATCAGGATGATGGAAACAAGATATCAGGGAGTCTGGAACCCCTCTATGTTGGACGACTACTACTAGTTTTTAAAAAGAGATGATGCTACAAGAAGAAAAAGTGAAAGTTTTTGTCGCTGTATGACATCTCATATAATATATTTTTTATTCACATAATCCTCAGTAATGCCTGTGCATAGATTTAACACGTTTTACATGTTTATATTAAATATATATTACATAGTAAAAATATGTCATCTCCTCTTTTTTCTTCACCACCGACCCCCTGTAACACAAAAACTGTAGGCGTTACAGTAATTAGCTTATCATTCGGATATAGGATTACAAAATACTTCATATACACACACCTACTTTCATTAATGTTACCTCAAAAAAATATAAAATTTGTTGATCTGTATAATAAAGGCGCACTTGAGCCAATCTGTTGATTTTTCGGTGGTGTCAAACCATAATGCACTTTCTGATAAGTATCAACCAATTAGTCGGTTTATCGAAAGAAAACTAAGCGAATTTCCAATTGCGTATTTTCCATTCCAAATAAAGAAACTGACATTTTTAGATCACCTCAACTGTTTCTATTCTCTGGTAAATCGAAGAAAATTCTATTTCCGTACAAGTTTAATGCCATTTCAGGACGGCGGTGTCAAGTGGGGCAGAAAGAAAAAAAGAACATACACCGAGAAGGATTGGATGCGCGAATAATGAAACGTCGCAATTTGAACGAATTATCGATAACAATAATTGATAACGTATTGAGGTCGACTTGTCTCTCCATACGCTAAAAGGATTATTATGGATGAACTGTCACTGGAAGACGCAGTCATATATTTCAATCTAGATTTTGCCTCCTTTTCTGCGTCAATTTCTCGATCAGAATCGTATTAAATAAATTTCAAAAATAGTCTCTATAAAAATTTAGTTTTGAAAAATAAATATAAATCATAAATAAATGAAAAATAAATAAAGTGTCTGCCAGACTCATCGAGAAACTTACTGGTATTCCTAAATTTATTTTACATATTACTTCAATTGAAAATATGCAGCAGTTTACCGATCTAATAAAGGCCTAAATAATAAGTAAGCTAGTACATGATTTCCTGGAAAAACAAAGCTTTATGGGACGGTGCCGAGTCCTGTAAAAATTCCAAAAAACACTTGTTGCTTCACCTTAAACCGTTCACCGTAAAGGCTGTAGGTTACGAACCATAGCAGGTTGCGATTTTCCTGACAAATACAAAGCAATCACACTATTACATTTGAATTCCATTGCGAATATTTCTTTTAAGTTACGACGTAAAACTATATATATACTATATATATAAATATATATATATATATATATATATATATATATATATATATATATATATATATATATATATATATATATATATATATATATATATATCGGTTCGGAAATTATAACAGCGTGGATTTAACACTTCGAGCGACGGAGTTTTGATGTTAGTTAAGTCACCATATAAAAGTTAGTTCAAATTTTCTTAAGGATGTTCTTGCTAAAAACTTATTTCAATCTGTACTGAAGGTTACTAAAACATTTCACTTTGTAGGTAGGTAAATTTAGCAGTAATTTAAAATCCAGCATAAATTCGACTGGTGCCAAACTAAGGACCTCCATATATATCTCCGACTAGTTGTAAAGTCAACACATTTGTGAAAAGAACAACCACTGGGAGATGAAAAAATGAGAAATATCACTAAAATTAGTATCATAATGCTTGACCATCCCCCATAATTCACTGATTTGTTTCCTAGCTACTTTTAGCTATCCTTTTAATTGAAACATGCGATAAAAGAAAAGCGTTTTAATTTGAATGGAACATCCTACAGGTTTCAACCACAGCGTTGTTCGGTTTACGTCTATGTCTTTTTCGCTGATGATTTTGTTCAATATTAATGTATGTTAAAAAGGACTGGTGCCAATCTATTCCCCTGTCACAAACTTTCTTCCACCTCAAATTTTACCGTGGTGTGTTGTTGAATTTTTACTACTGTCAGTTTCACCAAAAAGATTACCTTTGAGCTTTGAATTTGAATACTTGCATACATTGAACACACGGAGGGAATATCGGTCTTAAACCGTTAAGTTTAAACCGCTAAGTTTATACTATAAAGTTTAAACTGTTAAGTTTAAACTATTAGGTTTAAACTATTAAGAAATAGCAGTGTCAAAGTGGATTACCAAGAATAATCAGGATAACTAAAAGAGTTTTTATTACGCCTAACTGCATCAATTGAATAAAAATTCAACCCAAAGGTCTAAAATACATCTTAACCAACAACGGCCCTCCTTGACTTTTTAATACCCTCAGAACGGTGTGATTAGTCCAACTATGTAAAATTATGGGTTCTCATTATGGGGAAATCTCAGATTTCAATTTAAATGGATGTTCAGCCAGTGCGCCATTTCATGTTTTAGAAGAAGAAATAAACGTGGAAGTATCAAATGCACATTTTTTGGGGATGACGCACAGCTGTACAAGGAGTTCGTATGCGATGATTATGAGCATACAGCAAAGACCTTAATGAAGATATTTGCAACATTTTTACATACTCTGCAAATCACTGTCTATATTTAAACCCTACCAAATCTAAAGTTATAATTTTTAGCTCAAATAAGAAAAGGCAGTTTCGGTATTCTCAAATAAATCTGTACATTAATCAACAAAAGATCGAAATTATAAATTGCGTAAAAAGTTTGGCTTTATTTGTTGACGAGAAAGCCCTTTTAAAAGGTGTTTCAAATTCTGCAGTTTTTTTAATTCTTGAATAAAACACATAATTTGCTTTGATTTCAAGAAACTTTTTATTGCTAATTGAAGCATAGCGTATGGCATTTAAAAACGAAAGATAATATATGCCAAATGACCACCTCTTGCAGCTCCACAAACATTCACTCTTTTGTCATAACGGATGACTTTGGCATAACCGTATCTCTATCTCACCAATGACTCGAATAATTTCATCCTTTAGTTCAGGAATCTATTGTGGATTGTTCTTATAGACCTGGCTTTTCACGTAACCCATAAAAAATAGTCCAACGATGTCCAATCATATGGTCTTGGTGGCCAATTAACATCATCGTTTCTTGTAATAACTCGTCCAGGAAAATTTTCTCTCAATAAATCAATTGTTTCATTGTCAGAGTGAGATGTAGCGCCACCCTATTGGAACCACATATCCATCCTCCAGATCAATTCAGCATACAAAAATTAAGTTATCATCTCACGATATCGAACACCATTCACAGTTACAGCTTCACTAGCGGCATTCTGAAAGAAATACAACTCAATTACACCTCCTGACCTCAATGCACACCAAATAGTGCCTTGTTTAGACTGTAAAGGTTTCTTATGAATCAATCGTGGATTTTTCTCACCCCAAATGCGGCAATATTGTTTATTAACATAGCCACCAATTTCAAAATGTGCTTCATCTGAAAAGATGATTTTTTGAATGATTCAGTGGCTTTAGTTCCTTTGGTATTTGAACTTTGTATAGCTCCAGAGCTAAATCCTTTCGCCATGTTGTGGTAATACGCCATGTTGTGGATCCACTAAGTCCAAATTTTTCATCGACTAATGGAAATTTTTGGGTCTTCAGCAGCACTTTCACGTACCAAATCAATATGCTCTTATGAACGACCATTACGCCTACATATTGCTCTTCTTATCTTTCACCGAACCAGTTCCTTAAAATTTTTAAACAATTCAATTGATAGTGCTTTCATATGGATGATTGTGCAAACCGTAAATATGACGTCATTTTCTAAAAACAAAAACCAGAAAATAATTCAACAATTTTAACGCGTTGTTGCATGTCATATATTACACTTCTGAATGAGATTAAACCTAGGCAAATTCACAATGCCATCTGAGTTTTAGTCAAGAATTAAAAAAAATACTCAATTTGAAAAACCCATTATAATCATATAACTTATTTGACAAGACAATGTAGTCTCTTTTAATATCAAAAAGACACTATACGAAAGTCTTGTAATGTTGAAATTACGTTATCGTATAACTCTTGATTTTCTTTGATTACGTTTCGGGAAAAATAAATAATTTTGAATGGTTAAAGATCGACTCTAAATTTAAATATTAACTTACTATCGAGTATTGAATGTTTAAGGATTACGTCCTCACCACTTTGCCTTAAGAATAAATTGATTTTTCGACGAATTATTCATGATTCATACCTTCGTCACAGTGCCCTTCTTATGGTGCCACGTTATAGCACAGCCATGTTTCATCGTTCTTTCAGCTACAATGCTGCTAAATTGTTTAATTTTCTAAGCAGAGCTTGAGATTTAATTTTTCATGTTCATGTTCTACAAAAAGCGCTTTAGATTTTTATTTAAAAAATATCTGCTATCAGCTCAGCATTGTATATTATTTTATGATTATCTTCATTTTTTTATGAATCTTAGTTATTTTCCTTTATATCATTGTTTTCTAATTTTGAACACGGGCTGAGCCATTATTTATTATTAGTTGTTTTTGTTTGTGTCTTTTAGTTTGGCACAATTACGCTGTTCTTATTTTTATTTTTATCTGCAGAATGTTAGTTTATGTATATATACTTTTTTATGTCTAGTACTATGTAATTGTATTTTATTGGTTTTTGGATACGGGTAGAGTATGAATGCCTCATTGAGCTGGACTTAGGCTTATTCACTACCATTTAATTAATTAATAAAGTCATGTATTATTAAATCCGGCAAATACAGTGCACGTGGAAGCATTTCGAAACATAATTCAAGGAGTTTTTCTGCATCAACCAAAACGTGTGTGTGACGTATTCTTATAAAAGCACTTTCTGAATAGCACCCAAGAATTCGTCTAGTAGTGCGTAGCACTTCCCGGTAATGGTCTCGGCTTTTAGCCGGATATGTGTATCACTCTACAAGAATCCCAAAAAACCGTAGTCAAGATTTTTCTTGAAACAGATGGAAATACTTTCGCTTTCTTCAGAAAATTTTTCCTGCTTTCACCCACTGTTTAGACTGCTGTTTCATCTCTGGCATGTAATGTTTAATGCATGTTTTATATATTGTTTGACAAAACCCAGCAGAATCGTTTCAAATAAATTAAAATTACCCTTGAGAAACACGATCATCACAAAACGTTATGTAAAATATACTGGACCCGGCCTATTGAGACGTTTACACTTCCCGGTAATTCCACTTACCGGTTAGCAAGCTCACGTACCTGCAACGCGTTATCTAACGAATCATACTTGTCAAATTTAATAGTTATTTGGTCATACTTGCACCATCTCAAGTGCAAGAACTTTTCGAACAACCCTCGTACCAGGTCTGTAAATATGAAACCGGAATTTGCCCATAGATAGCCCTAGCTGTCAATGGAGTTACCGTCAAACCAGGTCATTGGAGCCATTTCCTCGTTGACATCTCACAAAGTTTTTCAACTCACAACAATACAAGTCTTATACAACAGCATAGTTTGTAACAGCGTTGAACATGTCGAATTTTATGCCTGCAAACTACGATTTGCGAGCAGCTTGATTTTCTGTTACCATTTGAAGAAAACTGCTGCGGAATCCCATCGAATGTTTGTCGAAACTTTACGGTGAGTATGCTCTTGGTAAATCACAGTGCTTTGAGTGGTGAGTGGTGAAGAACGTGAAAGACCACCGAAAAAGTTTAAAGACAGCGAATTGCAAATATTGTTAGATGAGGATGACCCTCAAACGCAACAACAAATCATGGATAAATTAAATATGATACGGGAAGTGAGCCGTCTCTATACGTTTGAAAGCAATGGGAAAAATCCAGAAGATGGGAAAATGGGTTCCACATAAACTGAATGAAAGACAGCATGAAAACCGAAAAACCATTTGCGACATGCTGTTCGCAATGTACAAAAGAAAGTAATTTCTACACCCAATAGTGACTGGCGATTTAAAGTGGATATATTCTGAGAATCCTAAGTGTAAAATATAATGGGTAACTTCAGGCAAACCATCGACATCGACGCAAGGCCAAATCGCCATGGACGGAAGACAATGCTCTATGTTTGTTGGGATCAGAAGGCTGTGATCTATTATGAGCTGCTAAAACCTAGCGAAACCGTTAATACTGAACGCTATCGACAACAAATGCTTGATTTGAATCAATATTTGCGTGAAAATCGATCAGAATATCAAAAAAGACAACACAAAGTGCTTTTGCTTCATGTTAATGTACCATTAGAGACTGCAAAACTGGCCAAGAAAACGATTGAGGCGTTTAGTTGGGAAATACTTTCTCATGCGGTTTACTCACCAGATTTTGGCTCTGTTCGATGACTATTTTTTGCATCGATGCACACAGGATACGCTGAGCAGAGCTTTACTTCTTACGAAAATGTATGAAAATGACTCGATGACTAATGTGCCTCAAAAGAGCAACAGTTTTTCTGGAGTGGTATCCACAAATTGTCAGAAAAATGGGAAAAATGTATAGCTAGGAATGGGCAATACTTCGAATAAAATATTTTTTATCATTTTCATACAACAAACCTGTATTTTCGACTATTTCTGAGAACGAAATAGTACAACAGAAAAATGTAAAAATATTATGGATACTGCCTAGTTCTGATAATGTCTGTCAATCAAAGTTCGATTAATGAACGGTTTGTGACACTGCGTTATAAATTCTAAGAGATTTACCACTAAACACCAAATCACTTTTTTTAAACTTCTCGACGCCCGTTTCGCTAACCATGGAGATGATTCAATCTTTCTCAAGATTGAATCATCTTCTCTTTCACAAGATTGTATAATCTCCTGATGATGCTAACATGGTTAGCGAAACGGACGTTGAGGAATTTAAAAAGTGATTTGGTGTTTAGTGGTAAATTACTTCGAGTTTAGTGTCATACTAGTTTAGTTTAGTGAGTTTAGTATTCACACTCTGAATACTACAAAAATTAACTAGAAATGAGTCAAACTTATTAACAAAATCATGTTAGCTTATTAATGTAAGTAAAAAAGAGACTTTATAGAACAATGGCTGACCTACTTGAAAACTAAACAAACCAAAAAAAAATCGAATACAAATATTTTCGAGTGCGGTCCTGAAGTTTATTCGCACTGAAGAGCCCGAAATATCACTTCAAGTTAATCCTTTTGAGTGCTCTTGAGGCTTTGTCGTTTTCCTCGTCGGGAGCGTCTTGAAAGTGGAAATTAATTTTTTGGAAAAAAATACGTGTATCTGTATGTTTGAATATTCTCGATGTCTGAAAAAAATTCTTGTCATTATTTTCTTTCTCAAACAATAAAAATTGTTTAGACGTGTATAATTCATTTTAAAATTACCGTTTGTTGTATTCCAGTTACTTTATTGGAATAGATGAAGAGGAATACTGAATTTGCTAATAAATGAAGATACAACTTGCATCGAAAAAAAACCCAACTTTTTAGAATTTTAAGAAAAAAATCAACCAATCAATCATTATTTTGAATAAATACATTTATATCTTCGAAAGAAGCTCTTTTTGTGGCAATAAAATGTTTAGAACGTGTAACGAATATTTCAAGGATATTCAAGACATTATCGGTCGTTACATTGCCATTTTCTTCAATCCTAAGCTTGTAGCGGTATCTAACACAAAAAAGTAGTTGTAATGATTCCTTTTTATTGAACTATATAGTTTCAAAGGTGGAAAATAGTCGCAGGAAGACCAATTGGATGAATAGGACGAAGAATGGCATAAGGCATAATGGCATAAGGGACTGAGTGCAAGAAATGATTATCCCTAACATGGAGAAGAAAAATATGAAGCTGTTTGCCAAGCTGCTGAACCACATCTCCTCGAAATCAACACTAGTCAAATTCGGAATTCAATAATCATTGATCTCTGTCATGATCCCTATTAACGCATTGATACATTCTCATCATCAACACTACCAGCAATCCCGTGCCGTGATATTTTCTTCGGAACGCATAGTTTTTGTTTTAATATCGAGCAGCGTGAAATGCGTTCGGAATTTGCCGATAATTCGGCGAATACATTGTTCGGTTGGGCGATTATGTGCATCATAATCCAAGTGCCCAGTGCTGTATAAGTTTGGGACATAGAACACTGATTTTGATATTAAATTTCGACAATGTGCAAGCGTTGCTTGGATGTTAAACGTTCCATGATGATTTGCCAAACATCAGACATCAGTGCCATGATGATTTGACAGCGACCGTTATTGGAATTTGGGACTTACAAAAAATGACTCTTCATCAGTCCACCCAGTTCACTATTTTTCGAACGTACTTTGTACTTACCCGAGGTTAGACGGGCCACGAACGGTGTCGCACAATCTGACTGTTGCGTTTACCGCAGAATGGCATGGCTGCGTGTGATTGCAGCCACCATTCGACATGGCCGATTTATATGGTTCATGGCTTCAGTTGTTCCTTCATCCGCTCTCCAGGCATTCAGATTGAGCCCAACTGATGACGGCTTAAGGCCAGAAGCCGGTCTTGCTGGCGCTTTGGATGACGGATGAAGGAATGATAAAGCACTAACATGGAGCGCGGGTGAACTTTCTTTGTTTTTAATATATATATATATATATATATATATATATATATATATATATATATATATATATATATATATATGCAGGGTGCCTCAAAACTTAACGCCAAGCAGGTGCCGGGCGAAAGGCCAGGTTCAAAATTTACGACGAAATTTCAGACATGTGTGTTTACTTGCTCGTTCATTACGATCGTGCAAAGCAAAACGTTTTCGACATTTTCTGAAAAATTAATTAAATTGAACTTCGAACTGTTATACAGTAGTTTGTTTTAGAATAATATCTTCAAATATACGAAAACGAGTTCGATTTCACTCTAGAGTTCACTTTAAATGTGAATTTAAATGTTGTGGTATATGCAATGGAGATGATGAACGCTTGGGACGCCTAAAAAGCTGTACGATCGTCAAATTTGTGACAAAAATTCTCCAATATCATATTAATTGATCGCCGACTGAAGGTACGCGATCTTGTTCACATTATCAACATTTCGGTATACTGTATCCACTACATTTATCACGAATATTTGTGTATGAAAAAGATTTCACATAGTGTTTAAGACATATTTGTTTTTTATAACAGTAAATTAAACATGGAGTCATTATTACACGCCAGAAATCAAGCAACAGTCCAAATAGTGAGTGAGACTAGCTGAAAGAACACCCAAAAAATCGAAAACGGTACCATAATCAGGGAAAGTTATGGATATTGTTTTCTGGGATTCTCCTAGATTCACCAAGGAGTATTACGCTTCATTACTGGATTAACTGAAGAGTGCTATTCAAACTTCCACATGAATGAATTTGAGTTCCAGCTATTACTTCTCCTCTAATTTGAAAAAAGGACTCGCTGGACGAAGATTAGCTTGAAATGATGAGATCAAAGCTGAGACAACCGTCTATTTGGATGAGTTGGTCAAATTATACCGAGGTTCTTAAAAAGTAAGGATATAATGTAGTGAATTAATGTAGTGTACTGCAGGTCTAAATGTAGTGAATTGCAAGGTAAATACATTAAAAAAAAATCTTATTTTCCTTACCAGGTTGATAATTTTTCGAACGAGCACTAAGAAGTAGCACTAAAATTATATTTGCTTCTTCCCTAATGATATTGGTCTAGTTATCAAAATTGGCATCGAGATATAAGGGAAAGATACAGTTTTTTTTGTTTTGTTCTAAACAACTTATATTGTATAAAGGCATTTTGGAAAGGATGATATGCATAGTTAGACTAACTTTATTAAAAGCTATATATTTCAAATTTCGGTTTAAATATGTCGATTTATTCTATCGTTTTTCGTTCAGAAACAGGAAACATACATACTTGTGGCCTCCAAAAGCAACAAGTTGATGTTTGTTTTGATTCCGTAACAGGAACAGCAGCATCTTTCGCGTTCCATGCACTCTCCTCGGACAGTGTTGTTTTCGAACGGGCCCTTTTGCCGTTGTGTACATTTTCCGCAAACAACAACATCTGCCTGCAACTACTTGTTACACGATTTACTCTCTTGGAAACTACGCCGTATTCGTTCTCCCCTTTCTCCTTCCCTTCCTTCTCCCGGAGGCGTTGTCGTGATAGCGCGGATGAGTTAGATCGAAACTTGTTTACTTATTTTACGGCTAACTTTAAAAATGTTATGTTGGAGCAGTCGAAAGTATTTATAGAGTGTTTCGCGTTGTGCTATATTTGGTATAAATATTTTCATGCTTTTGATGTCGCTTATTTGCCATTAGCAATATTATTATATAATACGAAGTTAAAATGACACTGAAAGGAAATATTTGATTGGGGAATAAGTAATGTTCGTTTATTTTCCTTCAAGTTGACTTGTTAAAGTTATTGTGTTCGAGTACGTTTTACTACAATGATGAAAAATAAGATTTCTTTTGTTTTTAAATTCGATTTACGTATCGATCGAACGATTTGTTTTTTAAGTTGGTATGACTGTCCTTGACGTATGACTGTCCTTGACGTATGACCGTATTCCATATTATTTCGCTTGTTATGTTATAAATTATACCGTCTTAATTTATCGAGGAAAGAGTTTTCATTAAATTTTGTATAAAAACAAAAATTCATGTGCTTATGTATTAATTACTTAGTAAATATTAATTAATTAGTAAATATTAAGAAAATGTTATGGTGATAAAGAATGTCAAAAAATGTGTACAAGCAGTTCAAGAACTTTAGTAAAGGTAGAGAAACAATCTTGTTTAGGAAGACCTTTCACATCAACCAATAAAGGAAACATTACTAAAATAAACGATCTTTTACTGGATAATCACCAATTAAGTGTTAGAAATATTGTAGAGATGACTCGAATCTAATTTAAGTCAATTCAATCAACTTTGTAGAACAATTTAGGATCTTGTTTTTTGTCGTCTTGTTTCGAAAATAAAGGATTTTTTTTAAATTATTGTCGCGTTGACGTCTGAAAAGATGTTTTCTTTGGGTGAGGATATGAAATGAATAATTATCGGTGATGAGACAAATCTGTTCTTATGACCCAGAAACAGTTCAACAATCCAGCGAATATTAAGCTAAAGATGAACCAAAAACGAAAAAAAATACGTCAAAGCTCGTCAGAAATTAATGTCATGTTAACTGTTTGCCTCGATTTGTGGTATTGTTTACACATAGTTCCAAATGGTTATGCGTCATTTGCGTAAGTCCACTGGAAAAAAAACTTCCAGATTTGTTGTAAAATAATTCATGGTTTTTACATCCCGATAACACACTGCAATAATTATTCATCAATTTTCATTATTTGTTTTAGGAGGAATAAGAAATATAAGAGGAATTATGGGAGGGTATTGACTATTAAATGTTTGTAGGAAATCAATTATACACATAAACATCTATACAGAGCAGATACAAATATTTGACAAGAGTCCTACTGGTCAGGGAGCAGTAATTCTGCAACAGGATAATGTAAAATTTCACATAGCAGAACCTATTAGAACTGTCACTCAAGCTTCCAACCAAGCGGAAGCTTCTTTTATACATAGCATATTTCGAAAAATGTAATTTCCAAGCAATGCGGGTTCTTGCTAATATGCGGAACATAATTCTTCAAGCATAACTTCATCACTTTTCCAACTCCGAGTCGACAGATTGTTTTAAAAGAAATTTGTGGGAGGATTATAGGTATAGATAAGGTATATATATATATATATATATATATATATATATATATATATATATATATATATATATATATATATATATATATAGCGAGGCGATATGACTACAGATGGACCAAAGCAATCCTGATAAACGTCCACGAAGAAGGCCTAAAACACGATGGATCGATGACATCATCAAGTATACTGGACCCGAATGGAAGCATGCTGGGGAGGCCTTCATCCTGCAGTGGATCGACAATGGTTAAATGATATATATGTTTCTAAATCATTCCGAGTGTCGGTCCGTTGATTCTGTGAAGAGTCAGAGTCAACGGATCGACACCCGGAATGATTTAGAAACATTATCCACCATCCGTGAAAATATTAAATGTAATATATATATATATATATATATATATATATATATATATATATATATATATATATATATATAAATAAAGGTATTTACTTTTGTACTTTGGATTAAGAATTTTCACAACAGTTAAAAAATTTTCGTCATGGAAATCAAGAAATATGATAACATATTTTTGGATTGTCTTGGTTTCTACTTGATGGAAATTAATTATAAATGTTTAACGAAAGACTGTTTTGTTTCGATTTCCACTTTATTTCTACTATTTTATGCGTTCTGTAGAAGTTACAGTGTTAGCTAAACGCGCAACTTCTAAATTGCTCTCTGCAGTTTCTAAATGTCATTAATAACACGAACTTCTTTGAAATCATCTACTAATAATCTACAGCAAATTTCACTTTTTTTCTTTAAATCTGTCTTTAATTTATATAACTATCGCACGTGTATTGGATGAAGAACAGTTTAGTTGAGACCGTTACACCGACCGTCCCTTAACCAAATGATAATTTATGCTGTCAAATTGAAAAATCCGCCGCCCTAATCAGATTTTCATTCGGCGCGAAATTAAATCTGAATTTCAAAAGTGTCCTGCCTGACAAAATTGCCACCATAAACTTAATAACGAGGCAACTGAAGGATGGGGAGCCCGCAGGGCGAAAGAGGTGGGCGGGGTGTGTTCTTGAGCACAGAGTGAGACCGTTTTTCCTAAATTTTTCCACCCTCCATGCAATATAATTGACCGGAAACGTCAAAGAAGTTTCCAAAAAGTTGGAGCTTTATGTTACCGAATGATGTAAATCGATTAACTATGGGGTGACTAACAAAATTTCATTTTCAAATATTCAGGATGTTATTGTTATTTTCCTTGAAGTCCTTGAACTTCATACAATTTTAATTGGTGTCATAATTAAAACGCGATATCAACATGTCGAACATCGTGATAATAAAAGTTGCTTTATTATAATAAAATAAACGACTTATATAAATGAGGGTTTCAGGAAAAAGCTGAATTGGAATTGGTTCAAAAATTGTTCTGAATTCGAGAAATTTAATATTAACGAATAATGCATATGCTATTATAATAAAAAAAAAAGATGACCTTTGTTTGGAAAATTCGCGTGCTTCACATATCGGTACAACCAGTTTTAACTTGGTATGATTGGCCCTGATATTTGACAGAAGTTTCAGATCATTTCACTTATTAAGTTCGATATTATAACGTTTTCTCTTTAATTGTTACAAACATTTTTTCCTAATTTTTAGAAATGGATAAATTTATCAAACAATGGAATTGCATTAAAGTTTTCTAAAAAAATCAATTTCTTGTCTTGATGCATTAAAAATGTGACGAAAGTTATAACGGCATGAATCTATTGAAAGAAATGTTTACAAGTGAAACAAGGATTTTAGTGAGGGTAGAGAAGCAGTTGATGATGAACATCGTTGAGGGAGACCTTCTACAGCAATCAGTGCAGAAAACGTTAACAAAACCAGGAATCTGGTATTAAGTAATCACCGATTAAATATTGGAGGCGTTGCATATAAATACGTCCAGATTTATGGCAAAACAATTCAAGATTTTTGCATCACGATAACGCACAATCGCACACCGTATTAGTGATTCGTTAATTTTTCGTTAAAACTCAAACAATAATCGTTCCATAAGGACCATATTCTCCAGATATAGCGCCGTGTCATCTTTTTCTCGTTTCTCGATTAAATAAGCCACTTTGTGGTCGTCGTTATGAGTCCATAGCAGTCATTTAAGAGAGTGCGTTGAGAGTGAGACGGGATTACTTTGAAAGAGACAAACCTTTGATCATACTACTAGGTTAATTTAAAAGTTCGTTGAGCGACACCTATAGAGCAGTAAAAGAACTATAAAATCTACTACTTTTTGAAGTTTCATCCTTCATATAAACATATGTGAAGTTTCAAGTCGATCTGTTAATTCATTCGTACAAAAACAGCAGCTTAAAGTAAATGTATCAGTGCTATTTTTTAAAATGGAAAATATTGAAAATCGTACGTAATTAAATTCTTTGTAAAAAAAGGTTTAAAGCCAATGCAAATTCATAGTCAAATGGTAAATATATTAGGGGAGTCTGCAGTCCTTTAGAAACAATGGTTTTATATTTTGAAAAAGAAATTGGGCTTGAGAAAGCTATGTGTAAGATGGACGCCGCATTTGTTAAATTCGAATCCAAAACGACTTTTTATTTTAGTAAAACATTTGGATCTTTTGCGAAAGAATATAAATTTAGAATATATATTAAACCTCGTTTTGTAAGTAGGGATGAGACTTGGGTTTACCACTGGGTTTACCACTGGTCTGAACGGGGACAACAAACCGCAGAGTGGACTGAGCCCAGTTGTTCAGCTCTGAAGTACATAAAGTCGTCAAAATCTACCGAAAAGGTTATGGCATCATTTTTTTAGGATTTTGTTAATTGATTACCTTCAAACCGGTAAAACAATAACACGACAATATTACTCAAACGTTTTGGATCAATTGGATGCAAAAATTCGTTAGAAAAGACCTGGTTTAGAGAATGAAAAATCATTTTTCATCAAGATAATGCAACGGCAGAGATGTTCTTACATTATACGTCTTACGTTAATGGCATTATGTTTTGAAAATAATATAGTTCTAATATCCCCCGTGGCTTCGTCTGGTGGAATGCATTCTGGACACCCAATTTTCGAACACTCTTTTACACATATCGTATGAATGCTTTACTTAAGGTCAATAATTCCGGGGCTAAAATATGTAAACCAGAGACCACAAAAAATAATCCAAGGGCGTGAGATTGCATAATCTTCGTGGCCAGTACATTGACGCAATGTACTGAACGCAGCAGCCTATGAGTGAGGTATATATTTCAAATAGTGTTACCGCTATTACGTTACAAAGCTTTGATAGTCTTATTGGAAAACTCTTTATATGCATCAAGCTTGAGAATCAATATATTATATAATATAAAGTATATGGTGCAAAATTAGTTCAAATTATACATGTACAATCTTCGAATTTGTCTCCACAATTTCTGCTAAGATGCACACAAATTAATAAGTCATTTAATTCAAGTCACCGTTCACTTCAATGAACAAATTCGACAATTTCTTATTCGATAAAACCCAAAGACAATCAAAATCCATCACCGGCCCGAAAAAGAACAACCCTTGGACAAAATGCAAATGGCTCGAGGGGATAAACCGCGACTATAAACGAAGTGTCGCCGGTTCGAACGGCGAAGGGTGCATAAAAGAGAAAAATTACCATCGCAACTCGGTATACCCCCCCCCCCCTTACTTCTCGTCAACTTCCTGAAATTAAGCGTCGCGGCGAAGATCACTGTCATTTCTATATAGAAGAAAGTCTGTTGAAAAAAAGACTATTGGGATCTTGGTATCAGAAAACTTTTATGGGTAAAATAAACTTTAATGGTAAAGCAGGCATAAAGTCGCGACGAATATGCTTAAATGATATGTGAGATTTTACGCGAAAGGCAGAGAAAGGCAACATTGTTCAGTCTTCCCGATATTCACTATATTTTAGTTATATACTTCATATTCGCCTAATTTGGCTCAATGGTAGGACTGAAACTGGCGAGGGAAGGAAAGTGTTTCAACACGATTTTGTACAAGCACCAGTCTTCGACTTTGGGAGCAATTCATGCAAATGAATACCAGAAATGTTCAAAACATTTTACGACCACTTTCAACTTTGTATTTAATAGGACTTTCGTCCTCTTAATTCTCGGCTCATACATTTTATCAACTGCAAAATCTATTCTAATCAGATTTTTTCCCCGCCCTATTGTTATATTAAAGCACCATCTTTCAGTTTCAAGACAAGGTATAATATAACACATCAGTCAATAAGTCCCCGCTCTAACAAATTTAACGCACCTTTTTGCAAATTTCGACTTTATTCCCAAAATACAGAGGCTATAACATTGCCTGCCCATGGTTGTGTTTTTGGTCGCTTTGGACGGCTTCAACAAGCTGACCGCCGATTTGACTCTGGAATGTAGTAATGGATGAAAAAATCCTTTTTAGTTTGCTTAAATAGCTCCAAACAATTGCAACAATTGCTCAGAATCATCAACATGTAGTTGTTTTTGGTCCGCTGCGAGCAAACGGATACACATTTGGATGGCAATTTACGCATTCCCAAATGTTTCTGCAAAATGGTGTAAATACTTTACGGTTTTTTTCTAAATAATTTTTCTGATGTTGTCTCGTGTAATCACCTCGTTTCGACGCCCAGAGCGTTTAGCATCATCGGTGCTTTTACGGCTACGTTTGAATTTAGCATACCAATCATTTTGCATACCAATTTTGATTGATTTTCCGGGGTCAGAGTTCGGGTAATCAAGTCATTGTTGGGCTTCTTTTTTTTCATCAAAAAGCAATGCTTAATCGACATACAAAATTCATTATTTTTTCATTGTTTTGAAAATAACAAAAGCAGCGTCACTTAAAGCACAACAACTTAAAAACTAATAGATAGATTGTCATGAAATTTTGACAGGGGACGTTTGAAGATTGGTATAATCGATCACTGGTAAGGAGTTTTCGTAAGTGACGCCATCAACATGTCAGATCAGGGACTTATTGACCGATGTGTTATGAGCCTACGGAGAATAATAGACGCCGATACAATTACGAAGTATATAACCTCTATGCCCAATTTGGAGGATGAGATATTGTGTTCAGCATCAAACTCAGGCATAGTCTCAGATGAGAAAACAGACTACTAAATTGAAAAACCATAGCAGTTGATAGATCAATACGACGGTCAATACTCACAGAGAGCTGGCTAAAGATGATGATGACTGAGAATATAACCAGAAAAGTCAATTGTAGGTGCAATGTCGTACTGACCTTTGTTTCGTTTTTCAACAAAAAAAATGTTGCAGGAGCTCAGGACAGAATTTGGGCACTGGGAGATAATGTGGTTTGGTACAATATTTGTAAGAAGTGGTTTCAGCCAATCCGAACAGGAAATTGTAATTGAAGTGAAAACAGAAATGAGAACATCCAGGATAGACAAAAAAGTGAAAAATGAAGAATTGGAAGCACTGCTCCAAGGAAATCCTTGTCCTACACTTCTAGAACTTGGACAGGAACTAGGAGTAGTACCGCAAGCCAATTATATAAACTAGGAAAAATTCAAAACGAGAGTCGTCGTCGGGTTCGGGTTCTTTATGAACTCCCAGCTGAGAATAACAGTAAGCGCTTTAATGATGTTGTGTCTTTACCCTCTTCATTCAGGAACAAAAACTTTCTGCATAAGATGAACTTGTGGTGAATAGTATGAAACCTCTACGATACTCTGAAGAGGCAAAAATCGTGGATTAATCGTGATGAAATATTAATAAATGGTGTGTATGGTATATGGTAGAATCAGCTGAGCGTGGTGAACTATAAGTTACTCCAATCTGGTCAAACGTTCTCTGCTGACTATTGTCAGCACTGAGTGATCTGTGTTTCTGATGCTCTGGAGGAAAAAACCCTTATATTGGAAAGGAAAGAAGGGAAGTTATCGTTAACGTCAGGACCACGCACAACTACATACAACAAAAAAGACTCTGGAGTTTATCGTACTCGGCGTATCGTACTCGTATCGTACGGAAAAGGTGAAAATCCGAAGAGGCTGAATTTTCATCTTTTTCGATTCCTGCAACATCATCTAGTTGATAGCTGCATCACATCTCTTGAGGAAGTAAAAAAATGCCCCAATGGATTTTCACATCAAAATCACCAATTTTTTTCGATCTGGAAGGCGACAGTTGTGGTGAAAAGTGTTGAGAAAGCGAAAGAGATTCGAGAAGACTTTGAAGATTTAAACCGAATAAAACAATTGTTTACTTTGTTATCTATCACTTTTATTTCTATAATTTTGTGTGACTAAAATTTCGTAAAATAATGCTTCATTATCAAACATTGCTTTAAAACTAAGGTTTATCCCATGCACCTAATTTTACAGTTTTATTGGGGTTAATTTTTTACAATATTTTAAATAGTGGGGAATTTCGAAGATCAGTTTGATAGTTTAATAACTGTATAGACGGGTCTCGGTAATCTCGAGAAATATATGTCCGGTATCTACGAAATGGTTCGGAAAATTAGAATTTTGTTTCTTTAATAGGTACGTAGAATTGTGTTCTTTGAATCTTGTCTGAAAATTTCGGCCCATTTGTCCTACATAGCATATACTGCACTCCTTGCAACTTAACATATAAACTTCAGATTTTTACTTTGTGATGTTTTATCTTTGGCATTAAAAAGTAACTTACTGGTTGATTGGGCGGTTTTAAACACTATTTGCAAACTATGTTTCCTCAAAGAGCGAGCTATTTGTTAAAAAATTGGACCAAAATATGTAATCTTACAGTATTTTTTATCATTTTTTGTTTTAGTTTTGGGTATACTTGATGAATTAATAATTTCCGTTTTTTATGTATTAACTAATTTCTTTTTCATTGAAGCCAGTATTTTGTGCTATTAGTTTTATTTTTTGCAGTTTCATTTTTCGATTATTTTCGAATAATGGAATTGTGAAAGCACGGTGGATCATAGATTTATATTATGTGTAATCGGGTGGATTGATTGTTTTGTAATTGTTATGTTATATCTGGGTATGTGGATTTTTTATAGATATTAAATTCTAGTTTATTATTTTGTTTGGATATTAAAAGGTCTAAAAAACGTAATGTTCCTGAATATTCCGAATAAGGATTGCCTAAAATTAATAGATAATTTACTCATAAAAATAACGTCAGTCCAATTATTAAGCACGATATTTTAGTTACTCTTTAACTTATGCATTAATAAAAATGATTTTCAATTTAATAGTGTTTCTTACAGACAAAAGGATAGTCTAGCAGTCTAGGTTCCCTAATAAGCCCTTTATTATTAGAACTGTTTATGTTAAACTTGTAAAATATTGTTTTTAAAACGGATAAACCAAAAAAAAATATAATGTTTTCGTTTAGATTATAAGTGAAAAATTGAATTGTAAAAAATAAAACAAATAGCAAAAAATAACGGCTTCAATGAAAAATAAATTAGTTACTTAATAAATAAAAAACGGAAACAATTATTAATTCATCAAGTATGCCCAAAAGTTAAACAAAAAAATTATAAAAAATACTGTAAGATTACATATTTCGGTCCAATTTCAAAACAAATAGCTCGCTCTTTGAGGAAACATAATTTACTGATAGTGTTTAAAACCCCCCAGTCAACTAGTAAATTACTTTTTAATGCCAAAGATAAAACATCACAAATCTGGAGTTTATATGTTATTTACTAGTGCAGTACCTGCTGTTATGAGGGACAAACGGGCCTAAATTTTCGGACGAGATTCAAAGAACACAATGATATTTATATCAATGATATTGATATTTATAAATGTGACAGATCTCCGAAATTCCCCACTATTTAAAATATTGGAAAAAATTAACTCACACCACAGGTGTAAAATTAACTCACACCACAGTGTACCTCAACAGCTGTAATACCTTGGTTTCTAAGTAGTGTTTGATAATGAAACATTGTTTTACGAAAGTATAATCACACACAGAAGTAAAAAATTTAAAAGTGAAAGATTGCTTTACTCGGTTTAAAAATGAACTATCCCAAAGTAACGAACAAATCAATCAATAATTTGAATTATATTACTTTTTAGATAAATAAAAATCTAATCTAAATTTAGATAAATAAAGATATTGACCTAATTGAGGACTTAATACTTGTAAGAAGCATTTTTGACCAAAAGAATAACGAAAATTATTTTAAAAAATGTCCTCCATTTATTTTCGCATCATCTACAATTTTCTTTCGGCAGACCGTATAGCTACATTTTGGTAGCAATATAATAAAGGTTTAATGATTTCCAGATGAAATGTTCTGCGGAACAGAATCCGTTGGACAACAAGACAGAAAATTTTGCATAACGATCGACCACTAATTCTGATTAATCTCAGGGGGGGTGTTCCGAGGGCGTCGAAGCGTGAAACGGAGGGGTGGCAGTTTTTCTTCGAAATTAATTTAAAAATTTCGGCCCGTCGATACCGTAATTTGTTTGGAGTAATTAATGTGCTTTTTTTATCGCCACAAGACCGCGAGCTATCCGAACGGAAAATCGCCTTAGAAGTTTTTCCCCGGCATCCGGATGAGTTTTCAGATTAATTGGGGATGTCTTGAAAGTGCAATTTAGTTGCACGGATCTTTAATCACGCGAATTACTGTTCGAAGTATCCGAAATAACAGTTTACACCTAACACACTTTTGCCTGGATAAAAATCGATTGCGTTTTTAACAAGAAAACGAAAAATATTATTTGGAATATTTAAATTTCTTTAACATTTCTTGTTTGTTTTTTTCATTTCACATTACCATTTATTGAACCAACAGAAAATTTTAAAAATATAGTGGATGTCTTTACAAATTCAGTTAACACTTTAGATACTTAAAGAAATTTGCATGTGAGTAAATAAGCAAAGATTAATATCTAAAATGCCCACTATATTTAAAATTATATATATATATATATATATATATATATATATATATATATATATATATATATATATATATATATATATATATATATATATATATATATATATAACATCCATGGTGCAAATTAATCTAAAAATTCAATATTTTAGAGAGCCTAAGGAAAAATTTGGACATTTTACTAAATGACCAGCTAGACTTGAATGGTTCACCGTTATTAAACTTATATTTCCTTCCTAGACTCACTCACTATCATCTTTTATGGCATTATTAGGTCGAGGGATAGTTTAGGTTGTAATTACTTTTCTTACTTTTAGTTTAACATAGTTTGTATTTGAAAAACGCACTGTGTGTCAATCTTTGCTTATTTATTTCAAATGAATTTCGATCAAGTATCAGCTACCTCAATTAAATTTAATTTGTATGGGGCCTACCAAGGTTTTTCTTCTGAAACATAATAATCACAATAAACCAACAAAAAATGAAGTATTTCGGGCTCCCTGAAAAATACTCCACATATTCTGGCTGAACAAGATTCGAAACGGCTTGCTTCATCTTATAAACCAAAAGAAAATTGGACACGAGATAGCACTTCGCAAGTGCAAGGGCACACACTCCGAAGGTAAAACAACTGCATAGGTAAAATAGCATAGGACTGGAATCTGCAGGGAAAGCCCGCAGATACTTGGAGAAGAACTGTTCAAGATGAATGGAAAAGAGTGAACATGTCCTGGCAAAAAGTCAAGGGTCTGGCGCAAAATAAAACCAGATGACATGCTTTTACTGGAGCTCTATGCTCCGCGTAGGACTTAAACAACCATATATATATATATATATATATATATATATATATATATATATATATATATATATATATATATATATATATATATATATATATATATATATATATATAAATACTGGGTCACTATTATATATGGAAATGATCAAATATCTCGAGAACGCTTTAAGATATTTTAATGAAATTTTGTATACAAACACCAGGAAATATTTGCCACTTTATTTGAAATCCAAGACTTCATTTTTTTTTAATGATAACACTACTTGAATTTGGCATCTTTTTTTTCTAAATTCAACGATGTAAATATTGTATGATTTTTTTAAATATATTTTAAAAAGTGTTCTAGGGTCAATATATTTTTTATTTAGTAAGCTATGAAATTATGGATGATAGATGACGTATTTGATTACACTTGACAACTGATAACGTCAATTTGCGAATTTAAAATGTCTTGCAATTTTTATATGGAATTGTTAATATGTATTTAACTGAAAAAGAAAGAATTGAAATACTAACAATTGTTGGATGCGGCGGCAGAAAACGCACTTATGCTGAATTTTGTCGAGTATTTAATGAAGTACATCCAAATAAAAGCATCACTAAGTCAACACTTTCAAAATCGGTGAAAAGATTCAGTGATACAGGCAGCATTAAAAGTCGTCCAAAATTAGGAGGACAAAAAACAAAAACTAATAACGAAAATGTGTTGAATGTTTTAATTGATGTACTAAACAATGGTAAGGTTTCGTGCAACAATTAGCTTTATATCATTACATGTATAGACGCTCAGTCCAAAAAGTAATATAAAGAGATTTTTATCCTTACAAAATACGATTACTACAAGAATTAAGTGAAGATGATTTTGATTAAAGAGTTTTTCTGTTATGATGGAAAAAATTAATACCAATCAAAATTTTGTTTCAAATATTATTTTCACGGATGAAGCGCCACTCTGTTTAAATGGTCATGTTAACAGACACAACTATAGATACTGGGCTGCTACTAATTCGCACTGGATAGAGCAAGTTCATACACAGTATCCACAAAAGTTAAATGTTTGGATGGGATTTAGTGGCAAGAATACTATAGGACCTTTTTTTATTGATGGCAACTTGACAGCAGACAAGTATTTAAATCTATTGAAAGAAAATATCATCCCTCAACTTTTGCATCTGTTTCCAAATTTAATTAACCAAAACCAGGAAATATGGTTACTGCGAGATACTGCACCAACACACTGTGGCTGGTTGGAAAGTTAGAAATATTCTTAATACTACTTTCCCAAATGGATTGGTCAGCGAGGAGCTATCGAATAGTCGGCTAAGGGCCGATCCTACAATGAAAGAATATACCAGGTATGAGCTATACTCGGAATAAAATTTGAATCGCCCGTTCTACAGAACGGACGTAACGGGGGTTTGTTCCGAGTATAGCTTATACCTGGTATATACATGCATTGTAGAATCGGCCCTAAGTCACATTTTTTTGTGCGGCTATTAAAAAAATCTCCACTTATCTGGCGAGAAAACGCTATTCGAGGTTTCGTCCCACGTATCCGTCACATCCAGGTAGTTAATGGTGGACACTTTGAACTCCTTTTGTAAATAATTCGTTAATAAAAATAAATATAACTTTAATATTATTTTTTTATCTAATATTGACAAAAGAGTTGAGAAAGAGAGAGTTGTCGTTTAAAAACAATCAAGTTAACCTTGAATTTTTTTTCCATACATAATAAGGGCTCTATATATATATTAAGTAAGTTTCCATACATAATAAGGGCTCTATATATATATATATATATATATATATATATATATATATATATATATATATATATATATATATATATATATATATATATATATATATATATATATATATATATATATACTTGATACTTGACTTTGTTTATATTTTGAAGTTTCTAAACTCGAAGAGGTGTACCACTAAACATAAAATCAGTTTTTGTAAATTATTTCTCTAGGAGATTGTATCATCTCCTGATGATGCTAACATGGTTAACGAAACGCGCTCCGAAAAATTATAAATAAATAGTCTAAAAAAGTGATTTTGTGTTTAGTGGTAAATCTCTTTGAGTTTAGCGTTTCACACAGAACTGAAGGTTCTAATAGAAAAATTGTTCAAAGTTTATATTAAAAAAAAGTTGAGAAATATCTGATGATTAAAACAATATATTTTACGGCATCAAAGTATTTTAATGATAATCTCCCTCAGTTATAACTTTACTGAACTTTAATCAGCTCCCTCAGTTTTAATGCTTACTTATAAGAGCTTCAAGTGAGTCCTCCGGGTTGGCTTCAAAATATTTTCTGAACTATATTGTTGTAAGTGATTAAACTTTTCAGCCTTCAAGAGTTCGATTGAAAACTAAATTTAAATAAAACTAATGGCTATATGAAAATATAATTATACCAAAAGTAAACAAAAATGTAATTAAAAAAATTATATTATATATAATTATAAATAACGCCCCAGGGGTTGTACCTAATGTTATTTGTCATGTTATTAATCATTACCTTCAAGTCTATATTGCTAAAGAGAAAATCACAAGGCACTCGCTGAAATATGAGACAAAATTGATAGCACATACTAATAGCCCCGCACGAAACCTAATGAGATGAATATCCAGAGTACAGAGTACAGAGAGAGAATATTAAAGAAGTATCTTTCAAATGCTTAGTGATTTAACAAGTAGATTCCAATTTTCGAAACCTCACAATAATACTTCGAGTACTGACAAGAAAATTTTGATGATAATGGAAATTAGAGAATCAGGAATAAATTCGAATTCAAGCGATTATACAAAGATTATACAAAGATCAATATACAAAGATCAATATACAAAGATCAATATAGGTTATTTTAGACCATGTGAGAGAATGGCAGTCGAAAAGTCGAATACCAAGGAAAATCATGAAAGGACTAACAGCTGGGAACAGAAAGAGGGGTAAACTAAAGACACGGTGACGAAACAATGTAATAAAAGATGCTGACGAACTACTGAACATTAAAAACTGACAAGGGGCTACTAGAATTCGTTCCGGAAGCAGGAGAATGTTTAAAGAGGTCAAGGCCCATGGATAGGCAGTAGCACCACAGAATGAAGAAGGAGAAGAATTAATATTTTCTTACATGTGAATATAAATTAAAACACATTTGGATAATCAACAATATAATTAATGCATAGCTAAAACTTTTGGTATTAAATGGTAAACATTGTATTATTTGTTTCAGTTAATTGTCTTAAATATTAAAAACCATGCAAATCAAAATTAATAAAGCAATCACGAATACATTTGTCTCATTCTTCTCCAATATCAAGAAGACCGCGATGGGTTAAAACTCGTAATATAACATAAAAATAAACTGAATTCCTGAACACACACACATTTGAAGAATTCCGACCATTCCAGTTTCCATATCAACATCAATGTTTCTTTAACTATCATCAACGAAACTGATCGCAATAGAGTGGTATATAAAAAGATGCTAACCTGTTATCCATCGAGACGTTACGAAACCCAAGAGGGTGTTGTCACCACAGCTTGCGAATAAGCAGGCGGTGGAGCGGTCTGGAGACTAAGCGCTGACTCTGCGGCTTGTTGTGCCATTGTCTGTTGCTGCCCACTGAAGTTAAAATCCAAACAACCTTCCGTATTCAGCTCATGTTGAATTATATCCTATAAGTCAAACAAATTAATTTAGTGACATTTCTTTTATTGAGTATCTCTAGCCCCCTTACCTCAACGTTACAATCAAAACCGCCTTGCAACGACTCAACATTAATGTTCAAGTCATCGCTAACATTTAAGGCTCCGATATACTGTCCCATCATTGTTGATGGTGTACCTTGGCTCTGTGGGGTAAGTGGAGGACTAGAAGATGGCGGTCTTGGCGGTAACCGAGCTCCCATGAATTGATGTGAACTTAAAGGATCCGGTGATGGTTCTGAGTGTGGGTATGATGGTGACATCCCCGTTGGAGACATCCTCTGAAAACAAAATATTTTTGTACTATGCAATACATAGAAATCGTTAATAAACTAATAAACTATTTGCAGGGTCGTCATTTATTGACGTTACTGCACACAAGGCTTCAATTTTATGTGTTATAACACGTCGGTCAATAAGTCCCCGGTCTTACAAATAAAGCACCTTTTTAGAAATGTCGACTTTATTCATGAATATATTCTCTTAGAAGAGCATTACAATCACTCCAACACTTTTCTAACATTTCTGCACTTTTTTATAGAACGATTTCTCTTTACCTCCAAAGTTTCGGCGCTTACCTCTTCATTGGAGCGAAATTTCTCTTCAGCGAACACTTTTTTGGGGTTTGAGGGCAGAAAATAGTCGCTGGTGGCCAGATCTGGCAAATACGGTGGATAAGAAAGCAATTTGAAGTGCAATTCAAGCAATTTTGCTATCGTTGCCAACGATTTATGACACAGTGCATTGTCTTGGCGAGACAACACTTTTTTTGTTTCTTTGGAGCCTTTTTGTCGATCTCGTACTTCAAACGCACCAATCATGCTATGTATATACGCTATTGATGGTTTACCTTTCTCGAGATAATCGATGAACAATATCCCTTGCGTTTTTGATCGCTTTGGACAGCTTTCACCAGTTCATCCAATATCATTATTGTCTCCTGTTTTGTTTTTCTTCTCTTTAATCGTATTTTCTGATTTCTCCCTAGCCAGTTTTTTTGGCCTACGCGTCTTTACTGCTTTTTCCTATTTCAATTAACATTGTACCCATTGAAATGGGTACACCCATTTCTGGGTTCTAATATTAATTAACAGGTTCGGGTTTTATCATGTTCCCTAATTTTTCATTAATAATTTAGACTAGTTTTGTCTTTATATTCATTTTACTCTTTAGTGACATCAAAGATTTGGTTCCATATAACAGTGTTGATATTACTATGTTATAAATTTGTAACTTTTTGTATATCTATCTCTTTTGCCATTTTATATCATGAAATTAAAAATTTGTCTCGGGATCTTAAATTAGGAAGAAGCTTTAATAGGCGTTAGGTCGGTAAAACCGAAATTAGTCTTGACAGAGGAAAATGTTGATTTATTTCTAGATCTGATAATCCAAGAACTACAACAAATCTTACAGAGGAATCGTGAGAGAAAATTGGCGTTAATAAATGGAGATTTGGATGTACGAAATCTAGGCTCACAACTTTAACCCGTAGTGAAAAGCACAAAAAATAGAATGGCGGCTTGAGGGTTTAAGGCCTCTGAGAATTTCGGCTCCTTTAGTCCACCAGTAAGATCATGTCGACAATGTTTGAGTGGATTCTGCTTGTTAATTTTATACCAATCTCAGAGTTCGCTTTTTAGAGACTATTTTCATTCTCCAAGTTGATAGGCAAATCTTTCAAAATCTTTTATTTTGATTATTAAAATATAGGCTGCCATAGGATATTGAATATAAAGGATTGTTAAATAAGAGCGTCAGAATTTTAAAATTAAACACCATGATAACTACAAGAGATATTCCGGTAATTTATTATTTTATCTTGAAAAACAAATAATAGCTCTCAGCTTCGTTGAATGGAATGCATTCTGACGACACAATTTTCAATTACTTTTTCACAAATATCGCGTGGTATATTTTCAATGGTTGCTCGAATGTTTTGTTTAAGATCAAGAATTATTCGCCGTTTATTTGTGCAAATCAGAGATCTAATATAACTCTACAAAAATGATCCATGAGCTTGAGATCGCATGATCTTGGTGGTCAGTTGATATCACCATTTCGCGAAATAACACAAGTTTTCGTGCGATAAATAGATTGTCTAGCAAGATCTGTGACAAGTCGCACCCCGCACAGTCTTATTGAAAGAAAACATTGTTTATATCCACATTTATCAGTTCAGGCGACATATATTTTTCGCCATTAACATGATCTCCATCATCATCTTTAAAATAATAATATCCTATCACTTCTTCAACCAAACAATCTCAACAGTGAATTTTTGAGTAAATTTTTAATCAGTAGAGACTTTTCATCGGCCCAAATCTTGCAGTTATGTTTGTTGACGTTCCATTAAGCCAGACATGTGCTTCGTATAAATTTCACGCAATGGAAAGTCTGGCGAATTCAGCATACATTTTGATGGTACATAAGAATAATTTCTACGCGCTGTTTATATCGTTTATGGCCATTTAACCATAACAGCCTATTAGTGACATTTACATTTCAAACAGTGTTGATGCTATTACGTTTCAAAGTCCTGACACTCTTATTGGAAAATTCTTTATAATACAATTTTATACTTTGTTATCTATCACTTTTATTTTTAAATTTGTGTGACTATAGTTTCGTAAAACGATTTTACGAAACGTTTTACGAAACTATAGTCACACAAATTTAAAGATAAGTGATAGATAAAAAAAGTATAAAATTGTTTTATTCCTTTTTAAAAAATGAACTATCACAAAGTAACGGACAAATCAATACTTTATGAAAAAAGTTATAATAGAGCAAATCGATGGATAGGATTTACCTCAACTTTGACACAGGTAGGTATGCAATTACACTGTTGCATTCGATGTAGTGGACAAGCATATGGTGATGTGGCGGTCATTGTGTGGAATTCACGATTTTGGAATTGGTCGTTGAATAGTGAAGAGTTGTATGGTGGTGGTGGAGGTTGTGTTTGGGCGGTTTGTTCACTCAGGTACCTAGAAATGAAATATCAGAAATAATTACTATTCATTAAAAAGTGTTTTAGTTTACATTAAAACATTTTTATTGTCTCCCATGATACTAACAAAGAAAAATATGCTATTCAGTTAATTTACCCTATGTATGCATCCGATTGAAGTTTCATCCTTTGCTCGAGGTTTCCTGCTAACTGATCTGGCGAGTAATTACCAGGTGCACCAGGGGTGGGTGTACCGTTAACCATTTCACCACCGTTGAAAGTAGCTCCGTTGAATCCCGAACCCCATTCAGGCTCAACGCCTACAGCAGGAATCGGAGACAATCTAGCAGATGATTGTGACGATGTTCTTGGTCTGAAATCTGGACTCAGTTGGAATCCGCCACCACTATAAACAATTTTTATCTTAAGTACTTCATAGGCGATGTACAATTGCTCAGTCTGGGCAGTGTATCTAGTGTATCTATATATATATATATATATATATATATATATATATATATATATATATATATATATATATATATATATATATATATATATAGATATATGTATGTATGTATGTATATGATAGTTATGTGAAGTGAATGAAGAATGCTGAAGTGAAGGAAGGGGATTTAGAACATTCTTATTACGATTAAATATTGATACTGAGATATTTAATTTAAATAACGACATCTCATTAAGTTTTAAATTAAAAATATTCCTAGTACTAACAAAGTGATGGATACTTAATTATATCCCTTTGATGGCTGACATGCGTGAAACTTAATGCATAATAATATATTAATATTATATTTAAAGATGAACTATTTCGATACCAATAAAGGGGGCTTCATATTAACTGAAAAGAACATAATTTGATTGTAATTATAGCATATCTATTAAATTAAATAGGAATAAATTAACTAGATATACAACCATATTTTCTACAGAACCTTCGTTTAATTCCGAAACCCACATGACATATAAATGTCGAGAACCAACACGACAATTTGGCAATGATTAACACTAAATCACTAATTTTTTTAAACAACGACATAAGCTTTTCTTTTCACTTTTAATAAATAATCTTTTTTTTTTAAATTATATACACAGCTTAGCACTAATAAAGAAAATAAACATAACATTTGATCAGTTATACAGGTTGTAACGCCAAAATCTGGACAAAATTCAATTTGAATTTCCCTCAGTTCTATTCCACCTGTAGAGGTCGCGATTGGTGTCTAAATAGCTTGACGCTTGTACTAAACAGTCATAACCTCGAGACAGCCGCAATGTTGAAACCAAGGGCGAAGTGTAATTGAAAAGCCGCGATTATCGAAAGTGTTCACGCTGGGCACTCTGAGACAGAAATCATTCGGTTATTCGGGTATCCGAGATCTACTATGTATGATTTTGTCGCTAAGTATAATGAGTCGAAGAAGTCCAACGAAGGTTTTGCAACACCGACAAGGAAAACTCACTCGAGCTGTTTTTTGAGGATCCAGGGCAGTCGATCCGAAAATTCTAACCGGTTGTCGGTGTGAGTAAAAAACTGAGTCGAATCGTTGAGAAGGACCTCCGTTACAAATCTTATACAATTGAAGTGAGACAGATGCTTTCCGAAGCTGCCATGACAAAGCGAGTTGAACGCTGCAACCTGCTTTTGTGTTCTTTAAGAAGCAATGCTGGCGGATGCCTCAGGTTTTTTTCTGATGAAAAACTGTTTACTGTCGATGCGAAATTCAATCGAAGAAATGATCGTTGACTCGCACATGACCCTAAAGATGTTCCCATTGTTTCCAGAACAAAATTTCCAGCGAATGTTTACGTACTAAGTGTTAGGTCCAGTGAGGGTGAGGTGATGCCACCCCAGTTCTTTAACAAAAGAGAAAATGTAAACAAAATAAGTTTATTTGCGTGTTCTGCCAAATGTAGTGAAGCCGTGTATGGAAACAGATTCGTCTGAAAAGCCGTATATTTTCCAGCAGGACGGTGCGCCCGTCCACTCAAGTCATTTGGTTAAAAATTGGTTCTCGAACAACTTCGACATGTTTTGGTTGAACAAATTGTGGCTTCCCAAAAACCCGGAATTAAATTCTTTGGACTTATATGTATAGAGTTTGGTTGAAAGGGTCACCAACAAGTCCAGATATCCAAACGTCACATCATTGAGAGTCGCTATTGAAGCGGCATTCGCCGGTATGGACTGTAACCCATTAAAACAAGCCTGCGAGCGCTTCAGACCGAGAACGGAGGTGATCATTCAAGCAGAGGGAGAATATATTGAGTAAATGTGTTCTTTATGACCTTACAAACAATTTAGTAAAAAAAATTGTATACTTTTCCATCTTTGGAATAAAAATTATGTTTGAAAAAAATGTTTAATTTGTCCGGATTTTGGCGCTTTTCTTTTGAATCTAAAGTGAGAAAAATGTTAAAATAACTGCATCAGAGCATATGCAATGGAAGTAAAAAAGAAGAGAAGTGTAGGTCATAATTTTTTTAAAAGAAATGTTGTTGATGAAACGCAAACAACGAAAATTATTTGTTTTAAATAATCAAATGTGCTTCAGAGATGCTTTTATAATATTGTTTGTTGCTCAGGAAGCATAGAAATTAATAAAAAATATTAATAAACAAATCTCGATAACAGATCTAGCGGAAATTTTAGAAATATTTTTGGCAATTTATCGCCATATCACTTTTTATGTGGGTTACATGATTAAATGAAGATTCTGTAGATTTGATTCGAAGATGTGTCACCGATTCTATCCTTTAGAAACTATAAAAAAAATAGATGAATCTAATGTGAGGATTCTGAATAAAACTGTAAAAATGCTGGTCGATACTGTTACAGAGTCTAATGGAGAAACTGGCGATTTTCAGTTTAAAATTTCCCACATGCATCTTTCGAAACGGGATAAAGTGAATACCTGCACTATGCTTGCAGCATCATAGCATTAGAAATAATAAGGCAGTGGAACGGTTCACAACAGGAGTTCGCCATAAAGTCTTAATCTAAGAATAATAATTGTATTACGACAGTTTAATGGACGTTTCGTAGCCAATTCAATATTAACCGTAATCATCCAGTTCTGTTTGGTCGTACTATCAACGAGGAGTAAAAAGCTTTGAACAAACTGGTTCTGTAGTGAAAAAGAAGCGCCAGAGTGGAGAGAGAGTGCAAACAGAAGGATTGAGAACCGTCATTCGACTGAATGCACGTCGTTCTGCTCAGAGTCCCCCAGTTTCGTTAAACAGTTCGAACAAGAGCTTATAATAAACTCAAATAGATGTACAACTAAACATCACATGTCTTTTTTAAACTTCTGGCTGAGGGTTTCGCTAACCATGTTAGCATTTTCAGGAGATGATTCAATCTAATTCAGTCGAGCGTGGAGCAGGTTAAAACAGTGATTTGGTATTTGGCGGTAAATCTCTTCCAATTTCGTATTTCACAACGAATGTTCCAATGAAAGAATTGAGAAGCTTACAAATCATTTTGAATCAAGATTTCTACTCATACAAATTCCAGGTCGTACATGCACTAAGAAATCAAAATCACATTTATAGCATCTTTATGACGGTTTTGACATAAATTCTCGACTGTTTTGGATAAAAATGAAAATCGTATTCACTATGTTTGATGAAGCACATCTTGGTCCCATGAAAATACACACCATGTGAATGAGAAATCCTTACACTCCCGAAATGTCACAGTGGGGTTGTTGTATAATATCATCTTATGGTATTTTTTTGAATATTAGAGTCAAAATGCAATTAATGTTACAAGGATAGTTTGAAAAATTTTCAGCCGCAATATGAAGATGGCGTTACTCGTCAAAAATATTCTGGTAATATAATTGCGCATGCGTTGAAAAAAATGATGCTCAGTTGTTCAGTAACGCCATTTTCATGTTGAAGCTGGAAACATGAAAGCTCGTATACTAGTCTGATATCATTAGACGATCAGTTTTTCTCCTGTTAATGATGTCACATGGTTCCTGGAAGTTGTGGTGACATGCCGCTAGGATATTGATAAAAGCCATTAGACCGTTGTTTCTTAATCATGTGGTCTCTAGATATGGAAAAATTCTTCTATGGAGAGTCTTTGGAGGCGAAAAATTCGACGCAGTCAGTTTTAACCTTTTTTCCTCGTAAAAAGTAAACCGAAATAAGTAATAATCCGACGGAGTGAGGTCGGGGCAATATGCTGCATGAGGAAGAAGTTAAATTTGTTAATTTTTGAGGTGGTGGTGATCTTGCTGTAGGAGGACCATTTTTCGGATGACAACACAAATGGTTAACGGTAATGTGGGATACGCCAAATTATGCCTGAAAGTTTTCTAGGGCTTGTTCCGGAATCTGCAGCTAGCTGCTCTTAATACATCAACATCGAGAATCTGATAATGAGAAAGAGATAATGTCTCAAAAGTGCCCTAATTTCGCGACCAATTTCACTCAATTTTACGTTTTTAAAAAACCGGCGACTGAATATTTCGAAGTGGAATCACTTTAATACTGAAGAAGGAAAGCTTGTTTTTCGGAGCAAAAAGATGAAATCGAATTAAACCTCTGAGGAGTGAAGTGTGATCTTTTAAGCAAAGGAAAAAACACAAATACCTTTGTTATACCCTAGTAAATGGCAACTTTTCTGTCAAAATGTCGAGATGAAAAATATTACAACTGTCAAAGATGTATTTAGTAGCTGTGGTAAAACAAAACTCCTAGTTAAAAACCCTTACTGGAACCTCTTAAAAATGCAACCATAAGTCTGACCCGACCTTTTATTATGCGAGTGTTTTAGAGACTTGAAATTAGACTTATTGAAATGTCTTAATACATATATATAAACGTAAATAATTCATTAATATTCTTACAAAGCCTTAAGACCGAACACAGCTAACATCGTAAAAACGCAAAAAAAACATTCTAAACATGAAAACAGTGACAGGAACATAATCGATATCGACATCCTCTAAAAATGTCGATACGAAGCCTCATCTCTGTCGTATATTTTCCAGTTATCGATACAAAAAACAACGAAAAGCACCTAAACTGGCTCATCCTCAACGAATTTTTATTAAAAACTGAAATATTTGGCTAAAGGAAATTTAATTTTTCCAGATAGGTACAACGTTCTAACGACAAAGTGAACATTTCTACTACAAAAGGAAAACGTTAATTAAGTCTAGCGCTAACAACAAGATTCCTTTTTCTAATTACTTACCTGTTAGTCGGCGTACAAAGAGATAAAGTACTTGAAAATTAAAGTAGAAAATGTTTAAAGGAAAATCTACCTCTTTATACGTCGATATCGACATGAAAATACGCTACGGAATATATATAGAGATAACATTGCAAACAGATATCTTAAGCAGTTAGGACTGACCCCAAGTATATGAAGTTAGTATGTGGTGTTTCTTGAAAAGGTACGAAGTGGAAGTGGTTGTTCAGATATAAACTTAGCATTTCTTACAATCAGACAAAGAAAACATTTTAATGAAATGAATTAATAAAATTCAATATTTTTTTCTGGCTTTGTTTTTACGAACATTCTTATCAACAACAAATATATATATATATATATATATATATATATATATATATATATATATATATATATATATATATATATATATGTATATATATATATATATATATATATATATATATATATATATATATATATATATATATATATATATATATATATATATATATATATATATATATATATATATATATATATATATATATATATTATAGTAAGTATAACTTTTCGGTGCCCACCACTAGTTAAAACGTAGACGCATATGAATTCTACGGAATGAGCGTCTAAAAATTCATTACTAACTAAAAGGTTATGTACTATCAGTACTATCATAAAAATAACGTATTTTTTATTTTTTTATAAGAAAGATCAAAATATACTAAAATGAAACTGCAGCCCCAACTACATCGTCAAACTAATAGGTCCTTCGGTTAATAATGGCTATTTTGCTAAGAGATGGCGTTGGTAATACATTTGATGGTACAGACTAATGACGTCTATGGCGTTTTGGAGGGTAAACATACGTCATCAAAAACAAATTCGTTATTAATTGTCATTACGAAAAGTAAAAAGGAGGAAGGGGAAAGCAAAAAAAAATCTTCAGCAGCACTATTTTCTTCTACGCCCTCCTACTTTAAAAACACACGAGCTGCCACTAGACGTCTTACCCAACCCGCCGTATTCACCAGACTTAGCCCCTTTAGACTATCACTTATTTCGATCGATGCAGCAGGAACTTTCAGAACAACACTTACATTCTTACGAAAAAGTGAACATTTGGCTAGATGAATGGTTGGCATCAAAAAAACCAAAAGTTCTTTTGAAGCAAAATCTATTCTTTGAGGGAAAAATGAGAAAAAGTAATAGCTAACGATGACCAATACTTTGTTTATTAAGGTAATTTATTTTGTTATGGAAATAAACGCTCAAATTTTGCGAAAAAAATCGACGTTATTAACCGAAACACCTATTAGTTCATAAAATTACAATATTCTGATTGATTGTAAAAATATTTAAAAATGGTCAATCTTGTCCATTTTAACATTCACATAGTGCGATTTCGTGTCATCTATCTTTACTGATACAACCTTTGTGTCCGTCACACTCTTTGCAGCAGATCGTTTAGCTTTCTTTGTCCACGTTTAGGGGTCTATTCCGTGCACAGTTTACAAATGTGCTAACACTACTAACCAAATGGTCTTTAGCCGTTTAAAACAATTATCTTTCAACATAACCTCCTAAGCATAACCCTCATGAACATAACACTCATATCCTTATCGTATCAGTTTCTCATTCACATCTTAAATTTTCGTTGTGGTCAGTCTATAATATATCGGTCAATAAGTCCCAGGTCTGATACATAAAACACACTTTTTTTTGCAAATTTTGATTTTATTCATGAATATATTAACCTTGAAGTACAATAAATTCATTCCAACGCTTTTCTAACATTTCTATAACTTTTTTACAGAACGATTTTCCTTTCCCTTTGCCTACAAAATAGTTGCCTACAAAATCCTTCAATTTCATCAGTTACCTCTTCATTGGAACGGAATTTCTTTCCGGCGAACATTTTTTTGAGATCTAAGAACAGGAAATAGTCGCTGGGGGCCAGATCTAGAGAATTCGATGGATGAGGAAGCAATTCGAAATATAATTCATGCAATTTAGCCATCGTTGCCAACGATTTATGATACAGTACATTGTCTTGGTGAAACAGTATTTTTTTTTCATTTGGAGTCATTTTTGCGATTTCGTCCTTCAAACGCATCAATAAGGCTATGCAATATTCGTTATTGGTGGCTTTACCTTTCTCGAGATAATCGATGAACAATATCCCGTACACACAGAGGCCATATTTTGGCTTGTCCATGATTGCGTTTTTGGTTGTTTTGGGCGGCTTTCACCAGTTACTGTCCACTGAGATGACCGTCGATTTAATTCCGGAGCATAATGATGGATCCATGTTTCATCCATTGTCACATACCGCATGAAAAAATCATTTTTATTTCTCTTAAACAACTCCATACATTGCTCAGGATCATCAATGCCTTGTTGTTTTTGATCCGCTGTGAGCAAACGCGGTACCCATTTCGATAATAATTTTCGAATTCCCAAATTGCTTTCGATATCTTCATGATATCAGCTATCTCCAGCAGTTTTACTTCACGATTTTGCGGAATAATTTTGTGAATTTTTCCGATGTTGTCTGGTGTAACCACCTCATTTGGGCGTCCAGAGCGTTCACCATCATTGATGCTTGTATAGCCACGTTTAAATTCAGCAAACCAATCAATTATGGTTGATTTTACAGCGGCTTAATCAACACACGAAATTATTTCTTTTTTTTCATTGTTTTGAAATAACAAAAGTAGCGTAACTTAAAGCGCAACCACTCAGAAACTAGTAGACAGATTGGCATGAAATTTTGACGGATAACGTTTGAAGGTTGGCACAATCGACCACTGGTAAGGATTTTTTGTAAGTGACGCCATCTATATGCCAGACCAGGGACTTATTGACAGATGTATTATATTACCATTCCATATTTTGAATCGAGGTTTCATCCACTGTCACAAATATTTCCAAAAGTTCTTCCAAATCTGTGTTATCCAACGCAAGATTTGTTGCAATTCCTACTTAAAAATGAAAATTATGCTTACAGGTGGCATCTCCTATAATTTGACAATTCGAAAGTCAAAATACAGAGTCACTTGTCGCTGTTAGTACATGGAAGAATGACACCATGGGTAAGCCCCGATGTCTTCTGAGAATTATTCAATGTCGGCCATTACATTAACCAGTTGACAGGCTTTTTTAGAAACTGAGAGGTCAAACACAAATCAAGGCTTATCAGCTCGAGGTATGTTCTGATCAAGGTTGGCTGTGATCATGATTCGAACCTCAAAGATTAGCTGTAGACGTGGTGTTGTTCAAAAGGTAACATTTAAGGCACTGCCTTCTTTTCGCTCTCAGTTAAAAAGAATTTTGATTAAAATAGTGCAGAACATCCAGGACATTCAAAAACAAAATGCAGGGTGAAGACTTGGAAGTACACTGCTAGAGCTCGGACAGAAACTCGGTATAACACCGCTAGCCATTTTTAAAGATTTACATAAGTGAGAGAAAATTAAAAAGGAGACTCGTTAGGTCCCCTATGAATTCACACCTCAGAATAAAAGTTGACGCCTTGATATTGTTGTGTGTGTCCGTTGCTCTACAGATTTAAGAAAAAGAACCTGCATAAGATTATGACCTGTAACGAAATCCTTTACGATAATTTAAAGAAGTAAAAATCGTGGGTTATTTCTGGTAAACCATCAACCAATAATACATCAAAAAGAATCATAATCAAAATTCTACATCAAAAAGGATTTGTTGTGTATGCGGTGCGATCAGCTCGACGTTGTACATTATTAGTTACTTCAATCTGGTCAAACGGCCGCAACTGATTCGTGCAAGTGCCGCTCTGGAGGAATAAGGTTTGGTTATAGTAAGGGAAGAAGAGGAATCTTCAAGGCATCGCAAGGTCACATGCAGTAAAAATGACTCTGAAAACGATCACCGAGTTGGGCTGGGAGATTTCATCGCACCCAGCGTATTCTCCAAACTTGGCATCTTTGGATTTCCATCTCTTCCGATTCCTACACATTACCTGGTTGATGCTACATATCTCTTGAGGGAGCCGGAAAAAACCTCAATGACTTTATCGTATCAAAACCATCAAGTTTTTGTCGATCTGGGACTTTACAGTTGCGTGAAGGCGGCGAAAGTGTATAAAAAGCGAGGGTGATGTCTTCGAATATCAGGTTTGTATTACTTTTTTTTTAAGTAAATGAAAAATATTTTATATTCTTTCTTTTTGTCCTCCTCAGGTTTTGTAGGATCAAAAATACGAGGGTAGGCTGAAAAGTTTCCAGCCACAACATGAAGATGGCGTTACTCGTCAAAAATATTCTAGTAATATAATTGCGTATGCGTTGAAAGATAACCTTGAAAATTTCAGCCATATTATATGCCCAGTTGTTATTTAACAGTCATATATGGCAGTCGATGTTAGTGTTTCTGTAAAGATTTTCCATCTTTACAGAAACACTAACATCGATCGAACATAAATATCGAGCCCTCATTAAATTCTTGCAGTTGGAAACTTTTCAGGCTACCCTCGAACTGTTTTGGAATTCAACTATCGGGGTGTATTCATATGGAGGGTTTTAGTTAAGCTCATTTGACTATGGTGCTGTTTTATGGTTTAAGACTGCACATCTTTCTGCAAAGGGCGAAAATCTTATCGAATCATTTTCTCCTAAAAATCCATTAAATATTTACAATTTTTCACACTTTTTTGTTCTGTTCATTAGACACCATGTTCAAACGCAACGCCGTTATTATGACAGCCGTACTCTAACACCAATTAAACCTCTATAAAAAAAATAGTTTTGATGGAATTATTTAGAAATCAATACTATTAGAATTCTAAGAAAGAAATAAAGGTGTGGTTAGAGCGCCAGATATTATCTCGGTGTAATCGACACGCCATTAGTGATAAAAAATTCAGCATTCCATATCACACGACCTTGCGTATAGTAATTAGTTCCCGCATCGACTTTTTACTTTCTTTTTGCTATATAGAACTGTCATGAATTCTTTTGACATATTTAGTTTCAAGTATTTACATTTATTACATTACATTTTTCGTGTGGTTTCTATCTCTGTCTATCTATCTATCTATCTCTGTCGGTCTAGGACTATCTTGTTTATCTTCCTTAATTCGGTAAATTTCGGTCCTCACTCATTTTCTCAGATTATTCGATGTCTCAAAAATAGAAGAACATTTTTAAATGTACAAGGGTAGACTTTTTTAACCGAAAATCGATTTATTTTTCAATGTAGTCTTCATTTAGCTCAAAACACTTCGGCCAACGATGTTCCAACTTTTTTACGACCTCTAAAAAGTATTACTTCTGCAAAAATAGTCAAATTCTGCAAAACAGTCCTCTGTCTCGGCTGTTATCTCTTCTTTTGATGTGACATCATTTTTAGCCAGAAAGAAGTCTGGAGAATGGGTGCTATATCAATTTGCAATGTTTTCTTAGGAACTTTTGCAGCAATTTTTGTAGCAATTTACCAATTTCGATGTTGAAGCTCGAAATAAATAAATCGTGAAATTTGACCAATAATAAAGAATACTAATCACGATATATATTATGTCAAAAAAGCACCAGGAATTGGTCAATAAAACACAAAATGTTTATTATTGATCCAAATTTATTGTATCGCCTTATGAATGTGGCGTCGGTATTTCAGTTATTTCGGCACTATTTGAGCGGCAACGCGTTTTATTCCGAAACAATGGCTTAAAATGGTAAGAATTGATACGTGAGACACAGAAAGATCAGCGGCTATCCCTCTCAAACTTAAATGACGATTTTCAGTCACCATATCCTTCATTTTAGCGATGCTAACTTCAGTTGAAGACGTTGACGGCCGACCAAAGTAAGGCAAATTTTCCACCACATCTCGACTGCTTTTGATGTACGTGTTTTTTATAAAGTTAATTCACTGTAAACTTTTTGCAATATTTTCAGTGACTGGGCATATGAAATTCCTTTTACACTGTAAAATTTAAGACACATTCTTGGTTCGATGTTTTTATCCATTGTAAAAATCGAAAAACATACTTGACATGAACTGACAAAATCGAGCACTATAAACAAACTAAATGACAGATGACGTCCAAACTGCGCGTCGGTATAGAGGACAAGTGTGCCAACTTAGCGATAAAAAGAATTTTGATAATCCCTTTAAGCGGGCTTTTCAGAAGATCAATTCCCGGTACTTTTTTAACAGAATGTATACTGTGAGCGTCTTTCTTTTTCCAAATAGTGAATGAAGAAAATGCCTGGCGAATCGAACAGTGGGTGTTTAATCAAGCCGATGCAAGTATCTTCGCCTTTGCCAAATAAAATTCATCGTTTTAACTGTTCCTTCATTTCGAGTGTATAATGATGAATCCAAGTCGAACCATCAACGGCCACGAATCGCCGCAGAAATTCCTTCAAATATCGCTTGTACATGTCTAATCGTAAACACCGCTGTAAAGTTGTCATTTGATTCCGGTTTTGGTCCGCACTGTGCAAATGCGACACTTATCGCGCGAGGAGTTTTCTTATGTCCAAATTTTTATGTAAAATCTTCCGTAAGCGTTCTTTCGCGATATTTATCATATGAAGAATCTTTATAACCTTCGCTCAGTGACCTGTTAATACTATATCATGGGTTTTATCAACCATTTTCTCAGTAGTGACCTCGATGAACCGTCCTGAGCGCGAAGCTTAGCTGAGTAAATCGAAACTTTGTAACTCAGTAAATCACTTATGAACCATGAAGCATCGAAGAGTCCACATAACACTATTCAGAAAATAGTGGATAGTGTGAAAATAGTGGTAGCAAAAATATCGGATTCGAAGAGTTAAAACAGAAATAAATATAATATCGGCTTTAAAACCATGTAACGTTAATAAAAAGAAAACTGTTTTTCAAGAGGGCAATCACCTTTGGAATTGCACCACTATCTACTGGAAATGTATTTGACTTTCCACTCTTTTCTCGTATATATTAAAAAGATATCAAGCAACAAATATACGTTTCAAATATACTTCTATTCTAGAAAGAAGTATATTCTATATTTCTATTCTAGAAAGAAAAAGCATATAATAAATGTGTTTATTTATGCGAAATAATTTCTCTCTTACGAGGGTTGCTATTTATGGATCCAGAATTGACATATACATCGTAAAGTTTGACTTTCTTGACTGTATACGTATTCAGAACGTTTTATCATATAAACTTTATTTGTGTTGTTTAGTGACTTGAAAATTTCATCTCAGTCAAAAAATGGCATTAACTCGTGAGAATTTTCGTGCGATAATTCACTACGACTTTCGACGTGGATTATATCAACAACAGTGCATCGATGAACTCAGTTTGACTTTTATATATGAAGAACCATCTAAAATCACTGTATATCACTGATTTAGTGAATTCAATTGTTGCCGTCGTTCGCTCACGGACGAATTTAAAGAAGCATAAATAAAACGTCGATACTGTGTCCGAACTGATAAAACGATTATCATGTGACATATCGTAAGATTCAGGCATCCTTGGATATTAGTATGGCAAGCATACACAAGATTTTCTATGAACATTTAGACGTGAAAAATAAATTGTTCGCGTTGGATTCCGCATAATTTGACAATCGCTCAAAAAAAAGCTCGTGTCGATTGGTGTAAAGAAATGCTCAAAAAATATAATCGTAGTGTATCAAAAACCATATACAATATCTACACAGGTGACGAATCTTGGATCTATGTGTATGAGCTCGAAAGTAAAAACCAGTCGACTGTATGGGTCTTTCAAAATGAACCAAACCTAACAAAAGCCGTTCGCGCAAATAGTCGCCTATTTTTTTGGAATAAATGAGCCACTAGAGAATCGTAGCCACGAATCGCCGCAGAAATTCCTTCAAATATCGCTTGTACATGTCTAATCGTAAACACCGCTGTAAAGTTGTCATTTGATTCCGGTTTTGGTCCGCACTGTGCAAATGCGACACTTATCGCGCGAGGAGTTTTCTTATGTCCAAATTTTTATGTAAAATCTTCCGTAAGCGTTCTTTCGCGATATTTATCATATGAAGAATCTTTATAACCTTCGCTCAGTGACCTGTTAATACTATATCATGGGTTTTATCAACCATTTTCTCAGTAGTGACCTCGATGAACCGTCCTGAGCGCGAAGCTTAGCTGAGTAAATCGAAACTTTGTAACTCAGTAAATCACTTATGAACCATGAAGCATCGAAGAGTCCACATAACACTATTCAGAAAATAGTGGATAGTGTGAAAATAGTGGTAGCAAAAATATCGGATTCGAAGAGTTAAAACAGAAATAAATATAATATCGGCTTTAAAACCATGTAACGTTAATAAAAAGAAAACTGTTTTTCAAGAGGGCAATCACCTTTGGAATTGCACCACTATCTACTGGAAATGTATTTGACTTTCCACTCTTTTCTCGTATATATTAAAAAGATATCAAGCAACAAATATACGTTTCAAATATACTTCTATTCTAGAAAGAAGTATATTCTATATTTCTATTCTAGAAAGAAAAAGCATATAATAAATGTGTTTATTTATGCGAAATAATTTCTCTCTTACGAGGGTTGCTATTTATGGATCCAGAATTGACATATACATCGTAAAGTTTGACTTTCTTGACTGTATACGTATTCAGAACGTTTTATCATATAAACTTTATTTGTGTTGTTTAGTGACTTGAAAATTTCATCTCAGTCAAAAAATGGCATTAACTCGTGAGAATTTTCGTGCGATAATTCACTACGACTTTCGACGTGGATTATATCAACAACAGTGCATCGATGAACTCAGTTTGACTTTTATATATGAAGAACCATCTAAAATCACTGTATATCACTGATTTAGTGAATTCAATTGTTGCCGTCGTTCGCTCACGGACGAATTTAAAGAAGCATAAATAAAACGTCGATACTGTGTCCGAACTGATAAAACGATTATCATGTGACATATCGTAAGATTCAGGCATCCTTGGATATTAGTATGGCAAGCATACACAAGATTTTCTATGAACATTTAGACGTGAAAAATAAATTGTTCGCGTTGGATTCCGCATAATTTGACAATCGCTCAAAAAAAAGCTCGTGTCGATTGGTGTAAAGAAATGCTCAAAAAATATAATCGTAGTGTATCAAAAACCATATACAATATCTACACAGGTGACGAATCTTGGATCTATGTGTATGAGCTCGAAAGTAAAAACCAGTCGACTGTATGGGTCTTTCAAAATGAACCAAACCTAACAAAAGCCGTTCGCGCAAATAGTCGCCTATTTTTTTGGAATAAATGAGCCACTAGAGAATCGTAGAATGGTCGATTCTATATTGATTGAAGATATAAGAAACAAAAACCAGCGACGCAGGATCATTTTTCACCATGACAACGCGAGCTCTCACACATCGGACGGAAAAATTCAATATTATACCGGTCAAATCATCAAATTAATGGATCATTCGCCGTACAGTCCTAATTTGGCACTCGATGATTTCTTTTTGTTCCCGTCCGTGAAGAATAAACTACGTGGTCGACGATTTTCGACGCTAGGAGAAGCGGTTGATGCGTTCAAAATGCATGTTTTGGAGATACCTCAATCGGAATGGAAAAAGTGCTATGAATTGGTTTAAACGCATGTAAAAATATATTGATCCTCGCCGAAAATATTTTGAAAACTAATAAAACCATTTTCAACAAATGTTTATTTGTTTTTATTTATTACTTCTAATACATAAACAGCAACCGTCGTATAACAAGAACAACGAGTAACGAACATTTAAAAAGATTTAGTTTGCGTTTTGGTATCCTCTCTGGAATTTTCAGCTTAAGAACGGAAAATAGTCACAGATTGTCTAATCAAACACTTAGAGTGGACGGTCAACGCAACTTTTTTATATGATGACCGGGGATTTTCTTGTATGGAAAGGTATTGTCATGTTTTCTGACCGTGATACCTAGGAATATACTCTAAAATATTCCGATAATTCTCCAAAATATTCAGATAATACATTATGTTTTTCTTATAATTTATGTTTCTTTTAAGTATTGAATTTTTGATTCACTACTTCTTTTCACCATTGAGGTTTTTTTATATTCGTAGTCGTTAAAACATTCTATAACAAATTTGAAACCTTTTCAAGATTTATGTCTAAATATTCTTTTCTAAAAAGGTATTTTTTTCTGAAATCTCATTAATAGCATGAAAGAACTTCTCTAGCTTTTCAGTTATAAAGCAAATACACAAGATGAGCAGAAATAATTGATTCATGAGAATTTAAAATATTTTAATAAGATGCAATAGAGGAAAAATTATTATATTGTTGTTTAACTGAAAGAAATAGATTTTGTGTGGGGTATTAATAATATATCCTCTGCTAAATATTGGATAAACGTAAGTCTTTTTTATCTTTTAGTCTTTTAACAAAAGTTTTTTGAAAAATTCCTAAATAGACGTCATTTAGGAAAATACGGTATGCTAATCAAGTACAATATGGAAAAGTTATATACAATTGATTCAATTTCATCGTGAAAATTATTAAAGCTAATTGAAGATAATTCAACAAATTGAAGCTGCTAGATTTGTTTTGGACATAAAACATGCAAACTACATTCGTACGAATCATCCACAGTAACTGGTTTCAATATTAATCCATATCATTTACTTTAAGTGAACTTTACTGAGATAACTTTAATAAAACAAATCAATTAAAAACGAATGACTGTCATCAAATTCATAATTTTGTTCCGTGAGTCACAGCTAACATTCACAAATATCAAACAGCTCAAAAATTAAAAGGCTTTGGTGTGACTTATGGCCTGATCGAGTTATGGTTATATATTACTCTTAAAGGTCAGCGTTATCCTGAAATGTTTAGAAATATTCTGTGATCGGAATTGAAGCATTTGGTCTTAAATTGTATCGAGTTCAAAAAAAATGTATATGTTGCACAGATGTGCTGAAACAATTGATTTGTTAAATAATTTGATTCTTGAAATTTCACCAGCTAATAAGAATAATCCGCAAATTAAACATCACACATCCATGTCACTGATGAAATTGAGCCACAATTACCAAGTGTGGCGGCTAATAGTTCTTAATTTTTTCTTAAAATGACACGTTTAATATGGGAGAAAGGTAAAAATGGTTTATTCAAAGTATACGCCATCGCTAGCTGGATATTTTTCCCATCTATCTGGCAATTTGTGGATGCTTTCGCTGTTTGTGATGGAGAGCTGTCGTAGTGCAAAATCACTTTTCTATGTCTTGTAGCCCATTCTGGTTGCTTTTCGATCAATGTATGGTTCAAATTGATCATTGAGCGAATGGTATCAACTACTTCACTTAGTTTCAGAAGATCATGGTGCACGACATCCTTCTGATCCCCCCAAAGGCACAGCATTGTCTTTCCAAAGCGATTCGATCTTGCGGTCAATGTTGATGGTTGTCCAACCTATGATTTCCTGTGTTTTGGGTTCTCGAAATATATCCATCCAGTCACTTTCCAGTCCACTTTAACCTCTTTGCCATTTATTGTGGCATATTGAGTTTGCATATCGTCTTCTTCCAACAATGCTTGTAATTCGACATCTTCAAATTGTTTCAATTGACCTGGATATTCTTGGTATTTCAAGTCGAAATCATCGCTTTTGAGTCGGCTAAACCAACGCCCACAAGCGTCTTGCGTTCGGACATTGCCACCGTAAGTTTCCACAAGTATACGACACTCTCATTTTTCTGATCGAACAAGAAACGCAGTACGTGCCGCAAACGCTCTTTATTTGGTTCGAAACTCGACATGTTTACCACACGAAAAAAATATGACGCTAACTTGAAATCGTTTAAACATCAATGGCGTTTTGAAAAGTACTGTCATAGCAACAAAATGACATAAGATATTAGATTGCGAATCGACCTTTATTTCCAGCACATCTCTTAAAAAATTAAAAATTATTAACCGCAACACCAGGTATATGATTTAAATTTTTTCTAAAAGGGTGGTCATTTCTAAAGGGGTAAGGAACGAATATTTAAGTGATATAAATGAAAATTATTATTTTTTTAACAAAAAGGATAAAACTATACATACTGTGTAATTCAAACTTAAAAAAAAAACGTTGCTGAAAGGCATCATATAAAATTTTTCTTACATTTTCCTCTTATTTCAGGAAATTTTCATCTCTTGAATGATTTTCCGAATGGTATTATACATTTAACATCCTAATTGTCTTAATATTTTCAGATCGATCAGTTATTTATCGTTCACCCAGTATATCTCTAACATATATATGAAAAAAATAATAAATTTACTATCATATTTTAAAAAATCACTTGATTCCCTTAACCAGAAAATTTGCTGGTAATTCAAATATTTTTTTTACAGCGTTGTAAGATATATTAAGTTTATAAACGAACTGACATCAAACATCTCGAATGAAGAAAAAATGTCGAACATAAAACATCATTGGTTTTACCTAAAAACGGATGGATTTGAATAAGCTCTTGGTCTTGATTCTGGACTTAGTTGGAAACCACCGGAGCTGTGAGAATAAACAAAAAAAAAATCATTTTATTCATATTTTATTACAAAAAGTAACTTTTGATTTTCTTTTAAACTCGGTGGGTCTATTTGATTTAGTTTTCATTTAAAAATTATCACTAATATTTGAACATATCTAATAGTTATAGTATGCATGCTCTAGTTTTGTTACTTGATCATACTTGATAAACTACAACAGTGTTAAAACAAAAAATAAATAAAAGGTTAAAATGCTATTGTAGAAAACTAGTTTTGTCTCAAAAATTATTTGGATATGTGGATGGTCTTACCTATGAATGGGAGAATCTGGAAAGAGATCCAAGCTTTCTGACACTGAAGAACTAGGACTTGGTGGTTGATCTGGTAATGCTCCATTTCTCATCATTTCTACTTTCTTTTTTACTCTCCCTATAATGCATAATAAAATTATATCAGTAACTTATTCAGTACAGAAATTAGGTCCTCAATTTATTCATCGGCCTTTTTTGACTACCTCATATATTTATTTATGAAAGAAGAAATACAGACTAATCTTCGAGATAATCTCTCTCATTTTCTATACGTTATCGCCACCTTTCAGGCAATTGTCGAATCCCAGATCGAAAAAAAACTTGCTGGTTTTGATGTCATAACGCTATTGAGACTTGTTTTAACTACCTCAAGAGATGTGCACCAGCTATTAACCAGATGATATTGCAGGAATCGGAAGAGGTGAAAATCAGAAAAGGCCGAATTTGAAGAATATGCGGGATGAGATAAAATCTCCCAGCCCAATTCACTGATTGAGTCATTTTTGCTGTATGTTGCTGTTCCTTGTCGTGAAGCAAAGTTTTGGTTTTTGGGTACTCATTAGTGTTCCGCCAGGATTTAGACACAATTTTCACCTCTGTGGATTATCCAGAGGATCCACTTTGCATCATCACAGACATGACACAACATTAAAGAGCAATCACACACCAACATTAAAGCATTTACTCTCGTCATATTCCCACCGGTGAGTCCATAGAGGGTCCAACGACTCTCTTTTTTTCATCTCCAATAAGCCCGAATATTATACTTTATTTTAAAGCTGAAATATTAAAATAGCTTTACGGCGGGAAATATATAATTCTAATATATTCTGCAGTCCATGAAACGTAGTGGCCAAGTATTACATTGAGGACCTAATATATAAATATTGACAAATTTGACAGTTCTGCATGTTCTCCACATCGTAATGCAGAAAAAAATATTTTCACAAAATCTGCATTTAAATTAATAAGCTAATGTTACGTGCACGAAATAGTTTGCATCACAAAACAATTACAATTTATTTGTAGTATTATTAATTACACAACGTATCAGACCAGTTTGGGTAGCGTTCGGTAGTTGCAGTGACGTACTGCGAAGCAAAACAAATATATGGTAAGAAAGATGAAATTAAATGTGATAAAACAGTATGTGTGATATAAGTAATTTATATTATTAGTACTTGATATTATGGTACTGATATTACTGCATATTAGAGATGTGGGCACCATCAACAAAAACAGTCCACAAATTAAAGGCGCTACAACGACATATGAAACGAGCAATACTGGTAGATACTTTAAGAGACAAGAACATATATTAAGTGACATAGAAAAGTGAACACCACGAAATAATGATAACATTTTTAAAACTATTTTATAGATTTATTGTTATTGTTAAACGGTTCAACTGATTTAAATTTGAAGATCTAATTTCTACCAGTTAGGGAGCTGCAATCAGTAATGGGTGGATCGACCTCTACTTTGTATACATTCATGGATGCGTCTAGGCATTGATCTATTTAGGTGGTCAATTTCCCCTTGAGGTATAGTATCCTATGCTACTTGAATTTCCCCCATAATGCCTCCAACGTCTGTGGATGGTGTGGCAATCTGAACAATCTTCGACCTATGATATCCCAAACAGGCTCTATTACGAAAAGGACCGGGGACCTACACTTTCTTCAACATACCGCTAAGCCTAGAGGTGACCTACTACCATGTGCGATGGCATCCCAAACTATAACACCCAATGTGAAACCCACATAACACCCAGATGAAGAACTCCGAATTTCGTCATTCTCCGCGATGTCTTCTTAGACGAGCTCGGCCGTCATGACCACCTATTCAGAAATGGGACTCGTCACTAAAAATAAGACGATTCCAATCCGTATCTCACTGATGTCTTTCTCTGCACCACTTCAGTCTTTAACGCTGATGTTCCGCCGTTAAAGATAAAACCAGATATGGTCTGTAAGAAACGAGTCCAAAAGATCTGATTCTACGGTAAATTGCTTGCATTCCAATTAACCTTTCATGCTCTTCATACCACTGGTTCGCAATTGACCTTGAAGTTGAAAAACGGTCTCTTAAAAGCCGAAGACAGCACTCCCGGAGTTCTGCCGTGGCTGGACGACATCCTTTGTCTCTAGCCCGTTGTTGTCGACCTTCTTTGGCCCACGCTCGCCAAGTTCTTAACACTGTGTGTTGAGCCCTATTAATTCTTCTTCCAATTTCCTGAAAAGATAATCCAGCTTCTCTTAGATCTACAATGCGGCTCTTCTCAAATTGTGTCAACTGATAAAAATTTGCGCGAAGACATTTTGTCTTCGCGCTATACACATGATAACCTTTTTAAAGAAATTAAATTGCAGTAAAACAAATCACTCTCAAATAGTAAAAGTTACTAAAATGATCTATCTTTAAGGTAAAATGACAGTGCCAAAAACTTTTTTATACGAATTAGTGTTCCATTGCTATGGCTGAAATAAATTATTTCTAAAGTCACTAGAAACAAGTATATAAGATATAATTAATATACAAAAACTTTTGCTGGGTGTTCCTTTTTCTATATCACTTAGTATATTAACATGGATTAGACAGCCAAAAAATTAAGAATCTAGTGGAAAATATTTCTAAATCAAAATGGAGATGGCAGAACACATCGAACAATACCATGGGAATAATGGGTAAAATCAACATAATGGAGCAAAATTTATATTATGGTAAAGCCATGAAAAGGAAAAAATGTGTATGATGATCAATAACGTGATAGTACGATAACATCCGAATAACGGTTGGAAAAAGATTAATCACTGTTGCACAAGTTAGGGAGGAATGGAGCGTTAAAGACAAAGACACTCTTTAGTGAGAGACTATTAATTGATATTACATAATTTCTTAATTTCATATAATTAACAATGGGAGAAAAACATGAGGCAGTAAAAACTATTTATAAAGATTAGAAAATTAAAAAGATTAAAATTATCTTATGGAGTTGTTTGTTGCACCTACGAAATGACCATAAAAACGAAAATGTCATAATTTTATTCTCTCATAATGTATTTTATTCAATATAAAACTAGTAACAAATGGGTTTAATCTGCTAACCAATGTAAAAAACTATAACTGTTAGACGTATTAAAACCAACTAGGTATTTTTAAACTTTTCGATGATATTTATGTGCACTTAGGCAAAGGCAAAGAAAAGCTAAAATTCATACAATATTATTAATCATCAATTGTTTTATTTTGACAAAATAAATAAAAAAGGTTTGTTGTAACACTAAACCACAAATATATTATTTGATACAATTTTTTTTTCACAAATATACAGTATCCTCAGAGTTATCAACAAATAATTCACTCTGAATTTAATTAACTGACAAACAACGTTAATTAAATCAACAACTCGTCAGCATAGTCAACAAAACACGTCAAGAGAGTTTAAACCAGTGGTTTGATATTCTATAGCTAAGTATCTCGAGTTGAGTATTCACACCAATAGTTCTAACAAACTTGATGTCAAATATTATAATCAATTCATCTAGTACTCACCTCTTCTTTTTTCGAATTTACTTGTTTCCATCGAAGCTGCCCTACGTCTCACTGATTTTCCTGGCTTTGCATCTGGATTGATCATCCACCATGAAGATTTTCCGGTGCCTTCATTTTGCACCCTCATAAAACGATTGTGTAAGGATAAGTTGTGTCTGATTGAATTCTGAAACAATAAAAATCAAATTAGATTGATATTTAATTTCCTTATTTTAATACTTTCATCACTTGTACACTACTACCTCTATGACATTCCTAATTTATAAAAGAGAAAGCAAGAGTTATGTCTACTTGATCGTACTAATAATCAATATATAATACAGTGACCGCTCGTGAGGGAGGGCGTTGGGGTACCGCCCCTCGAGCATTTATTACAGTAAACAATTTTTCAGAGCAAAACGGCATATTTTATTTCCGTTCAGTTTCTTCCCTTCAACTCATTTTAAGATACTATTAAAAATTAAAGTCTCCAAATGTAAAAGAAGGTCTGTCGACCCATCACACCAAATAGTACGGATAAAAATCCCATCCTCTCGCCATAATTTTTTACATCGTTGGTCGGACGTTTACCACCAGCGACCGTACGACACGTCATTTTATCTCGTTGCTCGCGTTATATGTTTTGTTGAGGATAATTCGGGGGTTAAACTGTTTTGTAAAACATGCGATTTGGACGTAGAATCCCTGCGACCGAGCGTATCGGTAATTAGTTTTAAACGATGATTTGACGGGTACGGAGCATTTGATATGTCTCGCGTCGCGTATTTCGTTCGCCTCGAACTAAAGCTCGAACTGCTCTACTTTTTAAGATATATCCACTTATCTATCAATGATTTGTTTCAATTTAATACATTCAAGCATGGATGTACACCCACCAAATGCACACTTCTTATACCTCTGGGATAGCACAGACAAAAGACACCACTGGATTAGAAAAGAGTGTCGTAAGAGAGAAAACATGGAAACAAAGAAAATAATGTCACTAACGACCCCAGTTAGACGACAGAAGATCCTCTTTCCTCCACTGCATATCAAGTTGGGCCTAATGAAGCAGTTTGTAAAGGCCCTTGATAAGAATGGATCATGCTTTGCACATATAGAGACAAAAATGTCTCAGTTGAGTACGAAAAAAAATTAAAATAAAATATGCTATGGCCTACAAATAAGACAACTCATTAAGGCTCCTTCCATCGTAAATTCGATGAATGAGGCTGAGCGAAAAGCTTGGACTTCATTTGTTGCTGTTAGAAATTTTCTGGACAAACGCAACTGAAAACTATATTGAACTGGCAAACAAGATGCTTAACAGCCCTTGGGTGTAACATGAGCATTAAGGTGCACTATTTACACAGCCACTTGGATCGGTTTCCTCAAAATTTAGGAGACACCAGTGAGGAACAAGGTGTGAGATTTCACCAGAATATTAAAACTATGCAGAATCACTACCAAGGAAGATAGGATAATGGTAGATTACTGCTGGAGTTAAAAAAGACACTGTTCCAAAATTTATACAAGAATGTCACGAAAAAGAAGCTTCTGGAGTGTTCAGTGATTAGTTGGTTTTATTGATAAATTTTTCCTCTATCTTTGTATTTAATAATATTTGTATAATATAATAATAAAAATTCTTTTTTTTAATTTGTTTATTTGATTCATGGGTTTAACTTAAAATAATGTAACGTATATTTCAGTAAAATGTTATATCTTAGAAATTTGAACTCATAGCTCGCAAAAATTACTGCCATTATTGAATTTACGGCAGTAAATTCGTATGAAATCAGCTCCAAATACCTCGGCACCAAAATCACTGTTCGTCTGTGTAATTCTCGCTGTAAAAATTCATCTTTAATTACTATTAATATTTTTAAATTTACGACAAATTATAAAATATTACAACCTTTCTCAAATAAATTTTTAATTATCCTACTTTTTTTTCGATTACTGTTCTTAGAAAATTTATGCCCGTAAAATTCTATTAATAATTTGAAAAAGAATAACGAGGATAAAAAGAATGAAAATTTATTCAACATCCCCTTAACTATTCCCGTTTTTGACAGAGATTTCACCCTTGTCGCCCCATAATGAATTAATCTACTCTCCCCACCGCTTTCCCTTGTAGTTCGCATCGGATGCTAATTCGATTATTAATGTTATAGAAACTTTTCCGTTTTCGTTGCGCGCTTAATTTTTGGAAAGGAGCGAATTATTTATATTTCGCGAGAGGTGTAGAAGGGCGAAGAGGGGACGAGCAATTGGATGTGACTGGGTCGGGTCGTGAGTTAATCGGGGGTAAGAAGGGGTGGTGATGGCGGTGGAGGGGGCCGTTTCCACCCTTCGTTTATTCTCCGCTTGTCCCCGTTGTCGATATAATAACTTCGTGGTTGTTGGTTTTCCTGTCGTGTCGGTTTTCAAGTTTGACGTTTCTATTCGATATAGGATTAAAGTGGCGAAAGTTGGGGGAGGTTGTAATAAATTTGTTGAATAGTTTAAGCCATAATATATATATATATATATATATATATATATATATATATATATATATATATATATATATATATATATATATATATATAATAACAATAATTTAACTAACTTATAAATAACATAACCTATATCCTACCTAAATATAAATATAATATAATATAAATATAATTCTACCTAAATATATATATATATATATATATATATATATATATATATATATATATATATATATATATATATATATATATATATATATATATATATATAACATATAACAATAATTTAACTAACTTATAAATAACATAACCTATATTCTACC